>MU226023.1:4578871-4608014 GCA_018584345.1 Thuja plicata
CTTCCTTCTAAGCACACAAGCTCTGATACCAATTGTTAGTAATAACTGAGAGGGGGGGGGGGTGGTGAATCAATGGCCTCAAAAACTTATCCTTATTCTAACCACAAATCAAATAAACCTTAGATTATTATTTCCCTACAAGATGCATGCCATGAAATACTTATAATGATTAACTGTCTATCAGTTTCCCTTGTCTATCCTTATTCTCCTTGATTACCGATAAGTAGTATAACTATTTACCAAAATACAGTAAATATGCAGAGTATACCGATAAATCCAAAAATGCATATGTGAAATGTAAAATAGCAAAGTAATAAACCATACACACATAACACATAGATTTTAACATGGAAACCCCGTTAAGGGAAAAAACCACTGGGACCGGTACCCCAAATTTTCACTCTTCTGAAGTGAGCCCTGTTTAGAGCCAACCTTGTTAAAGGTTACAAACACACTGTTAGGTGTGACCTTGTTAGAGAATTTTACACATATAGGTTGTCACTTAGTATTGGGAATCTAATGCTACCATCCTTGAATTAATCTCTCTCTTAGACCGTCAATAGGCATTGGGCATATCCAATGCTACTTTCATGTATCAACCTTTTTGGCACTCCTTGGGATGTACCTCAATATATAGAAGACTGTTAAGTCCCGCTTTGTTAAGAGACTTGATGCTTCAATGGTTAAACTGAAACATAATGACCTATTTCTAATACAACTTGAATTGCATATTTTTAGATCTATTTAAGTACATTACCTCTCTGATCAATGTATCAATTCAATTCTCTTGTGCTCCATACTTTCTACTTTGTGATGCCGTGCTTACTGTTCGTTAGTGTTTGCAGAATTCCTTAGCTCTTCTTCAACTTGATTGATCAGCACTGCATGAATTTGTTCTTCATTAGTTTCTTCTTAGCATCCTCTTTCTATTCACACCCCTTAATCCCCTTTCTGTGAATGTGATATCGGAAATGAATTAAACTTGTCTTTTATATAGACATACTATTCATTGATTCTTGATTCTCGGCATGAAAAACAATCTAGCCAATCTGATTTAAAGTATAACTCCTGATTTATCTTGTAGTTATATTTATGCCAACTGTACAAATCTTCTTTAAATCAATCACTTAACTCTGGTCGAATAAAACAAAGAAAACAACTAGTTAAGTGTATCTTTAGCTCTTGCTAGCTAGATATTTTTTCATTTTCTAAACTCTCTGTTCTGTCGGTTAAATCTTTAGTTAGTCGTTGGTTACAACTGCCAGTTCCATTGGTGTGACTCTAGTTAGCTTTAGGATCTCCATCCGTTGGGCAACTCTGTCTTCTTCTCATCGGGCATCCTGTGGTTTTGCTTCATCAGGCAACACTGTCTTTTGCTCATTGAGTATCACTGTGAATTTTCTTCTTTGCCTTTACCGATGGTGTGCACTCCGTCGGTGTTATCTGTCACTTAGTGAATACTTGAGTTTATGCATTTATAAAAGCATAACCTTTGTTCCATTGATTCTTTGAAGTCTTTGGCATTTTATACATGACCATACAGATTATATCAAGTTGACATCAATGACAATACAAACCATTAACTGATTTAATGCCTTGCATTATCTTCAACTTAACATTGTCAAACATTTAATCAGTTACATGTCATCAAAATCATCCTAGTAAATCTTTTGTATTTCTACATCACTCGATTTGACTATTCTTTTGTGAATGAATGTTATTATGTCTTCAATCAACATTACCCTCTGTGGTAAAAATGATAGGGCTCCTATGTTGTCCTTTTCTACTGCCTTCAAAGGGCACAATGTAAACTCAGGGGTTGTATCATCATTGATACCGATGACTACTGATTCTCAATCTTTTCTATCATCATGTTATGAAAACTACTCTTAAAAACTTCCAACATATGCTAAGAATTCCATTTGGTTTTTCCTATAACTCTGCTAGCTAGGGCACAAAAATACTCTAGATCACTTTTGCAATAATTCTTACTAAAAATTCTTCACAATAGATTTCTCTAGTCTCTTAGATACTGCTCAAATGATTGCTTTAGAAAAGTAGGGTAGCAGATGAATAACATTGACACATATTTATCAACATAAAAGTGCTCAAAATGACTATTATGATAATAAATGCTCTCAACAATAAATTTTCTACCGATAATCATTCCTTCTATCCGCTAAATAAACTTATTCACCGATAACTATATAAATATTCAAAATGATAAATAAATAATATCTAATACTAAATAATTCAATATGAGTTCAACTACATATTTTTCATGCTGGTATAAAATTCAATTCACAACCTTTTATAAAGGGAAAAATAGATTTAACAATTTATTTTTAGGTCCCTAAGCAAAATGTACTTTCTTAGTTTGATGATGAATCCTTTAGACTTGAGGTTGGAGGTTTATATTTTTTCTCATTTCTTTCTTCCTTCTTGACCCAAATATTATTCATGTCATTCTTCACCTGATCTTGATTCACTATTGTTTTTCCTTTGTTATTTTCATTTCTGGCTTGTCCATAATTTCTGTCTTGTCAATGTCAATAGTTTTGTGCAATATGACCATACTTATGTAAAACAAAACATACCTTTCTTGTTGATCTCCATGGTCCTGAGTTTCTTCTTGGATTTATTATTTTAAAATTATAATCTTTATGTATGTATTGAGTGCATGTGTAATAGTAACCTGCAAAGCAAGATCCTCTTGAAATGTTGACCGATTTGCTTCTACAAACATTTGATGTATGAAAAAGCTTTCCCCAGTTATAGCATGTAGGTTTCTTTCCATGTGTATTGATAGGATCCTTTGGCTCTTGTGATTGATACTGAGTTGCCGATATTGATGTTTCACCAATTTCAAATTTTCTATCACCGATATAACCTATACCAATTTTGTCTCTTGTTATTCTCAGATTTTTCAATTGTTCATCTACCTTCTGCATGCTTAACTCAAACTTAGTGAGTATTTCATTAACCTCTTTCTCAACTTTCAAAATTTTCTTTAAAGTTTCAAATTCCTATCTCAAATTTTCATTCTCAATAAGTATCAGTCTATTTTTGTCATTTGTACCATGTAGAAATTCATTCAATGTATTGTTCCCTTGTTGTAACGTCAAAACAATAGCATCTTTGTCACTGATTGATTTATCAAGATTTTCTTTTCCAATTTTAAGGTCTTTTTGGGTATCCTCTGAAGTTCTCATCTTTTCAATTACTTCATTCATTCTTATAGCTTGACTTTCAAGTTCCTTTTGGGATTTAGTTAGATCATCTTCCAGGGGAGTGTTCCTTTCCATAAACTCTTCAACTGCTGCATTGACTTCTTCCATATTTGTAGTATTTTCCGATAGCTCTTTAATGTTATCCAGTGTTATCTGCAACTTTTCTGACAGTTACTTTCTTTTGGCAAAAGAGTGTCTCAACTTCTTCTTTAGATCTTCAACTTGTTCCAAGGCTTTTTCCAAATCTTCTTTATTTGCTTCTCTTTCTTATATCTCTCCATACTCTAAGATATACTCTCAATATTTAAACTTCCCTCTAGAGAACTAAGCTCTGCACCAATTTTTAATTGGAAATATTAGGTACTAAGAGAGGGGGGGGGGGTGTGAATTAGTATTAACAAACTTCAAACACTTTTTCTTCTGAATGAAATTTAAACCATTAAACATTCACTGATAGTAACTTTAACTGATAGTGTTAACAATATTACCAATATTCTGTAACTTAAACATAAAATAAATAACAGTAACTCATAATTAGATCCACACATCCATAACACACAAATTTTAGTTATGTAGAAACCCTTGGTCAAAGGGAAAAACTACGGTGGGGATGACACCCACTCACTGCAGAAAAAAGTTTTGTTAGGTAGGGCTTACAATATGTCACCTTTCAAGTGACTCACCTGATTAGGATTGAATGATACATTATTAAGTGTATCTACATTACTATTAAGACTACTTTTCTAAGATGTTTAATCTCACCTGTACGACGTTCACCCTATTAAAGGATTTACAAAAATATCATAGAAAAATGAATTTATCAGTTCTGTTAGAGACTAACCGGTTAAGGGATTTACAATACCTTGTAGAAAATGTTAGGATTGTTCACAAGATAGTAATGACCTGTATATGCTTCCTTCCAAATATTTTCAGATCCCTTATGCTCTAAATCTATGTTCTCATCTCTACTCTTCTTTCAATTCGCTTCTCTTCTCAATTCCATCTTCGTAACTTCTTCTCAACAAGTCTCTCTATGATATTTTCCTTAAGATTTTAATCCCTTAATATCCTTCTCTCATCATTCATTCCCAACCTTTAATATTATGGTTAGTCAAAAAATTAATCTTGATCAATCCATAAACCATTTTCCTATTCTTCTTCTTGTTGGCTGCTGCATGATTTTCTTATGACCAATAGTTGTCAGGTTCTGATAGTTGACCTCCTTATTCTGATAACTCTTCCTTCTATCCGATAGGTATTACAATAGCTATTTGACATCAATGAAAAAAATTATCATAATGCCAATGAGGTTTCCAACAATCTTCCCAATGATTTCCAAAAAATCTAGCCTACACAAAGGAGTTGGAGAAACTACAAGAAGGATTGTGGTTATTTCCTTGAAGGGAAGTTGAAGACGAGAACCCAATTGAAAGTCTAATCAAGGTGTAAGGGCTAGGAGAATAAGTAAATTTATGGTTGGGATCATTTATAACCTTACCCTGCTAGCCTCTACATTAAGTGGTATTAGAGCATGTGGAGGATCCTTTGGGAGAGTTATTGTACATGTTAGAAGAAGAGATATAAGATGATGCTCCAAATATGCCTCCTAAATTGACCAATGTAGAACTTTCCAAGATAGTGAAAGATAAAGGGACATAAAATAGGTGGTTAAAAGAAGAGATAGAGAAGTTTTAGGGTAAATTTAAGGAAGTGTTAAAAACCTCTAAAATGGAAGAAGAAGGGGTTGAAGAGGAAGAGATCCCCATGCAAGAAGAAGAGGAGATTCCTGCAGATTAGAGGCCCTTCATACATGACCTCAAGTCCAAGGGAGGAAGGGCCATGGAAGGTAAGTTTGATTTAACCACCTATGGGAGAAGGATGGATGCTAATGTGGTCATGGTTAGGATAGAGTCCTTATATACTTATTTTTAATATGAGGCTATACTTGAAAGTCAAAAGGTGAAGATAGCCAAATCCAAGTTGAAGGGGGTAACCCTTACTTGGTGGAACTTTGTTCAAGGAGAAAGGATCAAATAAAAAAGGAGAATGATTTACTCTTGGATGACTATGGTCTCCAAGGTCAAGGAGACATATATGCTTGAGGAATATGAAGTCCAACTACACAAGAACAAACAAAATCTTAGACATAAAGAGATAGATGTGAACACCTATACTGAAGAATTTCAGAGATTATGCCTAAGGTCAAAGCTAGTGGAGAGTGAATGTGTGAAGGTAGAAAGATATCTCAATGGAATTAGAATGAATATAGAAGAAGAATTAAACCTATTTTTCCCTAATACAACCACAAATGATATCAATTAGAATTGGAGGTGGAGGAAAAGATCAAAAGAAAAAAAACAAAATAATAGAGGAAGATGAAGGAATCCTAGAGGAAGAGGACCAGTTGGAGGAAGAGGATTGAACTTTAGGTTCCAAGCGGATACAAGTCAAGAAAAATCTCATAGAGAGGGTAGTTCTAGAGGGAATTTTAGAGGAAGAAGATCAAATAGTAGAGGCTTATCTGAAGGAAGGAATGGAGGCCCTTGAAGGTGCTACAATTACAATCAAATTGGTCACCCTACCCACAGATGTTTTGAGAGGGGGGAAATAAGAACACAAATTTTCCAAGATGATGATTAGAGTGTGAAATCACCATCCAAGGAGTTAGATCTAGAAGAAGGGGGTTGCCTCATGATGAAGAGAACATTTTTGAAGGTCCTTGTCACCCAATAACCTTCACAAAGGAAGTCAATATTCATAACTACATGCAAGATCCATGACAAGGTATGTAAACTCCTAATCGACTATGGTTTAACAGATAAATTAGTATATATAGAACTGGTGGAAAAATTAAAATTGAATAGAATACCTCATCATTGTCCATATAAAGTATCTTGGTTAAACAAGAACCAAAAAACTCTGGTAGATGAGAAATCTTGGGTATATTTTTCAATTGGGGACTATAAAGATAGGGTTTTATGTGACATATTGGAAATGAATGCATTCCATATACTCCTAGGCTTCCCTTGGCAATTTGACAGAGAATACCAATATGATGGGAAGAGGAACACACACAATCACAAAAGACAGATAGAAGTGCACTATGAAACCTCGTAGGGAAGACAAGGGGGACAAGTAAAATGAAACCATAGCAACTTTGGTAGGAGAAAAAAAGATCATAAAAACCATTAAAGAATCAGACATATGATATGCCTTGATCCTAAAACCAAAAGACAAAGAAGTTTAAGTAGAGAGGAAGCAGATTCCCAAGGAGGTACAAAAGATGTTGGATACTTACCATGAAGATGATTTTACCCATACCCTCCCACCCATGAGGGACATAAGCCACAAAATAGACCTGATACTAGGCTCATCCCTACCCAATAAGGCTGCCTGAGAAATGACAGCAACCCAAAATGCAGAAATATCTAGGCAAGTTGTAGATTTGCTTGACAAAGGCCTCATACAAAAGAGTATCAACCCATGTGTAGTACCATCAATGTTGGATCCTAAGAATGATGGAAAGTGGAGGCTCTATATGGATTCTAGAGCATTAAACAAAATTTCAATATAATATAAATTCTCTATTCCTAGAATTGAAGACTTGTTGGATCAACTGGGAGGTGCTTCTTATTTCTCCAAAATAGACCTTAAAAAAGGCTATCATTATATTAGAATTAGGCCTGGGGATGATGAGTGTAAAACAACCTTCAAAACAACTAAGGGATTGTATGAATGTCTTTTCATTCCATTTGGCTTGCATAATGAACTAAGCACCTTTATGAGGCTTATGAATGGAGTATTTATTGATTTATTGGCAAATTCATTGTTGTGTATTTGGATGACATAGTGATTTATAGTAGGATCAAGGAAAAACACTTGAAACACATAGAAAAATTCTTGAGGAGGCTTCATGAATACAAGTTCATGATAAATCTAGACAAATGTGTTTTTATGAAGGAGGAACTAACATTTATTGGTTTTGTAATTTCAAAAGGAACTCTTAAGATGGATCCTAAAAAGGTAGAATCCATACTCAATTGGACACCTTCCAAGACACCTAGTGATGTGAAGAGTTTCCATGGTCTAGCCACCTTTTACAGAAATTTCATAAAGAGATCTAGTCATATATGTGCACCTATATTGGACACTATTAAAGGAGGTAAAAAGGTAAAGTTATCTTGGACTGAAGAATATAATAAATCTTTTGAGTATCTCAAATCTAGAGTGGAAAAATTTCCCATCCTAGTTCTTCTTGATTTTAAAAAGGTATTTCCTATTGAAATAGATGCAAGTAATTTGGAAATAGGGGTAGTGAATAGTCAGGATAGTAGTCATGTAGCTTTGTTTTAAGAAAAAATGGATGAAGATAAAAATAAATACTCTACCTATGATCTCGAGTTGTATGCAATTGTTCAAGCCTTGAAAAAGTGGAGAAAATATCTCCTACCCAAAATTTTTTTTATTTATAAAGATAACCATGCTTTAATATTTTTGAATGGACAAGATAAACTAAGTTGAAAGAAAATGAAGTGGGTAGAGAAACTACAAAATTATACCTTTACAATCAAGCACAAAAAGGGCCAAGAAAATAAGGTTGCAGATGACTTAAGTAGAAGGATAGATTTTGTAAAGGAAATCAAACTTCAAAACATTGGAATAGATGCCTTAAAGGATCTATATGAAGGAGAAAAAGTCTTTGGTAAAGCATATCAGGTTTGCACTAAACTAAAGGATGCATATCACATTGATTTTTAAGAATTTTTGGTCCAAAAAGGTCTTTATTCAAAGGGGGAAAATTATGTATTCCTAGATGATCCATGAGGGATAACATAATAAAGGAGAAGCACTATGGTAACATGAGTGTACACTTTTGGTTAGATAAAACCCTTGCATTATTTAGAATAAACTACTTTTGGCCTAAGATGCATACCGATATTAGGAAATTTTTGGAGACTTGTGTCATTTGTCAAAGATCCAAGGGTGTGGCTAATAATTAGGGATTATATCAACCCCTTCCCATCCCGACTAGACCATTGGATAAAATAAGCATGGATTTTAAAATGGGCTTTCCAAGAACCAAGCAGGGATTTGATAATTTTTTTTGTGGTGGTTGAAAAATATAGTAAAATGTCTCATTTTATACCCTGTAAGAGTAATCATGATGCATCTCACATTTCTAATATTTTCTTCAAAGAAGTAGTCAAGATTCATGGATTACCACTCGCCATTGTTTTAGATAGGGATGTAAAGTTTGAAGGGAATTTTTGGAGGACTCTTTGGAAGAAGCTTCACACAAACTTATCGACGAAAAGCTAATTATGTCAACTTCACATTGGTACATGCATCTTTTAGTAATTTCATTTTTTAGTAATTTTTTTTGCACTTGAAGGTAAATCTTAGTTCGTACAATAATAATTCGTTGATCTTAATTCATATTATGAGAAGTGTATCATTGATGTAATCATCAGATATGGAACACATCCTTATGTAATAACTTTGAATAGGGATAGTTATGAGTCATGGAAAAAAAATCATCACACATTGTATATAGCTTAATCTCTCACCTCATTTATATGGATTCATACCTGAGCCAAAGAAAAAGTGGAAGAAAATATTCTGGGAAGATATAAATGGTCACGTTAAAGTATTTTTGTTTAGTCTGAGTTTTCATTTACACCATGAATTATACTCCAATATTGGTGTTATTTATTTCCCATGCATAATTTGGACCATTTTTTAGGAGTATTTTGGAGATCCACATGTTCCTCCATTCCCAGATGATCCTATTTTATATTGTCTCCTTCCACTTGATGATGCAAATAAAATTACCTATAATGTTGAAACCTTAGAGGAGATTTAGTATAATACATTAACTGAGAGTAAGGATGATCCAGTGACTCTACTTGCAGGTCCTACTTCTTCAAATGATATCATACATTCATCTCTTGTTGGTGATCCCATTTTGGCAGAAACATTTGAGGGGGTTTCTCTTCTCTTTGATGACAAATTCATCATAGTTGGAGATACTTCTTCACCTTCTTTGGAGATTGGATTTCATGAGTCTCTTCCTTCACTTGTTATGTTATGATTATTGGTTTAGGTTGATCATTCTTATGTTATTGATTCTTCAATCTTGGAGACTCCTATTCAGTTTTTAGAGACATGTTTTATATTTGATGATAGTTGTGACACTAATGTTGTAACTTAATCTTTTTTTTGGAGCTTGTTCATCATCAGTTTCCATTGGTCTCTTGTTTTTCACCTTCTATTATTATTAGGCACGCTCCTAACTAGGTCGTGGAATCTTCATCATCCAAGGAAATGGTGACACATGATAATATTTTAGAGACAACATCATCATGCTTTATTTGTATTCCACTTACTAGTTACTGTTGAGCATCATTTTTACACAAGTCAATGACTAGGATCTCGAGATTTGTTTTCCTCTCTTGAAAGAACAAAGTTATTCCCAAGGTTCTCCAAGGTCGGGTAATGACCTAATTGGTTACTCATTTGAAGATAAATGTGAATGTTCATGAGGAGGAATTTGCTGGTACGTTCAAGACATCAAACTATAAAACAACTTTAGTACCTTTTTTTGGTATTTTTCGATTTATCAAAGATTTGTGTTTTAATTAAAGATGTAATTTTTTATTTTCTAAAGATGATTACTTTTAGAATTATGGCAGAATTCAAATGAGAAAGGTAACAAGAAATAAAATGAAATTTCTGAAAATCAAATCCTAATGGACATAAACTATTGTCAATCTTCCCTTGTGAATTGAACGATGAAGAGATTTTGGAAGAAACCCACGAAGTATAAATCAAACGATAACACAATTCTATACTTGATGGATGCAATCATTTGTAGAGAAAATGTATCGAATCATGCAAGATTTTTGAAAACCTATCAAATTGTGAAGCCACCAGGACGTGCGCACACATGAGACAGCTTTATCGTAAAGCCCAATAGATGATCTCTTCCACGCATTCATCATAACAAGGTAGATAGATAACAACAAAAACCAACTAAAAGAAACACATATTTGAAACACAATAAACAATTGGCTCTTTGAAAATAATGAACAAGCATGCACAAATTCATCACTTTCGCATAGAGAGAAAAAATTTCACACCACAAATAAAGCACCAAATTGTAGATTTTATAGCATTAGGAATTTGACCTATTACATTACTTTTGATTACAATATATAGAGTTCTATTCTACAAACTCTGAATGCCAAAATTAAGGTATCAGAGATTCTAAATTAATGACATAATCTAAAACTAAGAATTTGTTGAAAGGAAACTACTGCTAACTGATACTAAACAACTTGCATGGATTTTAAATCCATTTAAAATCAACATTTCCATGCAAGAAGGACCAAACTCATCAAGAAAAGAGAGAGAAAGAAGATAGGGTTTCTTTGCATGCAACTAATGTCTTCTTCTTGATCTTGGAGTTCTCCCTTGGAATCTTCATCTCAAGTTTTCTCTATGGTGGGAACTGATAGGGGACCCTTAGTCCTTCAAAAATGAACTCCAGTTGGACACCCATCTAATCTAGAGTTCAAAATCCATGCAAAAAAGTGATCACATAGTAAACACTCAGAATTTTAGACCCTGACCTCTCCTTCGAAGTTCTTTAAGTGCCCAAAAAATGCTAAGTGTCGACATCCAAATCTAGAGGCTTGAAAGTTTTGTCCCTTTTGGAGGCCAAAAGGCCAAAATGTTTGGAAGGCCAAAAGGCCAAAAACCTACATAGGCCAAAAGACCAAAATATATGGAGGGCCAAAAGGCCAAAAGGCCACAAAGGGTGAAAGGTAGAACTTAGCTTTGTAGAAAAATTGCCAAGTGTGAAAAATTGTCCTCTTGAAAAAATGCTGGAGGGCTCTAAGGAGTCAGTTTGGGAAGAATTCTAGATGTGCATCTTGGAGCCTTTGTATTATCTCCCAAACTTCTTCATAATTTATCTCTTTCCTCTTTACCTTATTGACCCTTTGTTCTTGCTTCTCTCTGAATATGGTCAATTTAGAAGCAAATAACTTGATCTCCTCTTCATGCTCTGAGATTAACTACATGTCTTCCCTAGAGTAGAACAACTATTGTAGGGCCTCTTTGGTGCTGACCTCTGCCAGAGTATATTTGAACTATTTAACCACCTCTTTTGATGAATGCATGATCTATTTATCTTGGTTCCAGTATAGATCATGACCATTCCATCTATCTCCTTCACCCATTCCATGAATTCCTCCTAATTTTCCAATATGTGGGCTTGACACTCTTCACAGACCTTAATTATCTTGGCTATGTATTTGGCCTAGGTTTCAAATTTTTCCAACTCTTTGCCCTCATATATCTTCACTAAGATATGGAAGCATTGCCTCTTGATTATCTTTAGGTCCAGGAGGGTTACTTTCCATTTTGTTATCTCAAACTCTAAGCCACCCTCATTCTCCATTAGGTCTATCAATTTTGTTGCTTCAACCAAGATGACTCGGAAAGGCTTAAACACTAGTCTGATGACCCCTTCTCCGTACTGCTCAAAGTCATTTTTCTAGTTTGCACTTGCTTGGATGAAGGAAGGGGTCAAACCTTCCAGTAAGTTTGAGGTAGCCCTCTTTTCTAATACGGCCTAGAATGAGGCCTCTAGGCAACTTGGATCAATGGGAACCACTATTTTATGAATGAATTTCTTCAAAGCCTCATTCTTCTCTGTTAGGGACTTTATGGTTTCCTTTCCCTTGCTCATGAATCCCAGAGTGTGCTTAAGCCCTAAAGCTGCCAATGTCTTTCTCCCTTCTCTATTAGGCTCACCCAAGTCTACCTCTTCAAATGTGTAATCTTCGGGGGTTGTTTGTGTTTGAGAAGTGCTAAAAGAAGGAATTGCTACTTGTGCCTTCTAGTGATCCCTAGTATCTTGGGTGACATAGGATATTTTCCTAGATGGTATGTTGACCTCTATTTGGTGGAAGGCTTGCCCTAAAGATTCCATACTTGTGTCTTCCCCCTCTTCCTCATTAGTGTAAGTTATCTTTCAGGTCTAAATATCTTTATTAAACCAAGTAGGTTTACTAAAGGTGGTGACTGGTTCATATGGGGCAATGTGTAGGATTGACTCAAATTTTTGTGACCCAAAGGTCAATTTCTCTTCTAATTCTTTATCCTGTTCCCCTTCCTATTCTCCATATCCCTCATTCACTTCTTTTCTATGACCTTATCCTTCTCCCCTTCCATCTCCTCCCATGTCTTCCTCTGCTGCCCTATCTTGTCCATCCTTACCTTGGCCCTCATCCCTTGAAGAAATGATTAACACTTCTATATTGAGTCCCGTCATGGCCTCTAGTGTGGTTTTGAAAGGTGACATAACTTCTATGATTATTAACCCTTGAGGAGTCAGGATGAAGCACAATCAAGGAACTGACGGTGGTGGAGTAGGTGTTGGAATTATGAGTGGAAGAGTAGCAATAGGCAATACGAGTGGCAGAATAAGATTGGGAAGAGTTGAAGTTGAAGGAGGTGGAGTTGATGTTGAAGTTGGGAGAGAAGGTGGTGGAGTATAAATTGGGGTAGGGTGAGAGGTTGGTGGTACAAGAATGTGCGGCGGTGGAGTAGAAGTGGAACTTTATCTTGTGGCTTTATTCGCTTCTATAGTCTGAGCTACTGGGGCATCTTGAGTTTTAGGCCCTTGGCCTATGTTGGAGCTTATCCCTATGACTGGCATGTCTAGTGCCAGATTGGTGAACTGAGCCAAAGGTGGAGTGAGGATTATGTGTGGCTGGATAAGTGTTGGAGCCCCAATGTCAAATCCTATTGCTGAATCTGGCGTGTCCTTTTCCTAGTTTGCAAAGCCTTCTAGGCCTTCAAGGTCAGATATTTGGAACTCATATGAGCCTAAGGCATCAAAGGGATTTTCCTTTTCTTTAGGATCTTCTATATGTTTCCTGGAAGTCTCCTTTTCCTTCCTCTTCTGATGTCTTGTCCTTTTAACTAGAGGTACTTCTTCTTCTTCTTCTTGTTCTTCTTCTTTTGGCTCTTCTTCTATGGTTTCCAATTATGGAGACGCAGAAGTTCTCTTCCTTTTATACATTTTCTTCCCCTTTTTGGTGGTAGGAGGAGATTGGCCAAAGGTGGATGGGCCTTCATCTTGTGGGGCTTGTTATGATCCCACTAGAGGATCTATTTATCTAGTCATTCTAGTTTTTGGGGCTTTGTGCCTTGGATTTGAACCATACTCTACCACACATTCATGGCCATAAACTATGCTTGGTTTCTGTGGTGGTACTTTCTTATAATGGGGCAGTGTAGACTTATCCCCGTGTTGCTTATCCACCTTCTTGGGTGGATCCATAAATGTCCTCACCAGATTGGATCCATCTTATAAGGCCTTTTGATCTATGTTTCATTTGTTTTGAGCACATGCCTAGCTTGGAATTCAATGTCACCATTCTCATCTTTATCAACTTCTACATTGATGATGGTCCTTTCATATATTTTATCCAAAGTGCAAATTTTTTCCAGCACCCTATCTGAATCATTTTTCCAAACCTTTGGGGGAATTGGGATCTTCAATGTCTCCTTTACAAGGGCAAGGGGCATCCTACAATAGTCCCTGATTCTAACCTCATGATCGTCTACATAGTTTACCTCATGATCTTCAAGGTGTAGTTCATGAATATAGAATTTTCCAATAATGTGGTTGTATGTACCTATTGGGTTGAATCTGGGCCAGACTATTTTGTAAAGTTGAATTAGGCACTCATCCCACTGGAAGGAAAAGGATTTGCAGAACTTCATGTCTTGTAGAGTGTATAGGCCCAGAAGAATAGGGAAGTCCCAACAATGCTTCTTCTTATTCTTTATATGCTCATAGTCATCTGTGAGCTGCTTGGCCATATCTAAAGTAATTACCCAGTCAGATGGATACCTGGGAAACTTCTTTGATTTCAAAGTAAAAACTTCCACCTAGATATATGTGAATGTTTTGAATTGTATGTAGTATGCCCCAATGGCCCTCACCTTGGCAACTGCTTCTTCTAACATCTTCTTTGCAAAATTACCTTCAATAGATTGGATGATTGCGAAGATGAAAGCATCAATTACTATTATGTAATCTGGGCTATCCTATGGAATGTTTTACTTTCTTACCAGCTGTGGTTATACCACATGGTGATGACATTTAACTGATTGAATGTTTGATAATGTTAAGTTGAAGATGATGCAAGACATTAAATCAGTTAATGGTTTGTATTGTCATTGATGTCAACTTGATATCATCTGTACGGTCATGTACATAATTCCAAAGATATCAGAGAATCAATGGAACAAAGATTATTCTTTTAGCAATGCATAAAAGTTAAGTATTCAAAGTGATAGACAACAGCGATGGAGTGCACACCATCAGTAAAAGTAAAGAAAAAGTCTCAGTGATACCTGAAAAGCAGAAGATAGTGTTTCTCGATGAAGAAAAATTATAGGATGCCCGACGAGCAAAATCCAATGATGCCCAACGGACGGAGATCCTGAAGCTAACTGGAGTTACACTGACAGAACTGGTAGTTGTCACCAATGACTAACTACAAAATTGACCAACAGAACAGAGAGTTTAGAAAATGACAAAATATCTAGCTAGCAGAGCTCAAGGATAGACTTAACTGGTTGTTTTATTTGTTTTATTTTCCCAGAGTTAAGTAATTGATTTAAAGATGAATTATACAGTTGGCAAGAAGATAACTACAAGATAAATCAGGAGTTAAAGCCATAAATCAGATTGGCTGGATTGTTTTTCATGCCAAGAATCAAGAATCAAGAATAAAGGAATATCACGTCTATATAAGAGACAAGCATAATTCATTTCTATAATCACAAAACAATCACATACACGGAAGGGGAGTGAATAGAAAGAGGATGCTAAAGAGAAACTAATGAAGGATAACTTCATACAATCCTGATCAATCAAGTTGAAGGAGAGCTAAATAATTCTATAGACACCAATGAATAGTGAAGCACAACATCACAGAGAAGAAAGTGTGGAGCACAAGGAATTGAATTGATACATTGATCAGAGAGGTATTGTACTTAAATAGATATGAAAATCTAAAATTCAAGTTGCATTAGAAACAGGTCATAATGTTTCAGTTTAACCATTGAAGCATCAAGTCTCTTAACAAAGCAGGAATTAATCATCTTCTATGATTGAGGTATATCCTAACAGATTGCCAAAATTTTTATCATGAAGATAGCATTGAGTGCCCGATACCAACACATAGTCTAAGAAGGAGGTTGATGCAGTTAGGTAGCACCAGATATGCCAGATACCTATTGTGCCCATAGAGGTTGATCAATATTGGTATCATATGCATGCCAGATATCAAGTGATAGAGTCATATTAAAATCCTCTAACAAGGTCACACCTAATAGTGTGTTTGTAACCTTTAACAAGGTTGGCTCCTAACAAGGCTCACTTTAGAAGAGTGAAAATTTGGGGTACCGTTCCCAGTGGTTTTTCCCTTAACAGGGTTTCCACGTTAAAATCCATGTGTTATGTGTGTATGGTTTATTACTTTATTGTTTTACATTTCACATATGCATTTCTGGATTGATTGGTATACTCTGCATATTTACTGAGTATCGATAAATAAGTTTTGCTGCTTATCGGTTATCAAGGAGAATAAGGACAAAAAAGGTAAACCGAGAGACAGTCAATTAGTATAAGTATTTCATAGAATGCATCTTGTAGGGACTTAATAATCTGAGGTGTATTGATTGGTGGTTAAAGATTAAAGGATAAATTCTTGAGGCCATTGATTCACCCCACTCTCAGTTATTACTAACACATGGAGCCATGTGTTATGATCATTTATGTTGCCTCTTTTGGTAAGTCATAGATAGTGTGCCCGTGCGGCTAGTAAGTACACTATGTATGTACTCATATTGAATTTTGGGTTATGTCTCACCACTGTTAGTTGTTCATCCAATCTGTCACTGATAATGGTTCCCCAATCAAACTTGGACTTGTGGCCTCTAATCTTCTCTATCAGGAGGATCATCCAATCCTCAAGGTGGATGGACTAAGGTAGTCCATACATTTTGCTTAGTAATGTCACCACTTCCTGGATGTCATACTTCATATACCCCCTCTTGAGATCTATCTTATCTAATTTTTTTTTGCAAGAGGTTTCTTGAGGTAGTTGTCATTAATGATCTTGTATGCCTCTTCACCTTTGTTTCAGAACCATTTGAGGCCCTTTTCAACAAAGAAGTCATAGAACTTGTCTATACCCTTATGGAGGTGGAAGACCTCTTCTATGATGTCTGGCCTTATGTTTAGAACCACCTATCCCTCTATGTTTCTGACCATTCTTTCATATGGACTGTAATGGTTTGAAAGTGTCACGATAAGCTCAGATGAGGAGACATCCACTGGGTGGGTTGCTACGTTAACCAAGCCTGAAAGGACTAGTGAAGTGTAGTCCTCAGATCTTCCTACTGGCTACCCCAGGAGCATCTCACTAGGAACTCATCCTAGTCCACATTCCTGATGTCGGTGTCTATGATTTCTATGTGTTTATTTACAATATTTGAAGGGGGTGATTCCCCTTGGACAAGTACTTCATTAGAGACATTGTTTGTTTCTCAGGCATTCCTGCAAGATAAGTGCAAGTATCCGTGTTTTATTGAAAAGGAAACTACAAAAATAGGAAAAAATTGATTAATCTAGGAAAACATAAGCATAAATCTCTCTAAGAAGCCAAAATTGCAGATTTTGACTTTCATCCTTTTCAGGCTTTCAGACATCGAAAACTGGGTTAGGGTCCGAAAGGGCCGAAAGTGCAAAAAGAAAAAGTGACGAGGAACAAAACCTTTCAAACTTTCAGGGTGTGAAATTACAAATAGAATGTCAGACTCCAAAAGTTCAAAATCCATAGATGGATAACCATGCTTTGGTGATTCAGAGTTGTTGGCATTTTAGAGGTCCAAAATGTTGAAAAGGCCGAAAGCACGAGAAACACTTGGGCAACAAAAAATAAACCTGACCCAATTTTTGGCATTTTGGAGGCCGAAAACCTATGACAAAGGTTGCGACAGAAAAAAAAAACCTAAGGGACAAACAAAAAGAAAGGGAAAGACTAAAAATACAAGAGGGAGCCTCCCTCGCAAGCCCAAGGGCACAAAAACCCTAAGGACTTGGGGGGGGGAAGCGCACTAGATTGGATAGACATAAAAAAATGCAAAACCATAACCTAATCAGCTGAGAAAAAACAATTGGGCAATGAGAAAACCTACCTCTTGAGAGCTAGGAGTGGAGGATGAAGGCAAGAGAGGCCGAAGGAACCAAGAAAACAACCACGAAGAGCGAGGACAAAGAAATGACAAATTCATGGGGAGCACAAGAGACGTAGGAGAAAGAAATTGTAAAGTGAAGAATCACTTAGGGCTCAAGTCCTTATATAGCCTATGGACAACGTCACCACCTTTTGGTGTTTCAGGGTTTTTTAACACCGAAAGGTCTAAAGGTTTTCTCCTTCAGCTTTTTCGGTGTTTTCAGAGGCCAAAAATACCAAAAGGGGTGGGTTTTGGCCTTTCAGCCATTTTAGAATTTGGGAGAACTTTAGGTCCTCCGAAATGCCGAAAGGGAAAAAATTCCAAAAAATTCTTTGTCTTGGCTCAATAGACCCATTTAGAGACCCACTTGCGAGGAATTAGGAAAGGGGCAGACTCGAAAAACCAAAAGACACACAAAAAAAGGGGGGGGTCCCCATGGTCAAAGGACCAAAATGGGGTGTGTGTTGTAGACCCACAATAGTTACTATCTAGAATAGGAAAAATTCCTACATCTATATTTGGTCTATCTTCTTCCCAAGGGGTTAAATGTTGTTTGTAGGCACTAGATTATGTTTTATCTTCAAACACTCACTACATTTGCAAGACATTTTCCTTTATGGGGGGGGGATTGTCTCCTTCTTTGCTTCCTATGGAGGGATAATTGATTGTATAAACATGATGTATGTAGTCCTTGAGGGGTCTTGCATCCTCCATCCATGCATCTTGTGTAGTTTCATATCTCTTTTTTGAGGGGAGTTTTGTCCCATGAGGTTTACTCCCTTTCTTTGTTTTATCAGATATTTTTTTCATTGCATTTTCATATTGTACATGAGTACCTAACATTAACTATTAGTCAGGACCCATATTTAATTGTGATTTTAAGTGTATTCCCCTATTTTGTACTTAAGGGGGTGTTGGTGTAATTAAATATTCACTAATTATACTTTACTTAATCTTACTTAGGATAATGCATCACCTAGTAGTATGTAATTGAGACACATAGGATTTTGCACCTATATTTTCACACGGCATAGGAGAAATTCCACTTTAGGTGGTGATAGTTTTTATCACATTACACTTTATGTGTGAGATCCAACTTTAGTGCATGTATCACATTATCATCCTCCACTTGTTGCACATACTTAATTTCATAATGGAGGATGATCCAAATTTGGTGGACATGTGATTCCACCTTGTATGGGTGATAATTTATCTTCTTATTATTGTCTCTTATTGTCTTTCCTATATAAGCATGTCTATTATGTATATTTTTAACTATGTCCATTATCAATAATATCATTTTTATATCTTAATTCAATTCAATTGCATTTACATTATCTTTTGGAAGTTATCTTGGCATTTAATTTGATCTTGTAGGTGTTGTAGATTCACCTAAAACTCTAACATAGGGCAAGGTCCTTCTACTATTTGTGATCTACTCAGAAAAATTCTGACATCTCTGTAACTTGTTCTTGTTAGGATTAAGTAATACTGGGGGGGGGGGGGTGAATCAGTATTACACCACTTTAAACATGAACTTAATAAATTCCAACTTAACCATATAACTATTGAAATGAAAAGAACATAAGCACATAGCACATAAATCATAACACCATGAATTGTTGTTGAGGAAACTTTGGCCAAGGGAAAACTCCAGTGGTGATGGTACCCACAAATATGTACTAAAAGTATATTATTCTTGTTAGGACACCTAGCCTTGTTAGGAGCTGAATATTACATTAGCACATTTCCCTGTTAGGGGAATACAAAAACCTTTTAAAGGTATACTAAGAACACTACTCTTACAATAAAAAATAGTTCTGTTACAATCAATCTTAGAAATGAACAACACAAGCATCAACTATGCTTAGATAGTTCAAGTTGAGGCTGCCATCTGTATGACATCACAATGAATCCATGTATTCCATCTGCTTCATATCATCTCATCACTATTATACTTCTCTTTACAAAAAACACTTCATATATATATATATATATTACATTATCCAGTCAACTTTCTAATATATTACAAAATTGAATTAATACTTATGAAAAGAGTAAATAAAAATTCGACAACCTTATACTACCAAAGCATAGGTAATCCAAAATCCCAATCCAACTTAGCACATTTGGATTCCATGTCATACTCCCTTAATCATCGTGACTGTTTATACGCCCTTTATCACTGTTACTCTATCTTCGCATGTCTTCAAAACACTGTAACTCACTGCAATAAACACAAAAACTCAAGAGAGCTTCACAAAAGTTCATACATACCCCAAAATTTCTTCCTCTAAGATCTCATGTCATCATTCATTATATACTATCTTCACTGTCCAAAACTGTACTGCTATACTCTTTAGTTATGTTCACTATACTTAGTCATTTTGCAATCTGCATCTCCAAAACTATAAACAAGTCCAAGAGATCATCATACTAGATGTTTTTCCATAAATGAAAACCCTTAAGTGTCCCATATCACACCAAAATGAATCACTTTCCAGGAATATCTCCCTTTGGAATTGATGGCAACACTTAGTAAAAAATTACTAAGTGTCAATACCAAAAAGACATCTCTGTATATCCTTTATATATATCCTTTACTCTATTCAATTATATATACATTTCTCATCTCTTCTTTTCTCCCCCTTTGAAATCAATGGAAAAGGTAAACAAAAATGTAGAATATACCAAATTATACTACTTCTTACTAGAAAATTAGATCATCTTCAGTACATCTCGGAAAGAGTCTTCTAAGATCTTCACTTCCTCTATCCAGGTCTTCACCAAAATCTGACTCACATGAATCAGCCCATTTAGTGAAAATGAATGTCTCTGCTGCCTTTAGATAAGTAGGCATATTAGCTATAAGGGCATGCCCTATCTTCTCCATGTCAGAGATATGGACCTCAAGAATTGATAGCTTGGGAGTGATTAGACTCTTTAGCAAATGAAACCTTGCCATAGCTCTCCCTCTTTCTATACCAAGTACACTCAAATTTTCCAAAATATTGGACACCTATCTATCTATCTCCAATACAAAATGTGAGGAGGTCTCACAACTGTCCATCAATTTATCTAGAGTAGTTCTATCCTTCACTACTATGTCCTCAATGTTCTTGATATGTCTGATAGGGTTGATATAGCAACTGTATAATTTCCTTCCTTGTGCAACACATCTTTTGGCATCTGATGTGGTTTTGTTCAGTATGCCCAGGCACCATGAAATAGACTTGCATACTTCCTCCAATTTCTTCGTGAGATATTTCTTCTTAGCCTTCTCTTCAGTGATCTTCTCTAATGACTCATAGTGATTGTCAAAGTCATCTAGTGCCTTGTTCAAGTTCTCTACATCATCTTTTCCTTGAAAAAAAATAGGTGCTGGAAGTATTTTGTTAAAAGTGTGAACTGCTCTTGACATTACCTTATCCTTCTTCTCTCCTTTCTACTCAGATCTTTCCTTAGCTTTAGTAAATATGATGTAGGATAACTTCATCTGCTCATCCACATCCATGTTCTCAATGTTAGTGGTCAAAGCCTTGTCTCCAATTTCCAAAAATAAAAATGAAGAATCATATGTAACAGTTTCCTATTTCACTTCAACCTTATTTACTGTATCTTCCACTTTTTAATCAATGTTTTCTTTTTGATTTTATTTCTCTGTCATATCCTTGTCACTGATTCCTTCAATGTTTGTATCTTTCACAAAGGGGTCATTCACATCATGCGAAGTATCCAATGACACAGGAACACCATAAACATAGAAATTTGGTTTCTTCATAGTGCTTACATACTGACTAGCATCTTCTCTCAATGATTTATCAAGGTTTATTTCAGCTCTCTTTGATTATTGACATTTCTAAATAGATTTGGGCTTAGGAGCCTTAGGTGGCAAGATGTACTTAGTTTTAGTTCCCATCAATCCCTCTTCTATAGATTTTTGTGTCTCTTTAGTTACCTCATCATATCTCCTTCCCATTATCTTTACTAATCTTTTCTTGGTTCTCAATAAGGGTTTAAGTTCACTTAATATCCTCTCCATCTCTTTAACAGATACGACATGCAACATGCCTTCAATTTCCCTTTCTCTAATAACTTTATCTTCCTTCTATTCTAATTGCTTCCTTATCTCTAATTTGTCATATAAATCCTTAGGTATACTACCTTCTATTTCTAACAAATTCTTCTTAAAAATGAGTAAATGTTTAATCACTATGTCTTCAATAAGAAGTTTGTCAGATCCCTCATACCTTTCATAGTACTTTGTCAATGAAACAAGCTTCCCTTTCTCAATTACTCTCTTCTCTAGAATTTTATATCTATCTTCCAAAGTTATCTTACATTAGTGACCTTTTCTTCAACTTTCTTCTCTTCTCCTTCTATCCTCTATTTCTTAGGAGGTGAGTCCAATTTACTGGACCTTTTGTTTCTTCTAGGTACTTGATTTGTCATCTCTTCCTATGATATATGCTGAGGTGGTGAAGGTGTAGATACATCAACCACATTAGAAAGTGGACTAATTATCTTTGCATCTTCTAGAGGTGGAAGAGCTATAGGAGTGGTGCTTGCCAACCTAGAATCTCTCTCAGTCATCTTATTCCTAACTTCTTTCATTTCCTCTTTAGATATTCCTGCCTTGGCTGCACAGTCATCAATTATATTCTCTACTTTCCTGTTCCTTGATTCTCTAGTCTGTTCCTCCCTAATCTTTGCAAAATTATCCTCATAATTACCCCATCTCTCCTCTGATGAATCAACTTCTGAAGATAAGATGTGTTCTATTTGAATAATCATAACTTCAGAACTAACCTCATAATGTAGTGGATAACACCACTTCTTTTTAGGAATAACTGCCTTAAAGAACACACAATCAGTTTCAACCATGAAATAGATTGAATCCTTTTATTTTTCTACCACTGCCTCAGGAATTCTCTCCCTTTCCTTCATCTCTCTCTATAGGATTTTGATCATACCAAACAATTCACCATCTACCCAAGTGCTATTTTGTCTCCTATAACTCTGAGAAATTTGAATGCCAGCAGGTATACTATCTTTCCATGCGCTAGGGTGCATACAAAGAAATTTGTGAACAATGCGAGTGTACATGTATATCAACATAGATCCAAATGTGAATCCTTTCAACTTATCCTTCTTAATCCAACTTACATTCTCCAGGAATTGTCTTGTTAAGACTTCACAAAGATCGTACTTGATGTTTTCCTTGACCATCTTATAAGCCATTAAGATTACTCCTACTGATACAGAATTGAGTTGGATTCTATAATGGAGTTTATAGCCTAAGATCATAGTAATTAATCTTACATCCTATTGTAATACATTGTTTACCGTCATCACTCTCCTATCCCACTCTGAAAGCATTAGGTTTTTTACCATCTTCTTAGTGTTCTTCTCAGCAACAAGTACTACACTAGTATTGTCCAATCCTGTTATGGCATAAATTAGGTCATTTTAGATCTTCACAGGGTGATATCCAAGCTATATAAATTGATCATGAACTCCGCTCAAGATAATATTTATCCATTATTCTTCGTCAAAGTCATGAAGTTCAGTTATCTTCATAATACTCAAGTTATTTAGGTGTGAGAACTCATCCTTCATCTTTCCATCATCACCTATCATGTTTTCCATCTTTGTAGAAATCTCTTCGTCTCCCAAAGATTCATACTTACAATGTATGTAAGCCCTAATATCTTCAACATGTAAAACTCCATAGGGTGTTTGAGAAAACGCGCCTTCAGGATCATCTTCATTAGATTTGAAAGGGTGTTTCTTAAATTTGTATCTAGTTCTTTATGCAACATCAAAAATCATAGGAGTATCCATTTTCAAAGCTTCACAATCAATCTAAATACCTCTTTACTGCTGAAATGTGGATCCCTTCTTTGATCAAACTCTTCAACACACTTGCTCCAATTCTGCTTCTGCTCAAGACTCTTCTCTCCTGAAGCTCTACTCTACAAATGATGTTCAATTATGTTCTTTCTATTAAAATTATACTTCACTGAGTGTAGAAATGAAATAGTTCCCAATAAATTCATTTATGTACATAAAACATTCGAGTAACAATCTAGAGATCATAGGATATAGGCTTGTAAAATCTTGCGATCAAAGATATGTATTCCAAAACATCTCTACATGATCTCCCTAAGATCAGAAGATCTTACTCTTCAAATTCAGGGGTTGGATAGATTTATGATGTATTCTTCCAATGCTCCCCCTAAGGCCATCCTTGGCCATCTAGGGTGATGTATAAATGTTAGCATCAGGCGAAGACTCAGTAGCATCTACTAATTCTCCTTGAACCTTCTCCTCACTAGATTCCTTTACCTTCCATACCTTATTACTACTGATATCTTTTGCTTCTCAAAACAAATGTCAAATTCACTCTTGTACTCTGCAAGACTCTTACCAATATCACCAATATTATTCTTTATCACTATAGGAGGTGGTACTCTTCTGTTGTCAGTTCCATTGTCCCTGCAAAAATTTGCTATATGCCATGGATTGTTACATTTGTAGCATATAGGAGGTGATATGTCCTGATTAACCTGCAACTTACAATACCTTGTGATGTTCCCAAGGTTATTACATTTTTAACATGTGGTCTTAACTACCCTCTCTTCACTAATGTAATCTTGTTTGTATCTTGATTGATCAGGTTTCCTGCATTCTTATTTACCAAGGTTATTACATTTTTAACATGTGGTCTTAACTACTCTCTCTTCACTAATGTAATCTTGTTTGTATCTTGATTGATTAGGTTTCCTACATTATTCTTTCTCATTTCCATATGCATAACAATTAAAAAAATAACTAGAAAAAGGTTTGGAAGGGGTTTTAACTCTGCAATCTCTCTTCATGTGTCCAACCTTTTTACATCCAAAAAATCTACCAGTAAAAGGTCTGATATGTTCTTTAGGTTCTTCAAGGGTAGGTCTTTCTCCATCAATATTCACATTAGATTTTTCTTCTTGATTCTTTGAACATTAAGCTTTATTGAATCCAACACCATTCATGTCTCCTTTAGGTTTCCATCTATCTCTCTATTCATCAATCAAGTCATTGCTCATGTGAAGTCTCTCAGTATGATTCTTTTCCTAAAAAAGTTCTCCTTTTATGATCTAATTATATTTCTCTAATTCTAGATACTTGTTCTTATAGTGTTCAAGTTCAGTCTTCATTTGTCCCATTTGAATATTAACATCCTTTAAGATTTATTCAATTTTGGTTTTAGCATCCTTTTCTTGTTGAATATCTTTAGCCATCTGTAGTGAAGTAGTTTCATAATCAAGCTTTAAGGTATCTTTCTCTTACTCAAGCTACATTATCTGATCTGAATTATCTTTGTCTGAATCCTATTTTATCTTAACCATAAGATATTTTCTCTGACTTCTGAAAATTTCAAGCTGTTTATTTTCTTAATGAATCCCTCTACTCTTCTCAATTTTAATTTCAAGTTACCATTCTCTTCTTTAGCTTTATCAATATCTTCAAGTGCTGCTTCAAAGTTTTCCTCCAAACTTTCAGAATCCATCTTGATCTCCCTTAAGCTGTTAAAATTTCGTTCCAAGGGCCAAAATCTCTGATAACAATTGTTAGGATTAAGTAATATAGAGAGGGGGGGGTGAATAATTATTACAGTACTTTAAACATGAACTTAATAAATTCCAACTTAACCATATAATTACTGAAATGAAAAGAACATAAGCACATAACACAACTCATAACACCATGAATTATTTTTGAGGAAAACCTGGCCAAGGGAAAACCCCAGTGGGGATGGTACCCACAAATATGTACTAGAAGTATAGTGTCCCTATTAGGAGACCTATCCCTATTAGGATCTGAATATTATATTAGCACATTTCCCTGTTAGGGGAGTATAAAACCCTATTAAAGGTATACTGAGCACACTCCTCTTACAATAAGAAATAGTTCTGTTACAATCAATCTTAGAAATGAACAACACAGACATCAAATATGCTTAGATAGTTCTAGTTGAGGATCACATCTATCTGACATTATAATACATACATGGATTCCATCTACTTCATATCATCTCATTACTATTATACTTTACTTTAAAAAAAGATCTTCATATATATATATATATATTACATTATCCAGTCGGCTCTCTAATACATTACAAAATAGAATTAATACTTATGCAAAGAGTAAATACAAAGTCGACAAAATTATACTACCAAAGCATAGGTAATCCAAAATACCAATCCAAATTAGCACATTTTAATTCCATGTCATACTCCCTTAATCATCGCGACTGTTCATCTGCCTTGTATCATTGTTACTCTATCTTCGCATCTCTTCAAACACTGTAACTCACTTCGTTCAACACCAAAACTCAAGAGAACTTAAAAGAAGGTCATAAATACCCTAAAATGTCTTCCTCTAACCTTGCATGTCATAATTCATCATATACTATCTTTGATGTCCAAAAATGTACTACTATACTCTATATTTCTGTTCACTGTACTTAGTCATTTTGCAATCTGCATCTCCAAAATCGTAAACAATTCCAAGCGATCATCATACTAGATGTGTTTCCATAAATGAAAATCCTCAAGTGTTCCATATTACACCAAAATTCATCACTTTTAAATAGTTCCTGCACACAAAAATGTTGAAAAGGTGGGGTAAAAGAGTTTTTCCTTTGTAAAACCCCTGTTTAGGAATCAACCTTGAAAATGAAAGGAAATTTCACAAAGGAAAGTATGTAAAGAGGTATGTTTGATTCACCTTGAATAAAACCTCATGGATGCATGTAGAAATCACTCATACCCATGAAGATGTTTTAATTTTATTGTAATCAAAGAGTTTACCTTGGAATGTATAATATGAATCAAGCATGCCCTCATAAATGCATCGATCTATGAATGCCACTCCTAGATTTTCAATATAGATATGCTTGATAATCACTTGCAATGAAGGAGAGATGAATGTGGATGGAAGGATGAATCTTATTACTTGATTGAGAATTCCCCTACTTGGACATCATGGGAGAGAAACTTTCTTTGATAGAGAAAATTTCCTTTCAGTCGACTTGAATGAATTGGAGAAACTATGTCTTGGATGCTTGCCTTCAAATATTAATTCCAATTTCTTGAAAGCTTGAATAGTGTTTATTTCTTGAATGCCTTATGAAAAATTGATCATGAATGCTTGAGAATAGTAATGGATACAAAAATGAGGAGAGATAGGGTGTTTATATACTTCATCCTATTGGGATGTTGTTAATATTGTGCATATATGTGTTGGAATAATGTTTTGTGATTGATGTCAACATATTTCTAATGTTAGAGACAATGTTCTTGGTTTTTTTAGTGAGATAATTTATGTGGTACGACTTCTATGTTGAATATCAGATGCTAAAAAGCTAGTAATGTGTTTAGGGATGTCTATAATTGAACTTGTTCAAGTGGTAGAGGATCACATGATGATTTGAGAGAGTTGTGATGGACTTATCAAAGACAAATATCTTGGTTATTCAAACTCTGACAATGTTTCAGTATTTGGATAGGTGTGGATCAGTTATGCAATATTGTTGGTTGATAACCTGGTGGTGAGTGCAAGACATGGATGTGTATCCTAAAATCAAGTGGTTCATGATTTGTATGCTGGCTAGCTAATTTTATTTTATGAGAGTGGTTTCTGATTAGTGTCCCTAATTAATAGAGAAGAGAAGTGTATGGATTCTATGATAGAAATGTTTGTATTGATGTCTTGGTATTGGACATTTCTTGTTGATGTTTCTGGATCATATTGGATTTGAGAAATTTTGTGTGGCATATTGATGGTCTTATGTGTTCTTGGATGAATTGGTGACGTAGTATTTCGCGAAGGATTGTGGTTACTCCATGAATCTGGAGCATATTTGAGGATGTTTTTATGGATAATTTCTAATGTCTTAGCCGACATTTAATGGATCACATTGAGTATTGAGATGTAATGGATTAATGTTTTGTAATTATGTTCCTGGCCAACCTAGTTGAAATAAATTAATGTAATGTATATATATACGTAACCATTTGTAATTGAAAATGTATGGAGAGAGAGAGAGAGTGTGTGTGTGTGTGGAAGAGACAAAGTAAAGATGTGCAAAGAGGTATGAGTGGAATATACAATTGAGGCAGAGATTATTGCACTTCATTGGAACTATTTGGCATATCAGAGATGATATTTATTAGTTCATGAGTTTGGAAAATATGTCCTCTATGATTTGTAATGAGAGATTGTTGTAAGTAAATGAGCCTTCCTTGAGATTGTGATCCTCCTTGTATTTGAGTAGTGAGCTCTAGGCAACATTCTTGAATGCAATCATATTCCCCTCTGTAATACTCCTAACATGGTATAGTTATTTTAACAAAGTACATTCATCTTGCAAGTTTTATCCCCACCATGTTTTTTCCCCTAATAGGGTTTCCACATCAAAAATATTAGTGTTATGTGTTGATCACTGTGTTATGATCTTGCTTTCATGTTTATCATTCAGTTTTGGGATTAAATTTTATAGGTTTGTTAAAGGTTGATGATATTGTGACATAAATAATTTACCCCCCTCTTAGTTGTGTGTGATGCCTTAAAGTATAACAATTGGTATCAGAGCTAGTGTCCTCTTTTTGAAGCTTGATCACTTGAGGAGATCTGGGATGTCGACCTTTAAGGAGAGTCTGAGATTTGATGGAACAAATTATACTATGTGGAAGGACCAAATGATTACACACTTGACATGTCTTAGTGAAGAACATTGGGATATTACAAAGAAGGATTACAAGCTTCCATATGATCTATCTACTACAACTACCAATGAGAAGAAAGAATTCAAGTATAGTATAAGAGAAAAAGAAGCTTTGAAGAGTGCCTTATTAGATGCTGAGTAAACAAAAATTTTAGGATAAGAGACTACACATGAAGTATGGAAAAAATTTGAGAAATTATATGAAACAGATTGTAATACCTACCCCTTTGTCTGTCTGGCTGTGTCAGTTTCTGGTCTCTTTTAGACCATAGTATGTATGTGTTATCTTTTTCAGGTGATTTTAAGGATATTCATGCGTTACTTTTCAGTATTTTATTGATCCATTATTATCATGTTGTATCTTTTGTGTATATGTGATTTAAGGTTATTTAATGATGGTTATGTATATGTTAGGATTTCATTTCGGTTATGGTTTCTGACAATACTGACCTTAGATTTATATGCACATGGATCATTGTATGTTTTCATTAGTGTTTGATGTGCTTGGTATGGTATGGGACAGAGTCGTAGTTACTTTCTTCGGTGAGATCCACACGATAACCTAGTCTCGACCATTGTTTGCCATATGATATATGTATGTATGTTCGTCTTTGTGATGACAGGTTTGCAGGTACTAGGCTACATCTTCCCTGAATTGGCAGGAGTGAGCGTGCCCTATCGCATTAATCTCAATGGTAAGAGAGGGGAGATAGTTTTCAGGTTCAAATCCTATCCTAAACCAAATTGTCCTAGTTAGTGGACAAGTATCTGTTTTGACTACCCTGACCGAATTCATATAGTTGATAGG
>MU226023.1:4618740-4635285 GCA_018584345.1 Thuja plicata
AGGATACCGAAACCCTAAAAGGGAAACTACTAGGAAATAGAAACTTTCCTAAGTCTAACTTAAGCTAAGAGTAGATAACTAATAATTAACTGATTTAATTATTAGCAATACTCGACTACTCTAACAAACATGATATTTGATTTGATGCATTCTGAATATGGAATATTGTACTATAATGTGCTTTGGGTGCGTGTTTCTATGAATTGAATATTCTCTTATGTTATCATGCTTTCGGGTATCTGTTGGGTTAGATGACCCTAGGACTCAATCTAGAGGTTTTGGGAATGTACTTTCTACATGGTGTTTTATGCAATGTCATTTGTGTTTATATGATGATGTCATAAACCTGATTTCCTATACCCAACCTAATTCTGTTATGATGTGATTTATGGTCTTATGAGAATAATGTGGATGTGTTTGTGGTTATTGAGAACCTATGTTCTCCTGAATGAGCAGGATGCATTTTGTAATTATGTATATCTTCATATCTTGATCTTGAGCCTAGGTAGGTTAACTAAGTGTATAGTGGGGAAATGGCTTGCAATGGGGGTTCAGGACTCTAAGTGGTTACTAGGTAAACCCATTGGAAAGTTACTTAATAAGTGAAAATATATGATACATTAAAGGGGTTTAAAATGAACTAATAAGATGTCTAAGTCTCTACCCATGCCTTGAGTGTTGTCGCATGATAGGATGGGAGTTGGGATCCTTGTCTACGCGAAAGGATCACTGAGCCACATAGTATCACCTGGAGGCCAGGGTCAAGAGGTACTACTAGGGTTACCTTCAAGGTTAGACTTATGTGATGACACTTCCCTATATATAGCTTAGGTTATCCTATGTGTGTCAGTTGCATTTGGCATTGTTTAGTATTCTTTGTTATGGTTTAAATTGCTTCTAGGATCTTCCTTTGCTTTGAAGTACAAGGTCATGTGTGCCTTGTTTGTATTCTTGTTGTATACCCCATGTGATGAGCCTGTTACTATCTCCTCAGCATGGTGGGAGTGGACCTTTGGTTCCATGTGGTTGGGTGGTAGTGATTCTTATTACCATTGAGATTCTGACGGATTCTTCTTCATGCTTGGATGTTCCTTGTTGCAGTTTCAGCTTCCTAGTCTTTTGGAGACTTGCTCAGTTACTTGAGTTGTGTTTTGCACCATATGTTTATATTGGTTATCATCCTTGGAGGATGCATTGTATTGATTATTATGTATTATTACATACCCTGTGATTTGTGCAGTGGATGTTGAATAGGTAGTATACCCTATCGTATTAGTTGTATATGTAATCTTTATTATGAGATGTATGTTATTGGTTTTAGATTATGTAACCTTTATGTCAGTTATTTATTATTGTAATTGTAGATTAGTTTGTTTAAGTAATTCTATGCCAAGGAATGCTCGAGGAATGTTAATCATGTATGAGTTGTATTTCATGTACGTCATGTACTTCATTATGTTGCTTCCACATTGTTATTAATATTGTTGTAAACATTTAAAAAAAAATTTATTCCGTGAACTTAGTGTCGTGTTTGGGTTAAGTTCTCCTGGGTTCCCTAGCGGGGCATTACACAAATCAAGTTGTGAAGCAAACCAAGATACAATGTCTAAAAGAAAAATATGAATCATTGAGGATGAGTGAAGATGAGAACATTACTTACAATGTGAAAAAGATCACTGAGCTTGTTAGTGGAATCAAATGCACTGGTGGAACATTGAATGCAAATGAGATTGTTTCTAAAATATTGAGATCCTTGCCTCCTTACAATCATAAAGTTGTTTCTATTGAAGAAATAAGAACTATGACTACTTTGATAAGAGATGTATTGATTGATAAGTTATCTACTTTTGAAATGAGAGAATTTGGAGATAGTCTTCCTAAAGTTGAATATGCATTTAAAGGTACTATTTCTAAGGATAACCAAAGATATGACCTTGGAGAAAGTTCATCTAAGATTGGTAGATATGCTAAGGAACTGGAACAAATTGAGAAAGAAGAAAGAGATCTTGAAGAACTTGAAGCCCTATTTTCAAAAAGACTACCTAAGGGAGCTAGTAATTATGAAGGAAAGTTGCCTTTGAAATATTTTTCATGTAATAATATTGGTAAATTTCTTCTAGAATTCCTAACAAAGAGCCTAGGTACGAGCATAAGAAGTTTATGCCTAAATGTGAGAAGAAGTATTACTATGCTGCTAATGAAGGAACAATAGATGATGATTCTGAGAAGAGAGAAGATGAGATGTGTTCATTTCTACCAGAGATGAGAATCCTAATGAAGAGAAATCCTTGGTTTCACATGTGGATAAGAGAGATGACTAGGCTATTGACAGTGTATTTTCACATCACATGACCGAAGATAAAAGAAAATTTGTTAATCTTGAAGATTATGATGGTGGAGTTTTTATATTTGGTAACAATGCTCCCTGTTTGATCAAATCTAGAGGTTCAATTACACTTAATGGTAAGAGTAATAATGATGATTTTTTATGTGTTGAAGGTTTAAGGCATAATATTTTGAGTGTTGGACAATTAGTTGCTAAGGGTTATCACTTGGAATTCAAGAATGGAATGTGTAGAATCATTGGAAGCACAATAATTGAGATTGCATTAGGAAAAAAAGACCAGAGGTAATGTATTTAAATTTAAAAATTTATGTAATATATGTTTGATTGCTAAGATTGATGATAGTTGGTTGCGGCACAAGATATTTTGTCATGTGAACTTTGATAACATTATGAAGATAAGCACTACGTCAAATGTAGTGAGAGATATACCTAAGTTGTTGAAGCCTGATAATGCGATGTGTAAGGAATGTCAGTTGGGAAAGCTAACTAAATATACTTTCAAAAGTAAGACCTATTCTTTGAATGGATTGTTAGATTTGGTGCATATTGATTTATGTGGTCCTACTAGAACTAGAAGTTATTATGGAGATATATAATTTATCCTGTTTATTGATGATTATTCAAGGATGATGTGGGTTACATTTTTGAAGGAAAAATCTGAGGCATTTGACAAATTCAAGAATTTTAGAGCTATGGTTGAGACTGAGATAGGTTTGAAGCTAAAATATCTAAGATCTGATAGAGGTGGAGAGTTTACATCTAGAGAGTTTGATGCATATTATGAAGAGCATGGGATAAAGAGGAAAATTTATTCTCCATGCACCCCATAGAAGAATAGAATTTTAGAGAGAAGAAATAGAAAAATACTTTACACTGCAAGGACTATGATGATTGAAAGAATTTTTTCTCAGATCTATTGGAGAGAATTTTTTAGCAATATAGTTTACACATTAAACCAAGTTCAAATCAAACATGGTACTTTTAAGACTCCTTATGAGCTTTGGTATGGTCATATTCCTACTGTGAAGTATTTCAAAATTTTTGGAAGCAAATGTTATATTAAGAGAGATGAAGATTTAGGAAAATTTGATCCTAGAAGTGATGAAGGAATATTTATTGGTTATTCTACAAAGAGAAATACATACAAATCTTATAATCATAGATTGATAAAGATGATTGAAAGTGGTAATGTGAAAGTGGATGAAAGTTTTCAAAAACTAGTTAGATCTTGCAGTTATGAATCAGATGATGATGAATAAGATCAGATTGTGCAAGCACAAAATTAGAATCATAATTAGAATGGATCGTTAGAGAAGAATGAAGAAGTTGGAAAAGAGGAAGAGTTGGAAACACAAGAGTCAGCTACAAATGAAAATACAAAGATTCCAAGGTATGTAAAGTTAAATCATTTAGAGAACTAGATTATTGGTGATAGAAATAAAGGTGTTCAGACTAGAGGAAGAATTTCTAAGAATGAATTTTGTTTGATTTTTAAGATTGAGCCTAAGGATTTTTATGAAGCATGAAAAGATGAAAGTTGGATCAACAACATGAAAGAATAATTGTGACAGATTGAAAAGATTAAGACATGGATTCTTGTTCCTAGACTTGTGGACAAGAATGTGATCGGTACTAAATGGGTATTTAGAAATAAATTGAATGAAGATGGTGAAGTGGTTAAGAACAAAGCCATAATTCTTTGTAAGATATATTCTTAGATGAAAGATATTGATTTTGAGGAGAATTTTTCTCCTGTTTCTAGAATCGAAACTGTTAGAATGTTTCTTGCATATTTTACTTACATAAATTTCAAGGTATATCAGATGGATGTTAAGTCTGCATTCTTGAATGGAGAGTAGGAAGATGAAGTATACATTGAGAAAACAGGTGGATTTCCTTTGACTGATAAATTTGATATGGTTTTCCAATTGATGAAAGTATTATATTAATTGAACCAAGCCCTAGATATTGGTATGCAAGGTTAGATAAGTATTTATTGAAGATTGGTTTTAATAAAGGAAGTGCTGACAATAATTTGTACTTCAAAGTTGTTGATGATAACATTTTGATTGTTGAAGTCTTTGTGGATGATATCATTATTGGTGGAAATGACAAGTTGAGTGAAGAATTTTCTGGCAAGATGAAAAAGGAATTTGAGATGTTTATGATAGGTGAGATGAAATTATTTCTTGGACTGCAAATTGCAAAAATAGATAAAGGTATTTTCATTTCTCAATCTAGGTATGCGAAATAATTGTTGAATAAATTTGGTATGGATGATTCAAAACCTATTGGTACACATATGATTACTGTTTCTAAGTTGAAAAATATTGATGATACACCTAATGCAAAACAAACAAGATACAAATAAATGATCGGTGGGTTGTTATACTTGACACAAACTAGACAAGATATTATGAATGTTGTTTGCATTGTTTCTGTATTTCAAGAAGAACCAAAGGAATCAAATGGTGTTACTGTTAAGAGGATATTCAGATGATTGAAGGGAAAAATTGATTATGGTTTATGGTATGGTAAGGATGATGATTTCACATTGAGTTCATTTACTAATGTGGATTGGATAGGTAATGTGGATGACAGAAAGAACACACGTGGAGGAGAATTCTTCTTGAGTAAGAGATTAGTTTCATGGGCAAGTAAGAAAATAAATTGTATATCACAATCTATTGTTGAAGCTGAGTATGTTGCTTTTTCTATTAATGGTACATAAGTATTGTGGATGAGGCAAATGTTGAAAGATTTCAAAGTATGTATTGATGAGACTATTTCAATATATTATGAAAATTCAAGTACTGTTAATATTTCTAAGAACCCTACGATGCATTCAAAGATAAAGTATATTTCTATCAAATGTTATTTCTTGAGAGATAAAGTTTGTGAGAAAGAAGTCAGATTAGAGTATGTGTATATAAAAGAGAAGATTATATATATATATATATATATATATATATATATATATATATAAACAAAACCCTTGCCAAAGGATAATTTTGAGTATCTCTGAGCTAAGATTAGGGTTATTTCCCCTCCTGATAAGAGCCAAAGATGCATTTAGATGCATCAGTCCAATGTGTTTATAGATCTTTCATTCTTCTAGATTGATGTTTTGGTGGATACTCCTTAGGAGGAATAATAACCAGTGAATGTTTCAAGATTGGTTCATGAGGTATGTTTTTTTATTCAGATTTTTGGCCTCTATGATTTAGTGCATACATGTTCCTTTGTCATTGATGTCAAAGGGGGAGAGATATTCATGTGAAAAATAATAATGTTGGGGAGAGATTGTAAAACTAGTATGTCATATTATGGATATTGCTAGTATTATTGTTGATATTGTTTCTTTGTGCATTGATTTATTTTTTCACATCATATGTTTTCATCAATGCCAAAGGGGGAGATTTTTGGGATGTTATTCAAATTGTGCATATATGTGTTGACATTAATGTTTTGTCATTGATGTCAACATATTTCTACTGTTAGAGACATTGTTCTTGGTTTCTTTAGTGAGATAATGTTTGTGGTGTGTATACTATATCAAATATCAGATATTGTGAAGCTGGTAATGTGGTTAGGGATGTCTTTACTTGATCATGTTCAAGTGATAAAGGATCACATGATGATTTGAAAGAGTTATGATGAATTTATCATAAAAATCTATCTTGGTTGTTCAGACTGTGACAATGTTTTATTATTTGGATCGGTGTGGATTCATTATGAAATATTATTGGTTTCTAACCTAGTGGTGAGTTTAGGACATGGATGTGTGTCCTTAGCTCGAGTGGTTCATTATTTAGATGCTGGAAAGCTAATTTTATTTTATGACAGTGGTTTTTGATTAGTGTCCCTAATGTATAGAGAAGAGCAGTGTATGGATTCAATGATAGAGATGTTTGTATTGATGTATTGGTATTTCATGTTGCTTGTTGATGTTTCTAGACCATTTTCTATTCATGTTTTTAGATCAAATTGGATTAAGTGTTCAGATTTGGTGAATTTCATGTGGCATGTTGATGTTATTATGTGTTCTTGACTGAATTGGTGATGTAGCATGATCTACGGATCTAGAGTGTGTTTGAGGATTTTGTTATGGGTAATTGCTAATGTCTTAGCTGACATTCAATGGACCACATCGAGTATTGAGATGTAATGGATTAATATTTTTTAATTAGGTCCTTGGTCGACCTAGTTGAAATAAATTGATGTAACATGTATATATATGTAATCATTTGTAATTATGACTTTATGGAGAGAGTGTGTGTGTGGAAGAAACATAGTATAGATGCTATGCAAAGAGGTATGAGTAGAATCTACAAGTGAGGAAAATATTATTGCACTTCATTGGAACTATTTGGAATATCAGAGATGCTATTTGTTACTTTGTGAGTTTGGACAGTATGTCCTCTGTGATTTGTAATCAGAGATTTATGTAAGGCAGTGAGCCTTCCTTGGGATTGAGATCCTTATTTTATTTGAGAAATGAACTATAGGTAGTGTGCCTAAATGCATGTGCATTTATCTTTGTAGTACTCCTCATAAGGTATAGTGATTTTAACAAAGTACATTCATCTTGTGGATCTATCCCCACTGTAGTTTTCCCCTAACAAGGTTTTTACGTCAAAAATCTTGGTGTTATGTGTTGATTACTGTGTTATGATCTTGCTTTCATGTTTATCATTCATATATGGGATTAAAGTTTATAAGTTGGTTAAAGGTTGATTATATTGTGACGCAACTGATTCACCCCCCCTCTTAGTTGTGTGTGCTACCTTAAAGTATAACTCATCCATCATTTTTGGACTTAAAAATAAGTAAAGTCAAGCAAAGGATATAATTTCCCAATAACACCCCAACATAGGGCTCTAAGCCAAATTTAGGCAAAAAATGTGGGAACAAAACATTTGAAACAATCTATTCTTGGGTATAAAATGTTTCAAACATTCTGTACCTTGGATAATTAACCCAAATTTGAATTGGGTTTCAGGATCATGGAAAATATGAGAGAAAATAAAAATCAAGTTTCTAGGACCAAGCATAACAAGTATCAGATCTTAAAATCACATAAATGGGGCCTAATAGAGCATCTAATTATGGGTGCTAAATTTTTAGGATGGTATATTTATCCCCCAATTTAATGAGAGTATGAGAAAAAAATCATTCTCATGATACAATAGATGAATGCATAAGAAAAATCTTTTGAAGGTCAAGGAGACAAAGAAATATCAAGCCCCCAAGTGATTTAAGTCCTCATCAAATCCAAAACCAAGATAAAATAGGCATCATGAGAGAGAGAGAGAGAGAGAGAGAGAGAGAGAGAGAGAGAGAGAGTAGCCTAATAAGGTATTTTGTAACTATGTATCATGCAAGGAGAAAGTATTTTTGAAAAATATGGCTTTGATAGTCTAGAAAGTTGTGTTATGCTAGTCAACCCATCAATACAAATGGATTAGTCCTTAAAGAAAATATTTTCTCCATTAAGGGACCCTAAAATGGTGATGATTCCTTAGGAAAGAATTGTCTCCAAAGAAATTAATAAAAGGAGGATTAGTCCTCAAGGAAAGCATTGCCTTTATTAAGGGATCTGTTTAATAATGCATAGGGGCATGATAAAGAAAATATGAATTAAAGAAAATCATTTTCTCCTTATCCATATGCATATTAAATAATTGTGTGTGTGTGAAAAATGTGAAACAAGGAGTGGAGTGTATGCCCATACATTAAAGCTGTAAGATTTGAGAGATAAATCCACATAAACTCAAAGAACACCTGCATGCAAGAACCTGTCACAAAAGAGAAGCAGAGAGAGAGAAGGAGAAGAACTCAGAAGTTGCTCAGAAAGTGAGAGCGAAATTATAATATGAATTAATGAAAAAGAAGCTACAGAGTTCAACCTATAAAGGTGAATGAAACCCTAAATAGGAAAATCTAGGTTGCACATTAATAATTAATATAAATATTAATTATAATGTACCTAAGAGATAGCTTAAGTAGAATAGAGTAAAAAACAACTTAATTAATTAAATCAGAGTGATCTAATTAATAAGTGCAAACGGATAATTACTCTAACACCCCCCTTAAGCGAAGCTCAGGAGGTAAGCTAGCCTAGCATAACTAAGAAAGCAGGAAAATTGGGTCCCGAAAACAAGGCCTGATCAGGTACCCAAGCACAACCAAATCTATGTAAAGTGGAGAAATAGAGAAAACCACATGGGAAAAACCCTACTCCAAGAAGAGATGGAGGGAAAAGCAAAAAAGAATGGCTCAAGAGACTCTTTCAAAACCATAAGTACAATCAAACCCCCCATGAGAGAGGGATGAGACACCAAAGCCCCTCAGAATGATGGAACCCCTATAGGAATGATCAAACCAATGGAACTCCAATGTGGAAGAAAAAAAGGTACAAAGTAACAAGGAAACCCCTGAGTGAGAGGTGAAACTAGAAGACCGAGCTGGTGCTCAAAGGATAATTAAGGAGACTCTTGGAATGGAATCCCCAATGAAGGTGGGCCAATAGATGGGCTAAATCTGGCAGCTAGGAGGAGATGAATGTCCTTAGATATGCCCTCAAAAACTAGAGGGGAAGGCTCGATGCAGGGAGTGACCATAACAGGGACTGGTGAAGAAGAATCATGCTTAGCAAAGGCTGGCGCAATAGGAGGAGGTGGAGGAGCCACAACACTGATCTAAGGAGCAACATAGAAGTTCAGGTGACCTGACTTCTTCTCACTAGGCACTTGTGAAGTAGGAGATATATTCTTTGACATTGGAGATGAAGTACTAAAATGGGAGAAGGAGTACAGGAAGGTGACATGATCAACTATCCTTGTAGCAACAATGTGGCCAGTTGCACTATCCCAGATGTGTACAGAATCTATAGTGAACTCAACTATCTTCTCTGTCCCACTGTGAGTAATCTGATAAATGGAGAGAAGGTTCAATGACAAGGATGGAACACATTTTACATCATAGAATACACCACCATTGATGTCAATAGAACCCTAACCACACACAGGCATAAGAGTATCATTCCCCATCAAGATGTGTGGGGTAGGAGAGGCCACAAAAGATGAGAAGGAACTCCGAGAAGATGCCATATGATGTGAAGCATTGGAATCCAAAAACCACCTAGAAGAGGGAGCTATAGAAGAGGCACATAAGGCATGACCCTTTCCATTGTTTGACACATCTGCCTGAGATGATGATGAGGAAGACTAGTGAGAAGAGGAAGAAGGAATATCAATGTTGCTCTTATGAAGAAGAGTTGTCAAATCAGCAATCCGTTGGGCATATCCATCTACCTTCTTCTGAAAGCACTGAGACTCATCATGATTGAACATATAGCAATAAGTACACTTGGGTTTGTTTGTCTTTGATTTACCCTTAGGTGAAGGAGGTGGACCAGAGGAATGCTGAGAAGAAGAATCCTTCCAAGATTCTATAGATGATGATACCTATTTCTGCTCTAGTTTCCATGGAGATGGGTGAGCAACCAAGGCATGGCTCATAGAACCTGAAGCATCATTTAACTATTGAATCTTTGACTGATCTCAAGTCAACTAATCATAGAAGGCCACAAAGGAAGGCATATTGTGCCTAGGACCCAAGGCATCCATAGTGGAATTGAAGGTGGAGGAGAAAATATGGAGCTCTCCATGAAGCTTTGAGAGTATCAGAAAGATACACTCATCATCTGATTTGGTCTTCCCATATCCCTATAAAAGTGATTGGAGAGCATTAAAATTCATCAAGAAGTCCTTAATGGTGGAAAAACTATCATGAGACAAGGATGTCAACTCTGAGTCAAGCTGAAGTGCCTTGAATGCATTCACTATGCCAAAAATATTTTCAAACTTTCCCCAATAGGCGCGAGGAGTGGTCAAACCATCCAGATGAAACAACAGGCTATCTAAAATGTGCAGTGCAATCAAAACCATGGCTTCATCCATCTTATTTTTGTGCTGAAGGACCTCAAACGGATGCTGTAGAACAGGTTGGTTCTCATCTAGACATGAACATAAGCCACATGACATGAGTAGCCTGGTCATGTGTGCTTTCCAAGTGTGATAATTGTGTGGTGTTAGCCGGGCCACAGAGGGGTTCGACATTGGGAGAAGAAGGAGACAGAAGTAGAAGGGTCATTTTTGAATTAAATTACAGAAAGAAAATGCACCCCCCACAATGTATAAGTCTATCCTCCTTGTACAACAAATAAAAAAGTATAGAAGGCACAAAAAATGAGAACAAAACCTGGAGGCTAGATGCAGAGATGGAGGAAACAAAAGCCTCTACTTCAATGCCAAAATTGAGAGATCAAATGGTTGAATCAACAATCAAGAACAACACCATTGCGTTTGGCTTAGAAACACCTTTCTAATGATTTTTCATTTTTTAAAAATGGACATCATATGCACAAGTTGTGGCCAAAAAACCAACGATGCCTCCGAAAAACAACTCTCTAGAAAAAACCAGACACGGGAAAAAATTTGACGGGCAAACGACCGTTGCCCGTCTGTGGAAAAAAATTTGAGGGCCATATGGCCGTCAGATGACTGTCGGCCAAATTTTTTTTCCGGTTGCCAGAAAATTTTGAAAAAATTGTCCAGAAAAAAAAGGTGGCAAGTGACGTCACTACTGACGCCACCTGTTGTTGGTAGTTTGATCGACGGTGGTGGGTCAGTTGCTGGCGCTAGTGGTGGTGGCGGCTAGGTAGCTCTTGGGCGGTTCCTGGTGGGTGGCTCCACCGGTGACCGTGCGGGCCAGGCTGGGGTGGCACCAAGGTGGTGCACTCTGGTTGCACTCTGGCTACACCAAAAACTATGCAAAAAACATGTTTTTTAAATTTTTTTTCTCGAAACTCGTGTTGTATGGCCTAGGAGGGAGAACATTTCCCTCTGGGGTCACTGTGACCAAAACCATCAAAATTTATATGTATTTTGACTCTCCCAGGCCTTCTGAACGCAATGGTGGAGTCTGTTTTGGCTCAAAGTGCTCCAGAAAATAGTGCCTCCTTCAAAATGAAGAAAAAACCTAGAGAAGCTATGGCTTTCAGCTGTGACTCACGACTTCAAAAACCCTTAGACCAGGCAGCTGTAGGGAAGCTTTGATACCATGTAAGATTTGAGAGACAAATCCACAGAAACCCAAAGAACACTTGCATGCAAGAACCTGTCACAAAAGAGAAGCAGAGAGAGAGAAGGAGAAGAACTCAAAAGTTGCTCAGAAAGTGAGAGCAAAATTATAATCTAAATTAATGAAAAAGAAGCTACAGAGTTCAACCTACAAAGGTGAATGAAACCCTAAATAAGAAAATCTAGGTTGCACATTAATAATTAATATAAATATTAATTATAATGTACCTAAGAGATAGCTTAAGTAGACTAGAGTAAAAAAAAACTTAATTAATTAAATCAGAGCGATCTAATTAATAAGTGTAAATAGATAATTACTCTAACAAAAGCAATTGAAAATGCTTTAATAGGATAAATAGCTTTAATGGAGCATACATGCATGATGCAGAGTGCACTGCAAGAAAACCTTGATGGGCCCCAACTCCTCTTCACTCCTCCAAGTTTCTTTCTTAATCATTACAACACCTCAAATGTCTTCTAAGGATGCCTCTTGACTTGTTTAAGGGTTCAAGATGATCCCCTTATCCTTTCTAGGTTTTCCAAATCAAGTTGTAGAACTCTAAAAATTTCTCCTTTAGGGATACTTTCCCTAAACCAAAAAAAAATAGGACAAAACTTCACCAAAAAATTAGGAATCCTATCCTAAGTGATTGAAGACTTCAAATAGACCCCAAGGGTCAAGAATCCACCATTGGTTTTGGTCTTGGAGATCCTAGGGTAGTCAAAACCTAAATGAGCTAGGATTCCTTGTAGTGCTAACCAAAGGGTTTTTGGGACTCAAATTTTAATTGCAGAAGGATCTAATGGATCTAATTGGGTTTCTAGACACACTTTATGGAGTTTTAAACCCCCCAAATCCTTAGCACCTCACTCCACTCCTGCACCCCTGAACTCTCACAAAGAACACAGAACTAATTAGTTAGATTAGGCTTAGTTTGTTAAGTAAGTGGTCTAAGATGGGTTCATGGAGTAAATTCAGAGCTTTGGATGGATTCCCCTACCCCAAATTAGTCTAGAACCACCCTTGTATTGATCCTCCCAAACACATATTACACATGCATGTGACTGCACCAAAAAGCTAGGCTAATTACATAGGGATAATTAGCCTAGGGCTTGCTCTCATAAATAATAGGACTAAGAGTGAGTGTCTAAGATTTAGGATTCATCAAGACCATGATCCTAACTTGTATTTTCCAAGTGGCCAAGTAGATCCACTAGATAAATCTCAAGTTAGGATCACATCTTTGTGATTGACCCAGTAAACCTTGGTTTCTTAGACTGTGACCAAGTAAAATCTATAACTTTTCACTAACTTAACAAAAACACTTCAAACCAACTGGACTGTTCAATAAAATCAAAGAATTACAAAATTCTACAACTGGATCCTAAAAATGAATCTGTACCAGGCCGTACAATGCAAAAATGACTTAAAAAACTCTTCTATTTCCCCCTCTGAACATCAAGCTCCGTACATAGTGTGTTATAACCTTCATGGAAGGAATCATATATCTTAATAGAATCATCTATTAGTTTCAGATGCTTTAGAAAGTGGGAGAGGTTGGTTATGAATAATTTGTCATTCTTCGAGAAACATTTTGCAAAAGTTGCTCATGCAACATTTGCAAAAAGACAACTTTTTGGAAACATAAAAGAAATTTGCTATTTTTGGAGAATACTAAGATTACCGACCCCCAATGATGTGGGAGAGGTTCAAAAAAAGACAAGAAACCAACTAAGGACCTAAAAAATAACTTCTAACCAAACATTAAAATCACCAAACAAACATGGTCTAACTCGGGTTTCAGGAACCTAGGTTTATAACTCACTTTAGGTCCTTCACCTTACACCATAGACCCACACAACCACACACACACAAGGGTGATATCAAGGATGCACCTTATTACAAACACAAAAGAAATAAATGAGGAACTTTCAGGAGGTGCCCTGCACCAATGCACCCACAAGAGCCATTTCCACTATGATTTTCCCCCAACAAAGGACAAACCAAGGGAAATGAACACATGACAAAATAGAGCACAAAAGGGATCTACAAACTCAAGGGTCAGTATGATCATATGATAACTAATGTATATCAAAATTATATCAAAATGAACTATCATCATTCCCCAAAGGTAGTAGAACTAAACGTACAATGGACAAATGTCATGTAAGAGTTGCAAAGAAGAGTCTTTTTGGGTGAGCATCATAGAGACCAAAAAGAATAGGTAGCTACCATTTTGCATTATCCCCAATTAGACAACATAAAGTCACATTTATGAATAGTGGTACATGAATGACATAATACGTAACAACATATAGAATAAGTGAGATACAAATAAAGGAATGTTAGAACAGGTCAATTCCTTTATCACCTTGTGCAAATAGAGAAACAAGGTTCATCTAAATAAACATAAACAAAATATATAACAAACAAAACATCACAAGTGAAGCACATTACAATATTTAAACACAAAGAATCCATTGTAGAAGAGGAGATAGTAAAGCATATCTCCTACCCCCCATCTCAGTTTGTAGTTTTTAGACAAGTCATGCAACATGCAAGAGGAGCAACAATAGGCATGATAGATAGAACAATAGTTAGTTCCAAACAAGGACCATGCTGTAAAGATGGATCATTTTGTTTTTCACCAGGACTGAGAGATAATTGTTTAAAAAATCTAGATGGTAAATCAAGATTAACATCAATAGTTCATACATATCATTAAAATCACTAGCATAAACATGAATTTTTTTATTAGGATCTTTGGAATCATCATCATCATCAAGAGTTTCTTCTTCATCAAAATTAATTTTAATATAATCTAAGATCCGAATAGAATTATCATGTTTGTTCAATTTCATATTTTTCAAATTAACTTCCTCCCTTGGGATATGCATAGGTTGGTCAAAGGGAATCAAAATATAAGTATGTGTCTTAGGGGAGGAAATAGTTTTGGAAGCACACTTACAATATCTAGCACAATGTTTACAATGATTATCTTGAGCACAATAATTACGTTTTGTTTTACTTGATATTTGGCTTGGTTTAGGATCAATCAACATCGAGTCCATTTCTTCCTTAGGTGGAAGAAAATGAACCACACTAGGATGAGAGATAACATCTATAGAATGTTTATAGGACATAGGAGGTGGTACGAAAGCATATAGAGGAGGTGTGGAAGGTGTAGGAAGAAGTCCATGTCCAAGGAAAGGAGATGGAACATCCTTAGGATCACTAAGTTCACAAATCTTTTGGATTTTGAATTTCTAATAAGATCAAAAAATATTGTCTTTGCGAGGATGGATTAGTTGAGGCATGGATGACCAAAAGAAGTAAATATCAACATTCCTTCAAGGCACTAAAGGTTGATAGGGACTATGATAAATCATGATTATTTCTCTATCATGGGGAAATTTAAAATACTTTTGGATAGGAGAAACTAAAAATTTCATGGAGGTAATTCAAGGAAGACTGAGTCTAAATTGAAACTATTACGAAGTTGGGATGAAAAAAAAGGTGACATGTAGAGTTATACCACCAAATTCTATGGGAAATGTAATTGAGCCATGGGTATGATAAGTGAAACCATTGAAAGTTTTGATCATCACATCAGATTTGTTATATAAGTCTCACTGCAATTGTCTTGTGTAAATATGTTCTTTAGTTATATACAATATTCACCATACAAGTAGGATATATAAGGAAAAGATAAGAAAGATACTATTAAAGTTTGCTACAATGTAAATAAGATCATCAAGTGCTTTAATCATCACTTTAGGATTGAATGTAATGCAAAGCTTATGTTCAAGTTTGGATTTGGGTTTGAATTGATCAATAAGGTTGACAATATTGTTCGCTTCAGTACACTCATCATTATAGTAAAAAACATGAGTGGAAGAAGAAGGTAAAGACATGGAAGAATCAATGGTACTGGTTGAATGAGAAGGCAAATGATTGGTATAAATTTAAAATTTTTGGTTGGGAGGTGCTACGAACTTGTTTCCTTGATCATTTACACACTCAATAGATATAACATTAGAATAAATGATGTCTTGAATAATAGATTTCAAATGGAAACACTTCTCAATATCATGTCCAGGTTGACGATGGTATCGAAAAAAGGATTTGTGACCAAAGGATTTAGGAAAAGGTTTGGATGTTTCAACTAGTTTAATGGGATGAAGTTGTAAAGTATTAGCATTAGTAAACTTCAACATTACATTATGCAAAGATTCAAAAAGAGGGGTAAGATTACGAGAAGGTCTAAAAATATATGACAAAGGAGTGACACCTTTGGATGTTGCTACCACTTGATCATCAACATTGTTTGATGAATTATTGGTCTTGATGAAGCCCCAAGGTTTTTAAAACTTTTGAGAGGTCTGGGACATGGAAACACTCTTATCAATCAGAGCCATTGGAGTGGTGCTCTCAAATTGACTCACTTGAAGGTAATAACTATGAATCACTTCACACAATTTATTAAAAGAAGAAAAATTAGAAAGAAATATCTTATCTCTAATGCATTTTTGTAAATTAGTATTAAAAATACATTGTATATCAATAGCCGACATAGGATAAGAAATATAAACATGCAAATGGATAAATCTACCAATGAAATAAAATTTTTCTTTAACACCTTGTCTACAATGCATAAAATAAGTCAAAGAAATATTAGGACCTATATTATTTTGAAACTATTGAATGAAATAATTTGCAAGTTTTTGAAAGGAATCAATGGAATAAGGAGGAAAAGAACAATACCATTGCAATTACTTATCTCAAAGGTTCTAATAAATAATTTAGCCATGAACCTATGATCTTGAGATAAATCACTAAACAATGTGTGAAAGGTTCTAACATGAATCAAGAGATCACCTTTACCATTGTAAGTCTCTAAATGATGAATTTCCATGTATCCAGGGTGTTAGTAAACAGTTTTGTCTCAATAATTGCTATCTTAAAACATAATGCAATTGTATACTAACAGCTTGAATTCCTACAGAATCAGTTAGGAATTCTCTGCTTAATGTTTATCTTGATTAACAGGC
>MU226023.1:4647001-4664653 GCA_018584345.1 Thuja plicata
AGACACGGGTTTTGAAGGCCAAATGATGGAGCGAGTTTATGAACTTGAAGTTGAAGTTAGACAGAACTTCAACTTCGACTTCAAGATGAGAAATTGACTCATGCATCTTTTGAAAAGTATGTGGTAATAGAGGGATAATGACATGAATGATGTATAAGGAAAAAGAACTAGCAATGTCACAAATAGGAATGTTAACCTTGAATTGAGTCAAGGACACAATTTGTTTTTGCAAGGATGAAATATTTTGAGCCAAGCTATTGATAGTGGATTCGGTAGAATTAGTGGTAGGAGACATATGTGAAATATTTGGACCATTATGGGAAATGGAAGGAACAATAGAATATGAAAATGGAACACTATTGTAAGTGGGCATAGATGAAGGTAAGAACATACATGGAACAATTGAAGAAGGTGTAACAATAGGATTATTAATGATAAAATGTTTAGGGTTGGTGTTTTGAATAGAAGTGGTTATGAGAGGTGAAGCATAAGTGGACACACTAGGAATGGAGGAAGGAATATGAATGAAGATCTCAACACTAGTGGGATGTGGAATGAAACCTAATTCTTGGGTAAAATATCTAACAGTCTTGACATTGTTATAAATGAGATGAAAGATACTATGCAATATATTAACACCATTTTAATAATTAGGAATTATCTTCCTCAAACCCTCTACTATAGAGATGACCTTGAGATTGGAGTTCTCTTGTCCTAACCATTGCTCAATTGTTTCATATTAATGGTATATATTTTGCACTTGTATAGGAGGAACTCTTAAGGTCTCATCTTAATCATGAGAAGAGTGGAAAGATTTGTTCTCAATAATAGGGTGAATTCCATTAGTAGGCATGTTAGTGTTCATAAAGATTCCTAGGATACATAAAAGACTTGAGATAAAAGGAACCTACAATTATACTACTTCTCATAACCATAATTCTATAGGTAGGACTCAATGTAATAATACTAATACACACTAAAATGAAAGATACACAAATCTAATGTCAATATGAACTTTTAAAGAGATATGAAAATATTTATCAACTAAGAACAATAATACAGTTAATGAAAATAAAATCTAACCATAAAATCAAACATGAATATATAATGCATAAAATAAATCTAACACCAAAATTAGAATGGAAATGTTATGAGTTGGGTTAACCAAAAATATACATGGTGAAAAGGGGAGAAAAGACAAAGGGGTTGATTAATCCTCCTTTTCAAAATTGCACACTTGGAAAGAAGATGTCCCAATAGGATCAAGTAAGGACCTAAGTCTTGAGTGAGGCAGTGATCCTTCACTAAATATGCAATTTGAAAATGGAAAATAGGAAATATGCAATATAAATAATAGATTGATAATAAACTGCCAAAAAATGGAAATGAGATGAATTGGGGTCCAGACTATTGTACTAACCTGTAATTTCAATATGAGCTAAAGTTGTATGGTACACAAAATTTTAAATGTTCTGTACTTGGGAACATGACATTTCAAATATTCTATTCTAGGTACTTTTGTCTAAATTTTTTGGGGGTCCTCTAACTATTTTCAATTTGCCGAAAAAAATTCTAACAACTCCATAACCTAATCTTACACACAGAAAAATGAGTAAAAGGTTTGGTTAAAGGGGTTTTCCTTGGTCAAACCCCTATTTATGAATCAAAATTAAAAATGAAAGCAAATTATATAAAGGAAAGCATGTAAAAAGGTAAATGTTTCATTCACCTTGCATAAACACTCATGGATGGATGTAGAAATTGATCATACCCATGAAGATGTTTGAATGTGCTTGCATTCAATTTTTTTGACCTTGGAATAAATAATAGGAATTAAGGATTCCATCATATATGCATGGATCTATTTATGCCACTCCTAGGTCTTAAATGTATATATTCTTGATAATCATTTGAGAAGAAGGAGAGATGAATGCATATAGAAGGATGGATCTTCTTACTTGGTTGAGAATTAATCTACTTGTACATCATGGGAGATAAATTATTCAATGGAGAATATTTCCTTAGAATTGACATGAATGAATTTGAGAAACTAGATTGTGGATGATTGCCTTCAAATCTTGAATCTAACTGCTTGAATGCTTGAATGCTCTTGATCTATTGAATGCTTTATGAAAAATTGATCACGAATGCTTGAGAGTAGTAATGTATACCAAAATGAGAAGAGATAGGGTGTTTATATACTTCATCCACCATTTAGGGATTCAAAAATAAGCCAGACCAACCACATGATCTAATTTACCAATAACACTCCGACATAGGGCTCCGAGCCAAATTTGGGCTAAAAAGTGTAGGAATGAAACATTTAAAACATTTTTTTCCTGGGTACAAAACATTTCAAATATTTTGTACCTAGGAGAATAAACCCAAATTTGAACTGGGTGTCAAGATGGTGGAAAAGATGTAGGAAAAGAAGAGTCAGGTTGCTAGGATCAAGCATAATGGACATCATATCTAAAACTCATCAAAATTGGGCCTAATAGAGCATCCAATTATAAGAGCTAACTTTTTAGGATGGTATAATCATAAATTTCTAGCAATCCTATGCAAAGTCACATTTTAGCAGCAAATGATCCAATGTTTCCTCTTCCTTATTACATCATAAATGCTTAAAAGGACTGATAAAAATAATTCTCTTCATCCTGTCCCCTATTAGGATTCTCCCCATAAATTCCAACCAGTCAAAGACACCTACCTTAGGTAGGCAATATTTTTTTGAACATAGATGACCAGGTCAATTGTCCATTTTCATTCAATTTTCAAGGATCGTGTAACCCAATTTTACAAGTACTCCTCACTTTTCAAACCACATCATATTATATAATTTTTTCCTTATTTAAAAAAATGGTCTAAAGGTAAAAATATCACTGAGATACTTCTTACTAGAATCATCCAAGTTGAGTTCATCCACATTCTTCCATTTCCAGTATGATCTTGAGGCATATATCTTTAATTCCACAAAGTCACAAACTTTTTCTCCCCATTTTTACTTGGTTTAAATTCTGAGGTTCTCATAATTACCCTTTCCAAAAACACCTCTTTTATATTCCAATAGTGAGACCAAAAAATTTCTCTCCTTCCATACCCTAATTGCTAGAAAATATGTTTTGTGATAGTTGTTCTACAACTATTCAGGAAATTATATAATGTGGAGCCATGTGGGGGATCAACCACAGTCATAATTTTGAAATTCTCATTTTTGTCTAAATATTTTGCCTTTAATATTCTTGATCATTTTTTTTCTATATTTCAAATCATAGACCAGATATTTTTTGCATATATTTCTTCATTCAAAATCCTCTAGTTCCTCAAAATTCCCCACAACAACCTTTGGTTTGAAAATTTGTTCCTATGCCAAAAATGGAATCTTATCATGATCTTGTTTACGTTTCCATAAAAAATTTCTCATCCTTTGATCAATCAAACAAATTTTGGGGAGATTTTGAGACAAGGCATAGAGAAGAGAGACATTGCCAAAATCACTCTTTTAAGCATAAGAATTCTCCTAGAAAGCGTAATAAAATCACTTTTCCAGCCTTCCACTTTGTAAACACAACTATCTATGAGACCATTTCATAGTGAATATTTTATAGGTTTCTAGAACAAAGGGTTACCCCAGAACTTCCTCGCGAGGGAGCTTGGTCAAACTCTAAAAAATTTCAAGATTTCTCTTTGAAAATCAAGAGTTGTGTTAAAAAGAAATACCTAAGATTTATTCCAATTAATTTCTTGTCCTGAAGCCACACTATACTTTTATAGGATCCTTCATCACCCTTTCCTCTCACATTTTCATTTCACCCATAAGAAGTTTTTCATCTATAAATTGTAAATGAGAAACCAGATTGACATCTCTGACAATTGTAACCCCTTTCCATTCCTCCTCAATTTTTCATCTCAAAACCAATCTTATAAGAACCTCAACCATTAAAATAAACAAAAAAGGGGAGACTGGATCTCCTTTCCTCAACCCTCACAAGGTTTAAAAAAATCTTTTGGGACTTCCATTCACTAGTATTTATACCCTAGGATCACCTATCAAATATTTTATCAAAGAAATCCACCTCTCACTAAAACAAAATTTCTTGAGAACTTTGTACAAGAAAGATCTATCTACCTTTTTGTACACTTTCCTCACATCCAACTTGAAAAACATATCTCTTCTTTCTCATTCTAATTGAGTTTATTTCCTCATGAGCTATAATGATCCCATGTTGTCTAGATTCCTCCACCACCTCCCACAACTCTTGCCTAATCACTTCCCAAATTTTTTGATAGAAAAATTCCTAGAACCCATTCAGACCTGGTGATATATCCCCCTCTAAGGAAAAAAAATCATCCTTGACTTTATTCAAGCCCGCTAGTTCCATTAAGCTGGAATTGTCAGCCTTCAAATTTTTTTGGGCGGACAACCCTCGAAACATCTTCAAAATCAACCGCAGAAGATAAAGCTTCAATTGACTAGAGGGCAGAAAATAATGATACAACCACCTTATTAATGTATTCTATATCAAACACATGCTTCCATATAGAGGTAACTATAGAAGAAATATGATTAATTGGCCTCCCTTCTTTAAGTAGACAATGAAAGTATTTAGTGTTGCAGTCATCCTCCTTCAGCCAGTTTTCCCTTCACTTCTGACTCTAGTATATCTCCTCCCTTTTCAAAATATTAGTGTACTTTTCTTCAAGATTATTCTCATTCTAGTAATCCACTAAGTTCATACCAGTACTGATAAATTTATTATTCATTACCTCTAACTATCCTTCTAAGACCTTCTCTTCACTGATATCTTTAAAGTGTTTCCTATTCCAAATATTGAGATTACTTTGGATAAACTTTAACTTGTTGAAAAAATGAAAAAAATTATTACCTTTATGGTAGGATACATTAGACCACCATCTAGTGACCATATCCAAAAATCCCTTCTCCCTCAACCGCATTTTCTCAACTTTGAAAGGGCATCTATTGGGAACCAAATATTTTTGCAAAATCATCATCGTTAGGAAATGATTTGAGCTAGTGAAAGACATAATAGAGCCCTCAAATACCAAAGATAATGAGTCCCAATATCCTGCTAAGAAAAAAATATCCAAATTTATTGCAATTCCTAAAAAAACCCTTTCATCGATTAGTTTAGGAAAAAACTCCATTTTGTGTTTTAACTTCCTAGAAACCAGTCGAGGTAACATGGACTGAAAATATCCATGTACACTGCTAGCCACACCCTTTTCACCTTTTTATCTAGTTCATTATCAATTTTGCATTTAAATCTCCTCTGAAAATAAAAATAACCTTGTCCCTAGCTCTTAATACTTCTGTTAACTCATTCCAAACCTCCCTATTATCACTGGTGCTAGTTGGGACATACACATTAATCAAGTGGATGCAATTCTAAAGATGAATAAGGTTCAACTTTAGCAATTGACATGAGTAAAATTGTACCACAGGGGTCACCTTCATTGATTTTTATTCCAATGGATCCTTAGTTGATCTGAAGCTCCATTTAAACTAACAAAGGATCCATTTTAGAGCCCTCCACCCTTGAGAAAAATCACACCTTCGTCTCAATTTAAATTTGTTTCCTATAAACTAAATACACTGGGTTTCATTTGGTCAAGTAATCTCTTGATTAGGTGATATTTGTAAGGGGAATTACAGCCCCTAACATTCCATGTTAAGACTTTCATGGCTTCCTAAAAGATAACAAATCTCTCTTGCATCTCGTCTTACTTTGGTCCATATTACCAACCATTTCCAACTGATATTTTTTAGATTTTATAACCCTAGATTTCATTTCTCTAATGTTAGCCTTCTTGGATTTGAAATTTGACTGTCTAATTGCACGTTTCTTCAATATGCCTTCCTCATCATCCATGCCCATCTAATCCTATTTTCTTGTAGAGGACACATGAATTTCATCCTCTACAACACAACATCCCTTGAATTCTTTTTATTCCCTAATCAGAGACATGTAGATTTCCTTAAAAGGCACTTGAGTTTTTGTAGGTCCCTTTCTCTCTAGATGGGATAATTTTTGCAATGTTTCCCTCTATTTCCAAATGTCTATTACCACAATTTGTATCTCTTCAATATCTATGGATGTTATTTCCTGATCTACCCGAGCCACTCTTTCCTCATATTGGGATGCGTTGGGGGTTGAAGTTACCTTATAATTTCATGGTTGAGAGGATAACCCTCCTCCCTCAATATCACCACTCTAGCCTGAACCTTCTTTCCTATCTGGACAAGTCACAGATTGCCCCATCAAAGGTTCTTGTATTTGGTGCTCTTCCACATCCTTATCATTCCCACTAAGATCCTTATCAATATTATCCATTTCTACCCTTGCCTCCCCATGAGTGGGGTTAGAGGTGCTCGCTTTCATACCTTGATCATTAGACAAATCCATGATATTATCCTTCAAATATTTTTGAGCTATCCCTTTTCCCTTTTGATCAATAGTGAATTCATATGACTTATGTACCCACTTCTTACATCTTTTGCATTGATCTATAATTTATTCCACTTCTATTTCTTGTCATTAGATACCTTCAATAGTCCAAATCTCTACTACATGAGATAAAAGAGGGTTAGGTTTCTAAGTAATACATATCCTTGCATACATACTTTAATCCTTCTTTTCTATGGCCTCATCAGCTTTTGAAAACTTCCCTAGTTTATTTCCTATAAGATTTAGGGTTTCTTCATTTCAATATTCATGTAGAATATTATATAAATGCACCTAGATCGGGACTTCTTCTAAATATGCTTATTTGGAGTTGAAATTTGACACACAAACCTTAATAATTAACCCTATACCCCCCATCATAAAAGGGCATTTGAAAATGTTAGGAATATTAAGAAAACAAATAGAGATTAGGAAACATGAAAGAATCCAAGAGAGATTTTCAAGAAGAATAATTTTACCATAACCAAGTGAAAGAATAGAGATTCAATAACTTACACCAAAAACACCAAGACGCTCAAGATCAACACCAAGACAATGTTTTTGAAAGGGGAAAACTAAAAAAAACCCATTGTGCCTATAATATGAATGAAACAAGAATCCGAGAGAGAGAGAGAGAGAGAGAGAGAGAGAGAGATCATTATAATATTGCAAGAATGAGAATGAGAATGAGAGAAGAGAGAATAAATCCAACTTGTGAGAACCAACTTAGAACCTTTTGAGAACCCTTCTTAGAAGTGTGTGAAAAGCATCTCTTAAGTAGAGATGAGTGGAGGAGTTTGCATGTAACTCTCACTCTATGAGTTCCACATTCACATTAGGTGTGTGCAATGTGTAGGAATCCTCTTAAGGAGGAATATATAATTTCCTTATTAAAGGAAATATAAATATGTGACATGTCCTTAGTTTATCCTTTAATTACATAGTTACCAAGGAAATTTTATAATTCTAACATCCCCCTTTAATATTTACTTGGGGAGATTAGAACAATATGTATCAAACCCAAATGTTTACAATAATTTTGAGATCTCTCTTTAGAAAGAGTCTTCGTTAAGGTATCAATAACTGGATCATTTCACTTAAAATAGAGGAGGGACTCATGTGTCTCTTCAACATGTTCTTTTATGAAGTGAATTTGGAGTTAATGTGCTTGGAGCTTGAATTGTATATAGGATGCGTTGCTAAGGAAATAATGCTTTGATTATTACAATATAAAGGTGTAGATGGTTGTTGAGGGGGGCCCAAATCTTCAAGTGACCATTGAGATTCTTGAGATGCATTTGTACATTCTTTATATTCTTTTCCAATAGAAAATAGAGGTGGAGCTTGATCAACACTTGAGCCTGAAATAAGGAAATAACCACTAGTAGATCTCCCATCATTGGGGTCTTCTAGAACTGAATTAGTAAAACTTTGTAAAACACAATCATAGTGTGAATCTTAAAATAAATCAGGTATGTAATCCAGACTGCAATCATTACTTTCAGAAAACAAATTTGTAATGTATCCATCAATATATGAAAAATCATGATTGGAGCTATTTTAATCCTTAGTATCACCAGTAATGTCATCAATATTGTTGTCAGTGTTATTGAACTCCACATCAATCATAGGATTAGTACTCAATTCAAAGAATTCATGAAGATCATCTGGATCAATACAAACATCTCTACTAGGAGATTCAAAAGAAGGTACAATGACATTAAGAAAGGTAGAGATAATATCCTCTTGGTGATCTAAAATATCAGATAAAGAGGAATATTCATAATGAAGACGAGACATAATTAAATACACAAAATAATGAGATTAAGCCCAATGGAGTGAAATACATTTAAGATATAATGCTAAGGAGCAAAAATATAAATTTAACGTAAATAGTAAACGAACAATTGCAAGACTTTTTAATAATTAAAAAAATTATTTTTTAATTAAACTGATGAAACAAATTTTAATTGCAGTTAAATGAAAAATTAGCTATTGAATTAAAATTATAACAATATACTGGAAATGGATTTAAAATGGTTTTAAATAATATGAAGGATAAATAGTTTGTAATTTGTTTAAACTTTTTGTTAAAAAACGTATTTAGAATAAATTTTGTTAAAGTTAATTTTTTTAAAATGTAAACATATTCAAAGAAAATAGAGAAAGAATCTAATGATTAGATGAAGGAAGAGCTTTCAATAACCCTGAAGAAATTAGAAAACATTAGATTCCTTCTGCAATAATAATACACCTTCATTGATAAATCATTAATATAAAGAGAAGCCTACATATTTTTGAAAACAAAATGATCAAAACAAACGTAATAAACAAGAATCTATATTAGAAAGAGTTACAAAAATGGTAGGAGGCAACGAGTGATGAAGGGAGGATAGAGATGACTCCACGTGTTACATAATGAAAGGAGTTGGAGGGAGAAAACAACTTGATAAGGCTGCGCAAGTGACAGGTTGCGCAAGAGGAGGAAAAAACAAAAAAGAGACCAAAGAAGCAGTGCACAAGGGAGAAAAAGGGAGCTCCGCAGAGGGAGGGAAATGCTAGAAAGTGAAAGGAGAAGGGAGCTGCACATGAAGAGACAAAGCGCAAAGGCAGAGGGAGATCAACCTAAGCTACGTTGGAAAAAGATAGGGATAAAGAATGAAAAACCTGCAAGGGGGCAAGGTAGATGCCTTGCGTGGGAAGCAGGAATGAAACATAAGGAAAGACAAGGAAATGCAGAGAGGAGAAGGAAGGAAGACAACATAAGGGAAGGAGAAACAAATTCCCAGTGAGGGAGAGGGGAAGATAAATTTAATTTAGATAAATCTTTTAAATTAGATTAATTGGATGGAAAGAAAATGAGGAGAGATACTAGTATAAAAGAGAAACACAAATAAAAAGCAACGAACAAAAATATAATAATCCCACAATAGACATTAGAGAGATAGATTTCTGAAACACGTTGAGAATTAAACAATAAGAATAGAGGAAAAAAAGATGTATAATTAAAACCAGTTAGAAACAAAGAGAAGGCATCGATAAGAATCCGATAAGAATCCATAGTATATAAACCTGTAGAGGGTTAACAATATGCTAAAAACTAGAACAAGAAAAGGAGATTTGGTTAGAAATGAAATAGAAGAGAATTTGCAAGAACAATAACTAAAAAGATGAAATAACCTGCACAAACCATTAGAGAAATAGATGATGATATCTATTTAAAGATGAAAGACACAATATAAAAACTATAAATCCCTTGCAGTTGCCCGACAGAGGTTATAAATAGATCTGGGAAAAACTATAGAATAGATAAACAATAAAAATAGGGTTTGGTAGTGAATCGACCAAACCCAAAAAAATCACAAAAAAGCTGCAACAAATGTTAGATCAAGAAATCCTGCAAACACTCAAACAAGGATTAGTAGCTCTAATACCATGTTAGAAATATTAAGAAAAAAAATAGAGATTAGGAAATAGGAAAGAATCCAAGAGAGAGAGAGTTGCGAGAAGAAGAATTTTACCATAACCAAGTGAAAGAATAGCGATTCAAGAACTTACACAAAAAACACAAAGAAGCTCAAGATCAACACCACCACAATGTTTTTGAAAGGGAAAAACTAAGAAAAAACCCTTGTGCATATAATATAATTGAGGCAAGAAGCAGAGAGAGAGAGAGAGAGAGAGAGAGCTCATTACAATATTTCAAGAATGGTAATGAGAGAAGAGAGAAGAAATCCAACTTGTGAGAACCAACTTAGAACCCTATGAGAACCCTTCTTAGAAGTGTGTGAAAAGCATCTCTTAAGTAGAGATGAGTGAAGGAGTTTACATGTAACTCACATACTTTATGAGTGCCACATTCACATTAGGTGTGTACCATGTGTAGGAATCCTCTTAAGGAGGAATATCTAATTTCCTTATTAAAGGAAATATAAATATGTGACATGTCCTTGGTTTATGCTTTAATTACATAGTTACCAAGGAAAGATTATAATTCTAAAAAAAACCCACTATTTCTCTCTTGCACTACTAGATTAGAACATAAAAATATTGATGGGTAGGGTTTTGAGGATATAGTGTTACCCAATTTTTTATCACACCATTTGTGCATTCAAGAGAATCTTGAGCATCCTCCTCCCCATTTCATGAAAAATGTCCATTCTTTGTAGATGTTGATTGTATTCTCCAATCATTAGCCTCTATAGGAAGTAATACAACTCTATTCTCTACTTTAGCCAGTTTCTCCTTGGAAACTTTATTAGGAGTAAAAGTATTCTTAGGTTTTTATATTTTGTCCTCAAACCTCCTGAAAATTCTACTAGTACTGCTGATTATTTTGGAGTAACCCCATTTATTTTGACCAAAGCCCTTTATATCCACTTGATCTATTCTATCCTCTTGATTAAAAACAAATTTCTTCCTTTGTGGAGCCTCCCAATCCCTTCTTGGGGTATGCCACATGGGGAGAGTGTTGGATGATTGTTGAGCATGTTAGATTTTGGATTTTGGGTGTGCTGACATTAATGTTTTGTCATTGATGTCAACATACTGGTTTCTTTTTCAGACAATATGTTCAGTGTGTTCGGTGAAGAAGATTTATGTTGTTCAAGTGCTATATTAATGATCTTGTGTTGTGATCATAATTCATTGTTCCATGGTCTTTGTAGTTGGTCTATAGAGGTTTTTCAGTTGTTGGGATAAAAGTTTGAGTGAGGTTTTATCATGTTGCTAGTTGTTTCTATTGCAGTGTTCCTATGTACAAAGGTTGAGTATTTGGATCGATACAACTTTGATTTTATGTTTTAGAAGTTGGATAGCTGGTGGTTGCATGGTTTCTTATCATCGTGTTCATATCTGGTCTTTTTCATGATTTAGAGTACAAAAAACTATTTTGTTATGATAGAGTTTAGTTTTTGGTGTTCCTATTGATCATAGATGGAGTTGAGATGATGCGAGTGTTATGAATGTTATTCATTCCACTTGTTGGTGTTCTTGGATCATTTAATAATCATGCTTCTAGACTGCATCATTGAATGTGATCAATTTTTATTTATTTGTGGTAGCGTGTTGGTGTTTCTTCATTTAGGTCTTAGCCAACTTGATGTAGTAACATGTTGAGATTCTTGATGTTGTTTTGATGATACACTATTGTGTTCGTGGTTGGAAATTTGCGTCCTATCTAAGTCTTAGCCAACTTGATTTGGATTACTTTGGAGATTGAGATTATTGTTTACATCCTTTATTGTAATAGGTCTACCCAACCTAGTGATTTATTATTCTTTGTAATCGGTATAAATAAGAGATCATTTTGTAATTGTGTGAGAGAGATGTGGTAGTATGCGACTATATGAATAATTGTTGTTTCTTTAAGATAGAGTTTGTGATTTTTTGGAACTATATTGGAAATGGAGATGTTGTTTTTCAGTTTGATTGTAATCGATTATATCTCCACCTTGTTGTAATTGAAGATAGATTAGTGAACCTGACTGAGGGCCAGATCTGAGATTGTAATGCGAGAAGTGAGCTCTGGGTAGTGTCCCTGCTGATTAGGCTATAAGCCTGTGATTTCTTGTGCATTCTATTTTTGTCTTAACCAAGTATTTCTTTTAATAGGGGTGGTCCCACAATGGTGTGTTCCACTTTTTTGAACATCCTAATTTCTACTGAAATTACACATTTTAAAGAAAATTTGATGATTTAAGCCATGAGAGCTCCCATTTGAAGGAGTAAATTGAAAATGGTTAGATAAAAGCCTCTTGGATAAAAATCCCTTTGGTATAATATCTCTTTGATGACATTAATTTTCCATTAGTATGCAAGCAACACTTTCGGTAAGCATACATCGAAAGACAGGACAAGAGCGAACCGAAGATCAGATAGAAAGAGATCACCGAAGATGGCTAAGTGCAAAGAGAACCAATGACACAACTTAGTGTGTAAACTAAAAATGCAAAAACAAAAAGATAAAGAGGAACCTGATAGAGGAACCCGATGTGCAGGATACAGTGAAGACCAATAGACAGTTAAAGTGCAACCGACATAATAAAACCGAAAGACAACCATGCATAACCAACCATTGTAACCACCTAGATTTGGTCTGTTCCAAATATAGACCCTATTTTCCCTAAGTGTGATCATACCCCCAATTATGTCATGATAATGTTAATTTGGAATAATTCATTTTAAATAATATTTAATGTCCTAGGTGATTTTTATCACTAAATTATATTAACTACTACAACCATACAATTCAAATAAATTCAAAACAATTAAAACAAATCAAATTCAAACATGGATATAGTATTTAATCATAAAGGAATTAAATAAAACCCCTAAATCAATTGTTCACTTGCAAATGAACCCATTCCCCTAGCCTAATTAATTTAATTAAAATGGCTATAGTCCTACTGATTATTAAAAAGCAATTAATTGTTTAAATAATTAATAACCTATTTTTGAATGAATTAAATAAGTTTAATTCATTTCATTAAACCCCTAACCTAACCCACTTCAACCACTTTGACCCTAGGTTCAAACCTATCCCAACCCATTCACCCCATGCTTATCTGATTCTAATCCTAAATTCATCCTAACCCACCTCCATATGTTGTCACATTCTATTAGGGAGTGATTAAGGACTCCACCCACTTGAAAAAGTTAAGGAATCTCAAGATTCCTTCCCTCAAGTCCACTTTCTCAAGCCACCCTCTTACACCCTTCCCATGCTTCTTTAAGGCTCTCATTAATGCCTCATTAATGTAGATTCCTTAAGCCCATGTCTCCCCCATGCCTATTGAATGCCTTTGACATTTATTTCTTCTTACACACCATTAATGAGTTTTTCAACTCATTAATGCACCTTGTACCCCCTCTCTCTCCTCATTCTTCTATAAATAGAAGGGGTTTTTGAGCACAAATAAGCCTTCATCCTAGATTAAAATTGCATTGTTATGCTCTTAGAATAAACCTAGACTCATATCATATTTGATGTTTCCTGTTTATGCATTTTTAGTTTCATGCTTTGTTAGAGCTAGAATGCATGTTATTTAGATATTTTTCTCATTTTAACTCAAATATTTCATGATAGGATGTATATGTCACTAAAAGAGGCATAATCTAAGGGCTATTGTGTTGTTTTTGATACTCTTCCTAGTTAGAAAGCAATAGGTTGATTTTAGTGGATTTATATGCTCATCTAACCCCTTTTTTGCTAATGCAATAATCTATTGAAGTGTTGTGTCTTTCTTAAATAGGTACAAAAATTACACACACATTTCTGGTGCCCACCGTGGGGCCCAATTTCTAACTTTGCCTCATTTTGAATCTATTTTTCAATAATTTGCATGCACAAAATTCTATTACAGAGTCGTTTCTGGTCATTCTGGATTGCATCCAGGATATGCGCTCGCATCGCAGAAAATGAGGCTCGCATCCAAGATTTCCCAGATTTTTTTTGATTTAAGATCATATTTGGGGAACATATAGTCGCATTTGGTGATAGAGGCTTGCATACGGTATACTGTATTGCATCTAGTTATTTTAGGCTCGCATCTGGTTAGATAACTTGCATACTTCATTTGCCTAACCCTAACATCTTAAGCAGTTGTGTTTTTGACATTTTGATAGCCTAACTAGTGTTTTGCAGGTGGTTATCAAAGGATTTTCATGGGAGGTAAACAAAGAATACTAAATTGGTTTTTTAGATTGCCAACCCCCCATCTTGACCTCTATTTATATCCTTTTCACACTAAAGACATTTTCTAATTTTCCACTAAACTGACTAGAGGACTATGCTCTTTTCCTTTTAAGGAAAACCAGAAGCTCACACCTCAGTTTATGGGCTGAAAGAAATTTGGGGATAACTAAACCAAGGAAAACAAAACTAAATTTAATTTTGGATCAGTAACTGAACATTTGAAGCACTAAAATTGTGGGTTAAATGAACAAGCACACTGTCTACTTTTGGATTAGAAATTGAACAAGCTACTCATTTAAGATTGTGGATTAATTGGATAAACAAACTTTCCTTTCAAAGCATTCTATTTTCCATTAAATAGGAACATCTTAAATCAAGCACAACATTGCTTGAGGGAATGAACTTTTGTTTAAATCTATTTTGGGAGAAAATGACATGGATTAGGAGAGTATGCTCTTCTTCTTCGGAAGAATCAGAAATCTAGACGTCCTATGCTCGCCAATCCTTTGTATGCTTATTTAAAAGTAGAGGGCCTACTGGTTGAGGAAAAAATCTCCTGAGAACGACCCAAGTGAGGACAGGTTTTATGCCAACCCTTCCAAATCACTATAAATAATTGCTTCCTCGTAGGCCAAAGCCTCAGAAGACGGAGTCAGTTTTTTTCATAGAATTTTGACATCATTCTTTGAACATGCTTGGGTATGTGTAGAGTAGAGCTGCTTGAATCTTGCTTGTGAGACTACATATACTTAGGTACTCATAGGGCTATACGCCTGAATTCTCCCTTGTGAAATTCTATGGGGGACAGTTTCAAATGGATTGCCCAATAATATACAACATTTCAACCGAAATAATTCCTGATTCATCCCCAAAAGGGTGATAATCTTTGTGCAAGGCAAAAAGTAATTGCCCCAAGACACTCATCATATCATGTCCTCACTTGCATTTGGAGTCGGCTAATACAACATCATGAATGGAGCCTTTGCATTCTTGTTGATGGCTGTATTCTAATTAACATTTGAGTGTGTACCTAAGTCAACGAGTAAAGATTTTCATCATCCACCTAGAAAATATGGATAAGATGTGTGTCTGTTTCACCCTCCTAACAATGCAAATCTATTTGACATACCTAAAAAATCATTAAAAAGATAACACCTTCAAACAAACAACAAATTTCAATCCTAGATCAATGCATGTGTTTTCATTCACTAACAAATCTCAAAAAGCAAAACTACAATCAGACGAACTTCATGCATTTCCAAAATGAAATTTTCAAAACTGATCAAATATTATAGAGACATCAGAAAATCACATCCTAGATTTCCGGAATCATATTCAGTATTTGGCTCACATTTGGTATCATTGACTCACATTTAGTTAGCACAGTGTTGCATCTAGTATTTAATCTTGCATCTAGGGTTGTTAGTAGATCGCATCCAGTATTTCTAGGCTCGGATCTAGGATAGTGGGCACTTGCAAGATAGTTTCTTAGAAAGTCTCAGTTGATTTGGATACCCTTTTGGCTCTTTTGTCTATCCCTATTTTCTTTTCTAGTCTCCCTGTCGTTATATCAAAACACTTTTTCAAAATGTCCACCTTGCATGTCCTGTTAGTTTCTCGTAATCTATCTCAATATGTGTGGTTTATCCGCTTCTTACAAACACTTGGTTCCCAGCTCACATCAAAGAATTCTAACCCTTTGATGCTGGAATCATTTACTTCCACCAAAACTCAAACGATACTTCCTTCTAGACATATTCACTTGAACGATTCACGATACTATTTGACACTCTTGGGAAACATTGACGAAAGTTGAGACACAACTTCATGGTTAAAACAACACACAACAAGTACACCTCTGAAGGACCAAAAGTGCCTCCTAAATCACTGCACTTTCCAAGGGAAACATCTCACAGTTCCCTACTCGATCTAGACTCTCCACAAATGGACAATTCCACTCACAGATGGAGTGAGGCTTTTGAAGAATATGACAATAGGAAAAGCCAAAAAAATGAAGATCTTGATGAGAATGAAGAAACCACCTTTGAACATCATCCATTTGGATCAGATAGTGAGGGGGAGATCCCTGAAGATGAATATGACAAAATCAAATAGAGTAAGAGGTTCTACAAAATATTAGAAAGGATAATTGATGACGATAAAGAGAAATACTTCCTTCATTTGGCATCCACCAATGTAAAATTACCCCTAGATTATGATGTGGAGAAACTCAAAGAAAAGGAGGTACCAACTCCTATATCCATTCTCACCAAGCAACTGACTTTGATGCAAACAGAGCTCGCAAACCTCAAATAGGAAAAAGAGAAACCCAAAACAAAATACTCTTTGGATACCATTTGTCCATTCCCTTTTGACAAGAGTATCACTATGGTTCCATTCCCTCCCAACGTGGCATGAACAAAATACAAGTATACGGGAGAGACCGATCCACATGACCATGTTGTAAGGAAACTCAAGTGCAAAAACAGATTCCTACACTAATCTCTAAAGGAAAGTATTGTGCAAATTCTTTTAAATCCTTACAATTTTAGATTTGTTAACTACTTTAACAAAGATATTCCGACCATATACCATGCATACAGAAAATAGAGAATGACACAATGATTTACCCTGGGGAAAACCTTTTGGTAAAATAACCCCAGCACTCTAAAACCTGCACAATGTATTATCTTAAACATAATGGTTACAACACACTTGCAATGCAAGTTCTTTCAAGAGACAATCGACACACACAGAAAAATCCAGTAGCACCAGATTATACCAACAATACACTCACTTCGTATCCACTCTTCTAACCCTAAAAAACACTTATATAATTGCGCTTTCCTTTTTAGGGAAACTCCCAAAGATAGCTGTATTAGGGTTTTACCATTCTCCAAAGAGTGTACAGTACTCCACTTTATCAGTTGCCACATGTCATTGCATGTCTTCACATGTTATTAAAATTTCCTAGAAATAGCTCTTACGTGTCATAGGAATCTGTCGTAACCGTTTCAGCCATGATCTCCTTACACACAATTCAAGATGCCGACACATCAAGTGGAGTGACACATCAACATGCCAACTAGACATGTACACTCACACTTAAGTACATTATTTGCAAGAAATACATTTTAAAAAGAAAATAATAAGAATAGGAATTATCCAAGGTTGAGACACCTTATTCCTAACATTCTCCCACTTGTCGAACACCTTGTAAGAGCAATAGGAACATAACAGGAACTAATCGCTATAGGCCCAAAAGGCCCATAGACTCCGAACACCATCTAAACTTCACAGTGCTCAATGGTTTCGTTAATGCATCTGCAACATTATTCATAGTATCTACCTTCTCCAAATTTACCTTTCCATCTTCCACCATATCTCTCACAAAGTGAAACTGCACATCAATGTGCTTCATTTTGGCATGGAAAGTTGGATTCTTCGCAAGGCAAATAGCACTCTGACTGTCACACCAAATAGTAATCT
>MU226023.1:4666361-4682282 GCA_018584345.1 Thuja plicata
CCAACACTGTATCCGATGAAAATACATTTGACAACTTTGTTTTCCAACTTAGATCTTTTCTCCTTTGGAATATGTGCATAAGCTTCACAACCAAAAACACGAAGATGTCTAATTGAAGGATTCTTACTAGAACACACCTCCATGGGTGTCTTACCAAAAAGAGCTGATGTAGGAGACCTATTAACCAGATAGAAAGCAGTGGCCACAGCTTCAGCCCAAAACCTTTGTTCTAAACCAGCTCCACTAAGCATACTCCTAGCATTCTCCACCAGTGTCCTGTTCATTCTTTCTGCAACTCCATTTTGTTGCGGGGTGTAAGGAGTTATCTTATGTCTCTCAATTCCTTGTTCTTTATAGAACTATTCAAATTCTATGGAACAAAACTCACCACCATTATCAGTTTTCACACACTTGATTCTTTTACCAGTCTGATTCTCCTCGAGAGCCTTAAATTCCTTGAACCAACTAAAAACCTGTGTCTTACTTTTCAGGAAATATATCCAAGTCCTTCTACTATAATCATCTATAAAAGATACAAAATATATATAATTGGAGATAGAAGGAAATTTTACAGGACCAAATACATCAAAATGAATAAGATCCAAAATACTAGAAGACTTTTGAGAACTGGAGTAGAACTAAACATGATTTTTCTTACCATAAACACAGTGTTCACAGAAATCAAATTTGAGATTACAATAATTTAACCCCTCGATGAGATTTTTAGTTTTCAAGGTCCTAAGACCCTTCTCACCAATGTGGCCAAATCTCATATGCCACAACATTGTCTTTTCTGCAGGAAGCTTGCATTCCAAAGTGTTTACACCCTTAGGTACACTTACTGCACTACCATCAAAAGCCATTGCCACAGTCTCCTTTACTGCTAGTTCAGATGGTGGGGATGAAGTGATAGCTACTCTCTTCTTTGAAATAGAAGAACTATTGCACTGAGCAATGCATGCATCAAGCTAAAACAAAGTACCTCTCCTAGTACCTTTAGCGAGCACCATAGAACCTCTCATCATCTTGCATCCATCTTTTGAAAAGACAACTTGCACACCTACATCATTCAACATACATATATATAATAGGTTTCATGCCAAACCTGAAATGTGCATAACTTGGTTGATTCCCTTTACTCATCCATCAGGAAATTTGATAGTGACCCTTCTACGTCCAACTATCTTTAGGTGAGAATAATCACCCAAGTACACCTTTCCACCATCAAACTCTTCATATTTTGAGAACCAATTTCGATGAGAGGTCATGTGAAAACAAGTACCCGAGTCTACTAACCACACATCGTCAGATGCATGGGCTGCCAAAGATGCAATAAAAGCATCTCCATCTTCTTGAGATTTTTCAGAAGCTGAATTTGAGCCTTTCTTCTTCTTCTTTGGTTCTTTGCAGTCCCTCCGGAAGTGCCCAAATTTATCACAGTTGCAATATTTTTCCTTGGAATTTCTAGGAGTTTTAGAACTCCCATGGGATTTAGATCTGCCCTTCTTTGACTTATTTCCATTCTACTTTCCTTTATCGTTGGATCTCCCACGAACAACAAGGGCTTCCTTAGAAAAATTCAAAGTCTTTCTTTGCATCTCCTCAAATAGCAGTGAAGACACCACATCATTCATATAGAATGTGACTATAGTACTTCCGAGAGTCATCACAAGATGGTCCCACAAATCTGGCAAGGAAAAAAGTAGGGTCATACATTGATCCTCCTCCTTGATCTTGGCACTGGATGATGCCAACTGGGCAATCAATAAATTGAATGCGTTGAGATGATCAGTTACGGATCCACCTTCCTCCAATATTAAAGAATACAACTTCTTTCTTAGGAACAAATTATTCACCAGAGATTTGGCCTGATACATTGACCCAAGCCGTGTCCACAAAGAATTTGCAGTAGTCTCATCAATAACATTCATAAGAACGACATCTACTAGATAGAGTTTGATGAGACCCTTAGCCTTTCGATCCTTGATCTCCCAATCCACTTGAGGTATCGCTACTGGTCTCCCATAGATCGCGGTCTTCAAGCATGTCTTCCATCTTGAGTTTCCACAACTCAAAATTAGTGCCTTTAAATTTCTCCACCTCCATTCTACTGTATGAGAAACCTGCCATCTTTATCTGCAAATAAGATTCAGAATTCTTTGCACAAAAAACTCCCACTCAACTTGAGATTAGCTCAAAAAACCCTACCCAACAACTAGGATCAAAAGTTGATCAGGCTCTGATACCACTTGTAAGGAAACTCAGGTGTGGAAATAGCTTCCTACACTAATCTCTAAAGGAAAGTATTGTGCAAATTCTTTTAAATCCTTACAATTTCAGATTCGTTAACTACTTTAACAAAGATATTGCAACCATATACCATGCATATAGAAAATAGAGAATGACACAATGATTTACCTTGGGGAAAACCTTTCGATAAAAAACCCCAGCACTCCAAAACCTGTACAATGTATTATCTTCAACACAACGGTTACAACACACTTGCAATGCAAGTTCTTTCAGGAGACAATCGACACACACAGACAAATCCAGTAGCACCAGATTATACCAACAATACAATCACTTCATATCCACTCCTGTAACCCTTAAAAACTCTTATATCATTGCGCTTTCCTTTTTGGGGAAACTCCCAAAGATAGCCGTATTAGGGTTTTACCATTCTCCAAAGAGTGTACAGTACTCAACTTTATCAGTTGCCACATGTCATTGCATGTCTTCACCTGTTATTGAAATTTCCTAGAAATAGCTCTTACGTGTCATAGGAATATATCATACCTATTTCAGCCATGATCTCCTTACACACAATTCAAGATGCCAACACATCAAGTGGAGTGACACATCAACATGCCAACTAGACATGTACACTCACACTTAATTACATTATTTGCAAGAAATACATTTTACAAAGCAAATAATAAGAATAGGAATTATCCAAGGTTGAGACACCTTATTCCTAACACATGTTCAAGAGTTTTGTGCTCTTAGCATAGAGTACATGCATGAACCCACTTACCTCATGCGACCTCATGCGACTACTTCCTAGAAGTCTAGGAGGCAACACCATGGAGTGGTTCTCAAAAATAACACCCAAGATCAAAAATTTTGAGGAGTTGATTCAATAGTTTATTCAACATTACTCCTACAAAATCCAACATGATGTGACTATGATGGACCTATGTAATACTAAGTAGAAGATCAGCGAATCATTTAAACACTTCCTACAAAGATGGAGGAAAATCTTTGCATGATACTCAAGAGCTATCCTCGAATCTGAGAAGATGGAAATATTTGTTAATAACCTGGTACCAGAATTAAACTACGCATTACAAATGCAAGACTCCCATAGCTTTGATAGAATGATTAAAAATACCCTCCGCATCGAATAAGTTATGGTTAGAAAGGGGGAGATCACTCTTCAAAGTGAAAAAAAACCTAACAAATCCAAGCCTAAATGGTGGAAATAGAACAAGAATGTTGTCAACAATGGCGTAGTAGATGCATCCAATGTTGGCCCTAAACCTAAGGTATTCAATCTCACTAACAATATGCAAGCAAGCAAGGATGCCAAGGTAACAACTCCCATACCCAAAGAAAACACTGATAATAGCAAGGGTCGGACATGGACTTCAAAACCTCAAAGAACATTTACTCCTTTGGGAGAGCCTCTTGAGACTATTTTGAAGACACTTCTAGATAACAAAGTTCTTACTATCCTAGATTCCAAACCATGGGAACCAATGGTCAAACCCAGATGGTGGGATGATAATTCCTATAGTGTCTTTCACAAGAACAAAGGACTCAAAACTAATAATTGCCTTAAACTTAAACATGTCATTCAAGACCTCATTGAAGGTGGAAAGATCAAAGTGGACAAACACACTACCAATGAAGATCATACAACATTCAATAAACCATTCCCTAATTATGACAAAGGGGAAAATTCTAAAGGGAAAGGTAATGAAGTAAACTACACCTATTCCAACAATGATAATGTGATCAATATGCTAGACATTAAAACTGAATCAATTAATGTGGTCACAATCAAAGGTTTTTCATTCCACTCGAATGTAGTAACACAGAGCCAAGCACAAGTCACGATCAAAGGACCCAATTCTTCCCCAATACCAGCATCAATGTCCAAGGTTCCTATCATTACTATCCCTAAAATAGCAGCAAAACACGTGGTTACTATTCCCGGAGAAAAGTATGACTTGGTAGACCAATTGCAATGAACCTTTGCCAAAATTTCCATTTTTGAGTTGCTCAAAATATCCACAGTGCACAGGGAAATCCTAGAACAAGATCTACATGCTGCTAACATCCCAAAGGATATTGATATAGACAAATTCCAAGTGATGCTCAATCACATCTTAGCACCACATTACCTCTCCTTTTCTAAAGAGGATGATAAGTCATTGACACATCCACATAATCAACCCCTCCATATCGAAGTCCTCATTCATAAATCCTGTGTTAGATGCATGTTGATAGATGGAGGCACATGATTGAATATTTTTACACTTAATCTGATCAAGAAACTGGGTCTTTCAGAACAAACCATTGACTCTAGAAGCAAAATAACTATCAAAGCTTATGATGAGGAAGAAAGATCCTCTAAGGGACTTATTGTTCTGCCTATCAGAGTTGGACCAATTGAAAGGAATGTCATATTTCAAGTTATGGATCTACCCATAGCCTACAAAATACTATTGAGGAGACCATGGATTCACTAAATGCAAGCTGTGCCATCCACTTACCACCAGTGTATAAAGTTCCCACATAATGGGGTGGAAGTGACGATTCCTGCATATGCTAACTATACTTGTAATAATATCAAAGTAGGTAGTATTATCCCACATAAAAAAGAGGCTATGGTTGAGATTTCTCTCAAGACTATCAAAGACATGGTTATGAAAAGCTTTGGGAAAACCTTAAAACTTGAAGAAACAGGTATGGGAGAATACAAGCTAGACCTGACTCTGTCACTGACAGAATTACCAATATCACCATGATCCTATGGAAGACCCTCCTCATCTTTCACACCTGTTGTATTAAAGGAACTAGAAATTCAGAAGGCCACGGGCATGGTTAAGGCCTCCACATATCCTTTAGATAACACAGAAGAACATGTAGTCTTGGATTGGCTTTACAAAGGAGAACCAACAGAAGCTGAGGTAAAACATGTAGAGATATCCCCAGAATAATATGATAAAGGATATGATTTCCTCAAATAGATGGGATACAAAGGAAAGGGACCTCTAAATGACATAGGAAGAGGACTTATTGAGCCTATACCCATGGAGTTCTGAAATACCAGAGACAAAACAAGACTCGGTTCTAATACTAAAACTGACAAACCTGCTTCAAAAGATAGCCCAACCTCAAAAAAAGGGAGTGATTAAACATATGAACTAGAGAAATGGTCCTATGAAAGGTTATTACATGTTGGCACAAATAATCCCAACTATCAAGGAGAGCGCTATGTACCCAACTTTGAGGTGAAAATAGATCTTCACACCCCTTTGTTAGCACAGCCTCCCATTCAGGAGGTAGGAGACTCAACAAAAGATGATTTAGAGATACCCTTGATAGAAAAAACTATAGAAAGCACACCCAAACCATAGGATTTACATCCTAACTGGGGGAAATTGGTCACGGTTTCACATATTCTTGATCTACCACACTTTGATCCACATGTAGCTAACCGGGTACATCAAATAACCATTGCTGAATACTTAAACTGGTCTGATGATGAGGTCACTAATTCTCATGATTATGAATGGGATGAGCTATCCATTAATATAGAAGATATTCAACTAGATACAATTAACATGTTTGCAACTCCCTCATCTCCTCGTGAATAGTCTAACACTACTCCCAATGACACTGATAATCCCAAAGTAGAAGAAGAATTCCTTCTCCTTATCTGGGATGGAGAGACTGGTGCTTTCCTAAGTCCAGAGGAAGTTCTAAGGTGACAGACAAGAAGCCTCCTTTTATGGAGAGGTGATGATGAGAGCTCCACTAATGAATCACTAGAGCTTGGTCTGCATGTAGCTAACAACAACCCTTTTTATGATGATCTATCTCTTATTGATCTAAATATCAAAGAAATTAAATTAACAGACCACATCTTGTTAGTTAATAGTCATGATGCTAACGTGATGTTTTCCTTCCCTGAGTCTGATTCCTTATCCTTGATAAACCCATACCTTATTGATCAGACTTGTATAGATCCTACTCCTATCCTTGACTTTCCCAATGACTACACCTTGGCTTTCTATTTAAATGCTTGTGAACCTTGCCCTTCTTCCACTAATGCAAGGAGTGAGAAGATGTCAAAGGAGGATATCAAGTTTCTTAGTCAACAATTGAAAAATAAAAAGAAAAATAGAACTGATGGTGAAAACCACCTTGTGGCAGTATCAAATTCTAAAAAGGTAAAAATAAAAGATGTATTTGATGGTGAAAACCTCTCCGAGGTGCCAAAAGATGAGATTCTTGATATCCTCCCCACACACTTTTAGGAGAGATCTTTAGTACTGATTGAACCAATGAAACCAGTCAATTTGGGCACAATTGAAGTTCCTCAAATAGTACACCTTGCACAATCTTTGTCAGAAGAAGAAAAGGAACAATTCACTAAATTTCTAAAGGAAAAGAAAGTCAACTTTGCATGGTCCTATACTAATATGCCTAGACTTGATCCTAAATTAATCATGCATCATTTATCTATAGCTCCTGGGATCAAACCCATGAAACAAAAACTCAGAAAAATGCATCCTCATGTTGCATTACTAGTGAAGGCAGAGCTAGAGAAGTTGTTAAAAGAAGGGTTTATCAGAGTCATTGCCTATGCAAGGTGGATCTCCAATGTGGTCCCACTATCTAATTCTCATAAATCTATCAGGATATGTACTGATTTCAGGGATTTAAACAAAGCATGTCCAAAGGATGACTTCCCCTACCTAATATCAGATAAAAATTGCCCCTAAGGATCAAGAGAAAACTACATTTACATGCGCATGGGGTACCTTTTGCTGGAACGTCATGCCATTTGGGTTAAAGAATGCCAACACCACATATCAAAGATAAATGACCACTATATTCCATGATATGATGCATAAAAACATGGAGGACTACGTGGATGACACCTTGGCTAAATCCAAAAAAAGGAGCACTCATATTAATGACTTAAGAAATATATTGGATCCAATGGAGCAATTTTAACTTAGGATCAATCCAAAGAAGTGTGCCTTTGGAGTCCAATCAGGGAAGCTCCTAGGATTTATTGTTTTAGTGAAGGGAATTGAAGTGGATCCTGCAAAAGTCAAAGCTATTCTAGAAATGACTCATCCTTGCAACATCAGTCAAATGAAGACACTTCAAGGGAAACTTCAATCTATCAAGAGATTCATGTCACACTTGGCAGACATAACAAAACCCTTTACAAAATTACTACATAAAGGGGTCACCTTCAAATGGGATGAACATTGTGAAGCCAACTTCAAAGAACTAAAAGAGTACCTAGCTACTCCTATTTTTATGGCGCCCATTCATGGAAAGCCATTGCTCCTCTATATTTCAGCTATAGCTACATCACTAGGAGTATTGCTCACCCAAGAGAATGAAAAAAAGAAAGAATGAGATATCTACTACATTAGTAGAACACTAGTCTCCTATGCGCTCAATTACAACATTATTGAAAAAGCATGCTTAGCAGTCATCTTCACATCACAGAAATTGAGAAACTACATGCTCTCACATACAGTAAAACTTCTTTCTAAGATCGATCCTCTAAAGTATCTTTTAAGAAAAACAACATTAACAGGATGATTAGAAAAATGGGTCCTCATTCTAAGTGAATTTGACATTGAGTATGTGGATAGGAGAGCTATTAAAGGACAAGTCCTCACTAACTAGCTTGCTGATTCACCGCTTCAAGATAATGAACCTTTGAAGATTGAATTCCCTGATGAGACAATAATGCATCTAATTGAGCATCCATGGAACATGTATTTTGACAGTTCTTTCACACAACAAGGCTTTGGAGAAGGGGTTATGTTCATAAATCCTCAAGGCTACAAGATACCAAAGTCCTACAAATTAATGTTTCCATGCACAAACAATATCTCTGAATATGAGGCATTGGTAAATGTCTTAAACTTGCCATGGAATGGAAGATTGTAGAGTTACACATGTATGGTGACTCCCCACTCATCATTAATAAAGTCAATGGATATTATTAGATGAAGGATGAGAAGTTGATGCCCTATAGACAACTGGTAGATGACTTAAAGATGTATTTTGTCTTCATTACTTTCCAGCAAATACCTAGAACAAAGAATAAGGCTGCAGATGCTATGGATACATTGGCGTCTATGTTACAACTGGAAGAACATCAGTTATGTTATGACTTATTGGTGGAAGAACTATCCTATCCTGCCTTTGATACCCCTGAATACCAAGTAATCTGTGCTTTAAACACCCCAGACCAATCTCGGTATGCTAATATCATTGCCTACCTCACTGACCAAACTATTCCTAACAATCTATCTAGAAATGAGAAGAGAGCCTTGATTAGGAAAATATCATGCTATGTCCTCATAACTAATAAATTATATCGATGAGGTCTTGACAGAACACTTCTTAGATGTTTAGAACTTGAAGAGTCTGATCTCGCACTAAAAGAAGTCCACAAAGGTGTATGTGGATCACACTCGAACAAATCTTCATTAGCTAAGAAACTACTCAGAGTAGGCTATTACTGGCCTACCATGTAGAAAGATGCTATTCAATTTTCAAAAACATGTCATAATTTTCAGACACAAGGAAATCTCATCCATGCTCCTGCCAAAGAAACTTATATCTTTCATTACATATTGGCCATTTCAGCAATGGGCCTTTGACTTGGTTGGACAAATATATCACAATTCTTCAAATGGACACAAATTCATCATTATGGCCACTGAGTATTTTATAAAGTGGGTTGAGGCCGTACCGCTAATCAAAGCCACTGGAAAATAGGTGGCTATGTTCATTCTGAACTACATTATCAGTAGATATGGGATACCCTCTTCAATTGTAACTGACAATGGGGTCTAATTTAAAAATCATGACATTGATGACCTTTGTGAACAGTTCCACATCACTCAACACTTCTCCTCAATCTATGACCCTCAAGGTAATGGATAGGCTGAGGCATCTAATAAGAATATTCTCAAGATCCTACACTAAATTGTAAGTAAGTTTGGTAGGGACTGGCATTTAGAACTAAATCCAGCACTATGGGCCTACAGAACAAGCATCAGCACACCAAATAGAGCCACGCCATTTTCTCTAGTCTATGGTTCTAAAGCAGTACTACCTATTAAGGTTGAAATCCCATCTTTGTGGATATCTTTACAAGGTACTGTAACTGATGAGCAGTATTGCATAGATAGGGTGAATTCTTTAGACCTACTAGATGAATGCAGACAATAGGCGTTTGATCATATGAAGGTATACCAAGCATGAATTTCCAAGGGGTACAACAAGAAGGTAAAGCCACGTAAGTTTGAAGTAGAGGATCTTGTCCTAAAGGAGAATCCTAAGAACCAACCTAACAGAGAATAGAAAGGAAAATTTGAACCTAACTAGCTGGGACCTTATGTTATCACTGCTACTTTTGGGACTGGAGCTTATCAACTGGCTACACCTGAGGGAGATGTTCTTCAAGATCCTATCAACACTTTACCTTTAAAGCAGTTCTACGCTTGATGTTCAGCTAACAGAGCCTGTATAGTGAAAGTTCTCAGAAAATACCAAAAACATTTAGAAAATTGATCTTGAAGAAAAATCCAAAAATAGTGGAAAAAGTCCTGAAGAAAGGTATCCTTGGTGAAAACCTGGTATACAGGCACCTTGATACTACAAAAACATTCAAAAAAAGCAAAAATAGCAAAAAAATTGAAAAAAAGAAAAGTGCCTTGATGACAACCTGGTAAAACAGGCATCTTGGTAGCAAAAAGAAAGAAAAGATCTTGCAAAGTGGTGAAAACCTGGCAATCAGGCATCACTTGTGTTCTGCACTCCATCAAACAAAGCATCACTAATACTAAGCATTCACAATTAGACCTGTGCTAAAACATTGAATTTTTTTCCTACACAACTGTCTTATCCTCACTTGGGATTTGTCTATATTTTTGTCTCAGGATCAAGTCATTCTGCACTGGGGGCATCTTTGCTAGTCTGATAGGTTGCGTCTATTAGGTCATCATAGATAGTTTGTCTTGTAATACGATACTTCTCAATACTTGCACCAAACTTTCACTTTCATGAAGCAAGGATGGCACAAACATGAATGATGTTCCTATGAACTACATGGGATTGCAAACAGGAATGAAATTGTAGAAAGACATTGGAAACATATTGCTTGAAATCCAAATTTTTGATTGTTGAATCTATACTGCGCTTGAAAGATGAATCACTAGTATTTCTCAATACTACCTAAACACAGTTTGATCTTGATTTGGTCATGGATATTTTATGTCCTGATGATGATTTAAACTAGGGGCATCTAATAAGTTATGAACTTTATTTGATTGATTCACAATTAATAATTGTTATGTCTTCCGAGTTAATCCATGATGTCTGCGCAAAGACAAAGGGTCACAAGGACAGGGGGCATAATGTTTTTTTGGTTTTCTACATGTGGTGACTGTTCCAAATAATCCTATAAATTTCACCTAACTTGGATGTTTATGGTAAGGGCTACCACTATGGGTGGATAGCCGCATATATCTTGATCTCCGTTATGTGTAAACTATGGTGAGTTTGAAACAATTTCCTTGTTTATTTTCTAAAAGCTCAGATTCTCACTAAGGTATACGAATCATAATGTACCCAAGGATATGAATTTTCAAGGTCATTGCGGGTCCAATATCTTTCCTTACACCGAATCTGATATATTAAAAGGAAGGTGACTATCTTGTCATCTTGGCTTCTATGGCTTGATGCCTAAGTTTATCTTCTGACATTTCAATAAAACATAGTATTCATACTTTCATAATATCAGTGGGTATTAGTGATGGTTGTACTATCAGGTGGTATCCCTTCTGAAAAACACACAATGATGATAAAAAGCTACAAATATCTACAAAGTAGTGACAAGTCTTAAGAGTCTACATATAGCTGCATTTAAAGATTGCATGATGCATTTGTGAAATAAGTTAATAAACATAGGAAATTTGTACTCAAAAATGATTTCTAAATCCAAGTTAAGTACATCCATTTACTATCACTGATATTTATATCGTTGCACATTCATAACATACATTTTGGATTCATAAAATGAGGCAAAAAGAAAATACAAAAACAAAGCATTTATGCATCTTACATGTTAAGTACATCCATACATTTTAAAATTGTATAAAGAAAAATTAAAAACATACATTTGCATATTCACATAGTATCATTTGAAACATATTTATATCAGTGATAAATCCACAAAAATGATGTCATCATCTAAATCTACCTCATCAAAAAACCAAGATATCATCACATGTGCAAATAAATCCATCAAAGCAAGAAACAAATCATGAAACATGTCAGAATCAGCAACAACTACATCAGATATATATATCTCAAAACATGATACAAAGATCAAACTATGACACAAATATACATAAAGAGTATAAGCATGTCAGAAGATTAGGAAGAATCAGATATATATATATATATATATATATATATGTGTGTGTCATGTACAAAATCAGGATCTCAGCAGGATCCAGATATACAAAATACATATGTGAACAAAATACAACATCAGCTCTGGCTACCCCCCTCTCCCCAATCTGGAGGAGGAGGAGGAGGTGGTACAAATGGAGGAGGAGGAGACATTTCCCCCTCTGACTGCTGAGCCAACCGTGAAAGTGATACCGCTCTCTGCCCCTCTGGCACCGCTGCATGATAAAGAGCGTAATAATAAGTCACTCTCTGGCCCTGATGACTAGCAGTATGAGAAAGCATATCTCTCTCTGTCCTGAGCCTCTCTAGATGTGCATATCACTCTGCTCTCAGTCTCTCTAGTTGTTTATCCTGATTAGCAAGCAAAGCATCTACTACTGTAATCCTGGCTTCTAGTGTAGTAGCTCTAGCCTCTAAAGCTATAATCTGAGCCCTGAGCTGCTCTCTCTCCTACTTTCACTGAGAAAGTGGATCTCTATCTCTACCAGATCACCTACCTAAATCCTATCCTAAGGCCCTATACTGTGATCTATCAGGCTGTCTCTACCTCTGATACCTCTGTTGCCTCTGCTGATCCCCTGTAAGTAATGGACCTAGATCTAACTGGGGAGCCACAAATCTAAATCGGGTGTGTTGACCCTCTCCACTCCCACTGGAAACATATGCGTGGCCACCCATTGTGCCACCACCCCTATCATCTCCATCATCATCTCCCTCATCTGAAGGAGGATGTCTCCCATCCCTGCCTCCATCTCTGCCACCGTCTCTCCCTCCATGTCGTCCACCACCCCTGTCTCTCTGAGCTCCTCCTCTCCCTCTAGTGGGATGATCATCAGGGTCATAATCTAATGGATCCTCTCTACAAGGAATGACCTCCTCTAGTACTATGAAACAAGGAAATGGATGCTGAAGCATCTCTACTATGTTCCCATCTGAGCAACCTACATCTACAACATCCAGGTGGAGATCCGAGTCTACTCCAACCATATCATGAATCTCCTAATGGGTAGTCTCATAAATCAACTGAGCACCCCATAATGGTACCTCATCTCAGATTAAGACATATACAGTAATATCTTGAGTCTTTCCCTATCGTTAGTCATACTGTCTTAGAACTTGGGAGACCATGAATCACTCTACAACATATCTGGTCCATCCAATAAGATACCTACTCTAGAATAAATATGGCACCTATCGAGAAATTTTGTTCCACTCCTCACAATCTAAATATGGTCACCAGATGACCTCAGTCATATCATCAAAGAGTAACCGCCAGTATTCTACCTTGCCTAGATGGGGTTGCTAAATATAATATACATACATATATACATAGGCCTGATCTGGGGCTCGCTGTCTATCTACTATCGGCCTTGTAACAAGGATGTGCTCCCAGGCCCATATCTAAAGAATCAATATACCTACAGTCATGCTCTGAGTATAATGATATACAATCTTGTGCAACTCTCGGTACATATGTGCTAATATGCAACTTCCCCATGCAAATCTACGTCTGTGGATGACCATCTTCTCTAGCATGTCCACCCATCCAACCAAAAATCCATGCTGACCTCTATCGGGCATCAAGATGCCATCTATCAAACCTGCTAAGTACATAGATAATAGATCATAATGATAAACCATATAGTCCCATGAAAGATATCTGTGATCAATGGTGTCATCCTAAAAAAATTGATGAGCTGTTCCAATCACCATGGCTGATGTCTCCTTGAAGCACACCTCATAACCAATAATTAACACACACAGGATCTGCCATACGTCCTCAGGAGTCACTATAATCTCCCTGGTCAGGAGATGGAAGGTGTTGTGCTCTAAGTGCCATCTCTCGGCAAGAGCAGTTAAAAACCCTTAGTTTACCCCTATCTCAAGTAAACCTATCAAAGACTGTAATCTGCAATGGACTACTGTCGCATGCTCATGCACTGATAATAATCTAGACAAGGCAAGCACACGACCTGGATATGTTCTTCTAAAAGAAAATACCTCAAAATATGCCTATTTTTGACACATACAAAGATAAAATCAGTGTTTTATCTACAATAGAGATGCAGACTCCTGATTAGCTAAGTCATTCAAGGTCCACAAAAAGCAAACAGGTCAAATTGGCTAATTTCTTAAGTCTACAAATGAGATGTGATCCTGAAAGGATAGGGTGCGATCTCTTTTACTGGATGAGATCCTAAAAATAAAGGATGTGATTCAAACCACAGGGTGCAATCCCTAAAATACGGGATGTGAATCTAAAAGTAGGGTATGATCCTACATGAATAGGGTATGACACAAAGCCAAATTTCAAACTAAATCAAGGCAAAAATAGACAAACAGGATGTGATCTAGGATATCCTGGATGCGATGCAGAAATCCAGAAAAATTGGATACGATCTGGGAAATACTGGATGCGACACGGGTTTGACAGGGTGCGGTCTGGAATCCTGGATGTGACCTATAATTCAATGGGCTATAAAAGCTATAAAAGTGCATAAAAATCAAATTTGCAAAATTCACGAGATAGTTTTTTGAGCACTTACCGGAGGTGGGTAGTCAGTTGGGCGCTGGTGTCGATGGCTCATCTCGAAATGATGCTTCCTCATAGGGACCACCATCTTCTCTGTAGAGCTCTCAGAATTACTATGGGTAAAAGTGAAAATGAATAGTAAAATGGTAATTTTTGAGGCTTATTTTGGTCTTTTGAGCCATTTAGGAGTTTTGAAACTCCTCCCAGGCAACTGAAACTACATTTCTATTCTCTTTTTAATCAACCAAGAACCAAATCAAAGGTGCCTAAGGTGTTTTATGCAGTATAGTACCATTTTTTATGACAACTCCTAAAAATATAGATTTTCTCCATTTGTTCAAAAAATCCATCCAAGTTGCACATTTTATCATAAATCTTGGTCTGACATCGTTTTATCAATCTCACCACTCACATTTTTACCTAATTAACCTGGTTACCATGTGTTTATTCTTAAACACACCCTCTTTTTCACTTCTTCTACTTTGTTCTTTCCCTAACCACTTCCTGCAAGTGATACATCATTTCAACAGAGAGATTTTATTCTTTTCCTTCGATTTCATTCCTGAGGGGGCATGATCATACTATCATCAATTAAATTCTTGCTTAAAACAACATTAAAATGACTTTGTTATCAAACAAACTAGGGGCATGACAGTTTCCTTGATTAAGTTAGAACTATTGGATATAAAGCTTTGGTTCTCATCAGCTGGATATCTTGTGTTTCCTCATTTTAAAAGATTCTTATTAAGCTCCTGGCAGCTTTATACTAGCTTTTGGATGACAACCAAGTTTAGAATCAATATTATCAAATCTTTGGACGAAAAACCAAGTTCAAAATTAGTATCTTTAAAAATCTTTTATTGACCTTTGGACGAAAACCAAGTTCAAAGTCAATTCTATTAGTTTAGCTCGATCAAGAGCGAGACTGATTTCATCAGGCATTTCATTCGATCATGAGAAAAATTCTCAATCTTTCTGAAGTCATACATAAAAAAACTTTCTTTGAATTAATGCGTTGCTCGCACATCAATTCAAAGAGGGGCAAATGTAACCACCTGGATTTGGTTTGTTCTGACTATAGACCCTATTTTCCCTAAGTGTGATCATACCCCCAATTATGTCACGACAATGTTACTTTGCCATAATTCATTTTAAATCAAATTTAATGTCCTAGGTATTTTTATCACTAAATTATATTAACTACTACAACCATACAATTTAAATCAATTCAAAGCAATTAAAACAAATGAAATTCAAACATGGATATAGTATTTAATCATAAAGAAATTAAATAAAACCCCTAAATCAATTGTTCACTTGCAAATGAACCCATTCCCCTAGCCTAATTAATTTAATTAAAATGGCTATAGTCCTATTGATTAATAAAAAGTAATTAATTGTTTAAATAATTAATATCCTATTTTTGAATGAATTAAATAAGTTTAATTCATTTCATTAAACCCCTAACCTAACCCACTTCAACCACTTTGACCCTGGGTTCAAATCTATCCCAACCCATTCACCCCATGCTAATCTAATTCTAATCCTAAATTCATCCTAACCCACCTCCTAATGTTGTCACATTCTATTAGGGAGTGATTAAGGACTCCACCCACTTGAGAAAGTCAAGGAATCTC
>MU226023.1:4695339-4721758 GCA_018584345.1 Thuja plicata
GTAGAGGAAGAATTGAAAAAGGCAGACCCTACCTTCCCCGGTTTCTTTCCTGATCTCAAATACATGCCGAGAATTGACATGTGTATAGAGAATTACGTAGATATTATGTCTAAATTGCCAGACATCCTTGAGGAGAAGGAGGAGGACAGAATAAACCTTGAGAAAGTTGAACCTGATGTGGTGTTTATGGTAGAAACAGGACAAGCTGATCCATCCATGTTTGAGCAAGGCCCATCAAAGAAACAAAAGTTAATGAATGTACCACAAAAGGCAAGGCAAAAGGCACTAAAAATCTTGCCAGGTAATTCCAATTACTTTGCTGAATTGAGACAAAAATTTTTGACATCACATGTAGAAGAGGGAGAAAAGGCCCTAGATGAGTTAGAATTGGCTGCAGCTAGATTGGATGACATGGTCATCCAAGCTAAAGAGTTTATAGATGGTGATGAATTCATCAAGTCCGATGAGTTTAAAAGTTTTCTCTTTAGAGTTAAGCAGAATGAATTAACATTGTCTTTTAAACCAGGGGAATTAGAGGAAAATACTGTTGAAATGATTGAAAAATTATAGGCCTATGATCCCAACAGTGAAACATTAACTGTGGAGGAGGCAAGAGATCTTGTGAAGAGAAGTGGCATGTTGCTGATCCATGGATGGGACTTGGAGTCCTCATTCTTAATTGACCAAATCAAGAGGCAAGATAAAGCTGTAACTTATGAAGCTTTTGGCCCTAATGGACTACAGAGGGGTTCTAGATTCAATATGGATAGTAGGACACTAGCAGTATGGTGTGTGGCCCCAGAATCTAATAAGCCTAGATTGGTTGACATCCAAGACACAACACAGGGTAGCCAATTAATATGGAAGTTGTAGGAAACTACAGGATCAGAGATAGAAAATATCCTACATCATGCATCCTCCATGAATAAGGTGGTGGTTGAGGAGTTAGAGAATAGGCTAGCAAGGACATTCAGAGATTATGTGTCAACTAGGAAAAAGTTTGAAGAGGAACTGAAGAAGAATTTTGTCCTGGATAAGACTATGAAGGAGCTAAAAGATGAAATAAATAGTCTATAAAATCAGTCCAGGTCATTTTCAGAGGTCTGTGATGCTGGGGTCCAAACTAAGTATGAGGGGGGCTTAGCTCCAGAACTTGCAACAGAAAACATAATAATGGACGTTGATCAGCCTGCTAATACTGGAATTGCTGAAAAGGAGACGTTGAAGAAGGTGCTATTACACAGAGTAAATGTTTTAAAAGGGAAGTCTCAAACCATTCATAGCACATTCATTTCTTTGCAGGGGGCATAATATTAATGTTCTAATGCCTTGTCTGTACTAACCCCGTTATTTAATACTTGGGGTCCATACTTGCAATTCTTTGAGAGGTTAATTTTACTAATGGGAAAAAAAATTGAGTTACGTGACAAAATAATTGATGTTAAGGAAATGGTGTTATTAGTAAAGGATTTGTATGCATTGTTCACTGCCAAGTTAACAAACATTCAGGCAAAGCTAAATTTTTTTGCTGAAGAGTCTAAAGGATATATCCTTGCTATTGTGGACACAGAGGGAAAGTTGAAGGACTGGCAGGAGTGGGTTGATTCTTTCAACCAAATTTTGGATGCTAGCAAGGTGGCTTCTTATTTTGTTGGTGATGCTGACATTTCAACTTTTTTTGAAGTTGTGGATGAATTCTACAAGTAGGAGATTGACATGAATAAGTTTGTTGCTGAATCTCAAGCCATAACGGATGCCAAGTGGAACAAATGCCTTGAATAATTGGATACAGTTAGAGTGATAACTTGGCCATCAAAGAGGGAAATTGTGGTGTGGGAAAGCATTGGAGAGATTCAAGCCTTGTCACATTGACATGGATGATGGAAGTAGTTGAGATAGTTCTGGTATTAGAATTTAGATGAAGAGCCAATAGAGGGAGGTCAGTTAATTCAAAGAGGGTATCTTATCTTTGCGTTTCACCTACTATGGAAGAGAGAAGATGTACATAGCAGAATATTAGATGTGGTTCATTCATCAAGAGTCTATGTGAAGAAGTGAAAGATTGTAATACACTGGAACTGATCAAGATAGCAGGTCTACTCTATAGTTCATCATTAGATATAGTGCATATCTGTTATATAGAAGGTTGTAGCCTTCACCATCAAGCAGTGAGCTTTTAGATAGTGAGTCTACCACCCCTAACAGGGTTATTTGTAAAAGACTCCTAACAGGGTCCGACCCTTAACTAGGTCACTATACTTATTGCATTATAAAGTACAACTCCTAATAGGGTTGAAATATCTTCTAACATGGATTACTATAAACAAGTATAGTTCATTATGGGTGCTAATTCCTACCAGGGTTTTTACCATTTGGTTTCCTTGTAATCAAATTGTGTGTTGTGTACTATGTTATCTGATTAAGCATTTACTTTGTTGTATTATGAAGTTAAAGGGAAAAATAATTAAAGTTACTGATAACTAATTCACCCCCCCTCTCAGTTATCCCTTGGGACTATTCTAACAATTATATGCCTTAACTAGCCCCTTCCATTCTACAAATAGTGAAGATTTTGTGGGTGCCATCCCCACCATAGTTTTTACTTCCTAATAAGAGTTTTCTGCGATATCATATCTTGTGTTATGTGTCAAATTGATTTCATGAATGTTTCTATGAATGTTCACATGTATTTTAATGTTATAAATTGATATAACTCACATCAAGAAAGTATAGATCAGATTGAATGGATATACAATTGATTACAAAGGTTAATTGATTAAAGGATACAAAAGTTTTAGAGGTACTGATTCACCCTTCCCCTCTCAGTACATACTTCCCATTAATTCCAAAAATTGGTATCAGAGCTAAGTCTCTTCTCAAAAAGCTTAAAGGCTTAAGAGAAAATATCATACAATGGAGAAGTACATACTTGATAAGAATATTGAAAATAAGAAGCTAGAAATTTAGATGTTCTATGAACAGTATAAAGAAGCTAGAATCAATGTGAGACAGTTTCTAGATGAAAGAAAGAATATGACATCTCGCTATAAGGAGACAAATTATCATGAGGAAGAAATACCATATTTCTTTGAATCTTCAGGATCAACTACAAGCAAATCATCAGATACATCAGAAGAAAGCATCACAAGCCTAACAAAAATCAATCTACATCTAGCTGGACAAGTTAAATCTCTGCAAATCAATCAAGAGACACAAATATTAAGGATGATTGATGTCATGAACAATGCTAGAAAAGTTGAGAAAGAAAGAACACTAGCTATTGATGATAAAAGAAAGATTACAAAAAAGCTACAAGAAAAAGATCATGAAATAAAAAGACTTACAGAGCATCACCATGAGACTACAAATCAGATTATTCTTATGAGTCAAGAAGAAAATAGTATAAATGTTGAACTCATTGAAAGAATAGAAGCTATCGGTTAACTTAGGGATGAGAATGAAAATTTGAAATATGAAATAAGAATTAAGAAACATCATAATGAAATTATCAAGAAAGCCAAAGAAAGCAATAAAAGAATGAATGCTTTTGTTGAAGGACAATGAAGAGCCAACAACAATAATGATCTAGGTTTTAATGAGAATGGAGAATCATCAAATCAAATTGATCCAAATAATGTCTATGAAAATCCAAGACCAAGAAAGCTGACATGCAATCAATGTGGAAAGAAAGGCCATACATCAAATGTATGCAGAGGCAAAATGAAAGGTATTCCTAAATCTACATCTTCATTCATAGGAACTTGTTATAAATGTAACAAGAAAGGACATAAAGCATATGAAAGTAAGTCTAAGATGAAACAAACAAAGAAGGAAACCTACATGGACAAATACTATCCTACATGCAAAATAAATGGACACACAACTCTTGAATGCCATAAAAAGAAAAGGCAAGCATGGAAGCCTAAAGGTCAAGAACCTCCCTATCAATTGAAGAGAGTTGGTAATCAGTATGTATGGGATTACAACACTTGGAAAAATTGTACAACATGTGGAAGATATGGTCACATTGCTGCAAACTATATGAGACAGTGGACTAGAAAGTCTAGAGACTGGACTAACCCCAGATTGACATGCTTACACTATCATAAAGTTGGTCATCTCAAGAAAGACTGTAGAGATCGAATGACAGAGATAAGCACATATCCCAATGGAAACACCATTGAAGACATCCAGAGAGCTAGAGACAAAATGTGGAGAAAGGCTTCAAACAATGATGAAGCTGGAATGAGCGATGCAAATGGTGACACCCAATCTAATGGATCTAGTGACATCACCACCCCCACCTAAGAAGAATAGGTAAGTATGGAACTGCATCACCCCAAGCTATTATTTTACATCAGTTCCATAATATTTTGATATAATGCCAAATTAGCATAAGTAAAGATGCATCATGGTATTACTTGTCAAAATCTGTGATAACTATGCTTTCAAGCATATGTACTGAAATCTGTTAGTACACACTCAAAGCTAAGATTGCCTACACTTACCGAGAAGCATCGATTAAAAGTAGAGTTGCTAGTATAAAATGATCCTCATCGGTAACCAAGAAAAGTGAACAAGTGGTTTGCAATACCGAAACCTGTCGGTAAAGGCAAAAGGAATAATGACTGCTCTAAAACATTATGATTTTCACCGAAGGAAAATGAAGTCTTCACTGATGAACTCTGTATTTATACACCAAGGAGTTGGTAAGAATTAATGACATGCATTTTAGGGCATCAACTATAAATAGGGAAATGGGACAACTCATTGTTCACAAAGACCAGAGCAAAGTGACCAAGGCAATTTTTGAGCAGAAAGCAACTGAAATACAAAGCGACCACAACTCGACACACAACACTCCAAAGAACTTCAAAAATATTTGCAAGAGTAAATAGTAAGTTCTACAAAACTGACAACTCTATTTTTGTGTATTTCACAGGAAGCCCTAAATTTTGAAAATGGCCTCGACATCAAGAACTATGAAATCTAAGAACACAAAGAAGGATGAGTTCAAGCTCAACAAGAATTTAGCATGTGAGGAACCTAACTACAAGATTAATCCAGAGGTTTCCTCACAACCCAATGATGCTAGAGCATTCTCACGCATACCAGCTAGGTTTTTCCTCATGGAAGACGTTTGATCTTCTATACATTGCAAGATTGCAGAGATAGGAAATTAAGAAGTTGAAGAAGCTATGCAACGAAGATGGAACATTGAGAGATGAACATAAGAATATAGAAGTAAAAGGGCTCACCTATGCCCTAATGTTCCTGAAGGTCTTCAAAACTGACTGGATTTGGTTAGTGCTAAGCCAAATGCACAATCATAAACTATGGTTGGATGAACCGAAGGTGATAACCTAAGATGTTATCCATGTTGTCACTGGTGCAGTGGACACAACGTATAAGATTTTGAAGAAAGGAACACAGTTGGATTTATCTGAACTACTCCTAAATTAGTTGAAAGACAATTTAAAGACTATTAGGAATGCGAAGTCAAACACATGTAATTTTTTCTCACTCATAATGTGTATTCTCTTCTACTTTTAGGAAACATTCCCATCGGTAGGAGATGTGAAATGAGACAACACCAAACCGGTCACCATGCAAATCAGTGAACACATAGCCACACTGGGAGATTAATTTTAAATAGTCATAGATGAATACTTCACTGTATTCAAACTGAATGCAAAAGAGGGTAAGGATCCCCAAACAACTCATTAAAAAATATAAAGATGAGATATGTTTTATAGTTGATATAGATAATACTTACATCAAACCTGCTGTACCGAGGAGAACATGGTTACAACCATTGGAGTATGAAATAAACATTGATCTTGCATCTAAGGCAATTGATGCCTTGATTAATGAACCACTGGATAAGAAACAAACCAAGTTTGGATCATATGAGGAGGCCAAGAAAAGAATAAAATCTAGCCTGGTTGTTAAGATAATTGTCAAAAAGAAGGACAAGATGGTAAAGAATCTCAAGAAAATAATGTCGGCAATTGAAGAAGAAACCAAAAAGGATGAAGAAGTTGAACATGAGGAAGAAACCCAAGAGCAGTTATCTATCGGTAAAAATGTAGAAAAGGATGACTCCAAGGAAATAGAGTCAGATTCACCACCCCCTCCACCAACTAAAAAGCCAAGGACAACAACTGTTTCTAGAACAAGAAGCCAAACATCAAACGATTCTACTCCTTCACCTTTGAAGAAAGGAAAGGTAATAACATACAAGAGGAAAACTACCACATCAAAGAGAGGGAAAAAAAAAAGAGGAATGAAGCTCATCAGAACCCGAGAGGATATTGAAGACACTGAGAAAGATGAAGCTATAGAGGTAGAAAGTGTCAAGGTAAAAGCTCTAGAATCTATTGATGACATATGTAAATCTATTGCAAACTCAGGATCTATTACATATTCAAATATTAGAAGATGGTTGAAATTATATCTAGAAGATCAAAATAAAATAGAGGATTCCATCATAGAAAAAATGTACAAGTTTAAATATGTACCAGTGCAATTTGAAGGTAGTTTGGTACCAAGGGAACTCTTGGACAAACTATATGCTAGATGGACATTTGCCTTGAAGAATGAGAAAACAATAAGAGAAAGAGTACTTGTTGCTCTTATGCCTTCTGAATCCAAGAAGGAAGAAATAGATGAGATGATGGAGAAACACAAAAAGGAGTTCTCACCGAAGTTGAGAGCCAATAAATTTCTTGAAGGAAAGCTTATAGAGCTTGAACAAGATAGCCATAAGAAATGGTGTAAAATTATGGATAGACCTACTAAGGAAGAAAGCCCTGACAAAGACCTACAAAAGAAAGATGTTGATAAGGCAACTCAAGATGAAATATTTGTTGAGTTAGATAAGGAAGAAGATGACACAACGGGCAACAAAAATGTAGATGTTGCAGAAGAATCATTGTCAGACACCACAAATGACAACATTGTGGATACTAACATCATTGACATTACCAATGACCCAATAGAAGGAATAAATAAAGATGAAGATGTCAATGTTGAAAATAACATAGCTGATGAGAAGGGCACAGAAGTTGATACTTCACAAGTAAACATTCCAAGAAACATGCCAATATTGATACAAGCTATCAATATTATGCAAGAATCAAACAAGTCACCTAAAAAGGATACTCCCAATGATTTAGGGGAAGAGGAGAAGAAATGAAAAACCAATGATCAGAAGAACATTGGGGACACTCAAACAGTAACCAATACTCATAAGGTTATAGGAGGAGATACAAAAAAGGATGCAGATAAAATAGATAAGAATGAAGAAATAAAGAATGATGAAGCTAAGGACACCGATGAAGGAGACAAACCTAAAGATGGTACTCCTAAGGAAACTGAAAAATGTGCTACTGACGATGTGAAGGTGAATGTGGAGATGTCTACAGACACCTGACAAGTTGAAACTGACACCAAGCAACAAAAAGAACAACATGTAACTTCATCGAGCACAACTGAGAAAGTCGAGAAATTGGCAATGGTTTTACACTCAAGTGACTCAAAAAAGAAGAAGAAGAAATCAAAGAAGAATAAGTTGGAAGTCACCTTGGATGAACTTATTGAAATACTAAAGTGTGACCCATCTACACTTGATTTTGAAGCATTACAAGAATACAGTGAAATATGCCAAAGGAAGGCATTACAGGAGAAGCTGAAGAAAAATCACAGTGAATCCATGGTACTAGAGAAAACATGATAAATATTACACCAAATTGTGCCCGATGTTGATATTGATCAGAACAATCCCATTCTAGATCAATTAGCCACTCTCACCAAAGCAATAACAACTCAGAACATTGATGCTGAGAAGGCAATTAAGGAGAGAGCAGAGTAGAGGTACCAGCAGAAGCTAATTGAAAACATCAACCAAGAAGTGGTGGTCAATAAGGTAAAACTATCAGAATTTATTATTGAATTAGATCTAATTATAACTGAAGCTATAACCTTAATTCAAGAACTGAGTACATTAGACAAGTTCACTAAAGAGAATAGTGACAACATTGCAACTTGCTGGATACAGATCTAGAAAATAGTGCAAAAAACTTAACCATCGATGGAGACAATGCAATTAAGTTGCATTATAAGAAAATCATTGAGATCAAAAGGTTAAGGAAGGAATTGTATGAAGCAGAGACACATTTCAGGGAAGAAGTCACTGAGATTCAAGCTCAGCTTCTACCAAACCTAACACTGCTCCAAAAACACATCAGTTCAGCATGACAACTGATAGAAACTCCTAAGATGTCTGTAGAAAACAACATCTATGACATGAACTCCAAGATCACACTCAAGCACATGGCTCTAGAGAACCTAAAAGAACAATGGGAGAAAATGATGGAAGACATGAAGTATTCACACTCCCAAATTTTTGATAAGATCTATGGTAAAGACCTTTTCCCTTAATATCAAAAAAGGGGGAAAATGATATGAGTACAAAATATACAAAATAAAAGAGAAAATAATATGTGTATTCATTCATTCAGATGGGAAAATGGTAGATATGTATATGTATATTCATATGGGAAAATGATATATATAGATGGAAAATGATATTCAGAAGGAAATATATCATATGTATAGATATACCAACATATACATAGGGGGAGTCATGAAATGACTAAGGATTATATATGTTGTATATACTTAACATTTTGTTAGTATTTTGCACATATCATTTTTTGATACTAATATCAAAGGGGCAGATTTATGACATTAATTTTCTATTAGTATGCAAACAACACTTTCGGTAAGCATTCACTAAAAGATAGGACAAGAGCAAACTGAAGATTAGATAGAAGGATATCACCAAAGATGGCTAAGTGCAAAGAGAATCGACGACACAACTTAGTGTGTAAACCGAAAATGCAAAGATAGAAAGTTAAAGAGGAAACTGACATGCATGATACAGTGCAGACCAATAGACAATTAAAGTGCAACCAACATAACAAAATTGAAAGACAGTCATGCATAACCGATCGTCAGGAATCGAGAGTCAGTTGCAGCCCGCAAAAAGTGGATCTAACTTCCACGTCAGATTAAGAAAGTTTATTTTATTTATAGGATATTGATTTGTTTTTAAATCCAGTTCTTTAGGGACAAGAAACATGAATGTAAGTGCTTTAATCAGTCTAACTGATTTAAAACACATAGACTAGGAGATCTAGGTACAAGTTGTAAACCTGATCTTAGAGTTAACATTGTTTTTCTCGAAACTTGATGATGTCAATCCATCTTATAAATAGATGATGCAATCATTCATTAATAAGAATTTGAATAGAGAGGAGAACATGAATGAAGCCAACAAGCACATCTATGGATCAAATTGAAAGTTTCAAGAACTAGAACAATAAAAGGTGAATTTGGTTAGCAAGAACCAAGAACAGAGGCCACCGAGAATCAGAGGTATTATTCAATCACAATTAGGTGATAATATTTTTCATGTAAACTAAATTGGATCTATATCAACAATAGGAGATTGCATTTACCAAGTCAATTTGTAATTTTCTATCATTCTAACAAGTGGTGCAAAGTGTAAAATTCTTTTCAAGGAAGGTGGATTTAACAGTCCAACTAAAAATATCTTAACCGAGTGCACACTCAACAGTGTTTCTAAAGCTCCTAATAGAGTAGAATTTAATAGGTCTCCATCGATACACTTAACAGGGTAGATCATCAGAAGTGATCAAACTATAAGCCTTAACCGACCCCTTCCAATCTTTAGATAGTAAAGATTTTGTGTGTGCCATCCCCACCACAATTTTTACTTCCTAAAAAGATTTTTCTATGATATCATATCTTATTTTATGTGTCAAATTACTTTCATAAATGTTTCTATGAATGTTCACATATATGTTAATGTTATAAATTGATATAACTCACATCAAGATAGTATAGATTAGATTGAATGGATATAAAATTTATTAAAAAGGTTAATTGATTAAAGGATACAAAATTTTTAGAGGTATTGATTCACCCCTACCCTTTTAGTACATACTTCCCATTAATCCCAACACTCTACTCCTCACTCACACCTATAATCGAGTCTCCTTTGCACCCATAAAAATCCTAAAAAAAAATCACTTTGACATTAACTTTTTGTGGGATCAACTAAGCTCATTTGACAAACCCAAATACAAGATGATAGTACTTAGATAAATCTTTCTAATGATTATGATTTTTATATATATTGAGTTTATTACTTTTTTCTTTTTAAGTTTTACTAAACATAGGTTGCCTGACCATTTAGAGACTTCTCTGTTCAACGCTTCTGGAAAAAAAAGTAAATTAGGGAATTTTTTCTATGAAAAATATCTAGGAAATAGGTATTTATGTTACCTTTCTATCAAAAAAAGAATAAATTAATTTTGATATATAGAGATAGAATTAGAGCGATCCAAGTGAACCTATGTCCAAATTATAGTTAATGTCACTTCATAACTCACTAAACTGTAAAATATTCAACCAAATTGAATGAAACCAAATAGGTTCTATAGATATTGGTCTTACCAACCTAAATTCAAAATAATTACATTCTTATGAGTTTTAAAAAAATAATTATGTTGATCAAAGTGAGTGTCACTCTTGAAAAATGCTGATTTTTCACACAAACAATTTTTGAAGGAGAAGGAAAAATGGATACAAATAAATTCCAATTTTTTATTTTTTTAAATATATTTATAAACTAGAAAAAAAATCCTAAAAGTCACTATTTTACATCATCTCCAAATTCTTAATGGTTTTATGGCAATAGGTGTCCGAAAGTGAAGTTTTTTTTTTTTTTCAGAATGTTCATTTCAGTGTCAAAGTTGGCCAAAAAGTGGGACACAATTTTGTGGGGCCACCCACAGAGTACACTCATCTTGTGGGTTTGATTACCACCAAAATTTTACCTTAACTTGGTTTCCTCAAGAAGAATTCTTGGTGTTCTATGTTATGTGTTGTGGATCTTGAATTTACTATTTATCTTTCAGATCTAGTTGGATAAAGTGGAATTAAATTTATATGGTATGCACAACTAATTTACCCCCTCTCAGTTGTGCTTGCTTCCTTTTGGGCCTAGTAATTGGTATCAGAGGGAAAGTCCTTTTAAAGAAGCTTGACCACTTGAAGGAGATCTTCTATGGCAAGTATAAGAAAGAAGAGTCCAAAGTTTTGTGGAAACAACTATCTAATTTGGAAGGATCAGGTGACTACCTACCTGATACGCATGGGAACAAAACATGAGTACTGACAGATTATTGACAAGCCTTATGCTATTTCAAATTATATAACTAATGCTACTGTAGATGAGAAGAAGAAATTCAAGGAGAACATGTTAGAAAAAGATACTTTGATCACTGCCTTATCTATTTCAGAATATTCTCACATTTATAGAATACAAACTACACATGAAGTATGGAAGAAATTATAAAATATTTATGAAGGTAATAAATATGTTAAGAAAGTTAAGTTGTAGGGATTAAAAGAAAAGCATGAAGATATGAAGATGAGTGAAGGTGAAACTGCCTCAATTTATTTTTCAGAGAGTAAATCATCTGGTTTGTGCAAGCAGATGTGCTAGTGGTACCTTGATAGATAATAAAGTTGTAGACAAGATTCTGAGATATTTGCTCACATGTTACAGTGATAATGTTTCTACTATTGAGGAATTAATAACTATAAGAGACATTTCTAGAGAACATTTGGCAGGAAGACTCTGTGCCTATGAGATGACTACACTTAATAAGGAACTTCCAAAGGTTGAGACTACGTTTAAAGCTAGTGTGACTAAGCATGAATAGGGAGAAATATCTACAAAGATGAAATTCAACTACTATGCTAAAGATTGGGAAGAGATCATGGAGGAAGAAAGATAATTTGATGAACTTGAAGATTTGATTTCAAGAAAATAACCTAAGGGATCCAGTAAGTATGAAGGAAAGTTACCCTTTGAAATATTTCAATTGTAATTAGATTGGTCATATTGCATCTAGATGTCCAAACAAAAACCCTAAGGATAATAGAGAAAAAGTCAGAAATATCATTCTAAGGATCATAAGAGTTTTTATGTTGCTGAAGAAGGTGTGACTAATGATGAGTCTATTGCTAGTGAGGATAAAATTGTATGTCTGGGGATTCAATGATATACACATCACCATCTACACTCACACTTGAGTCACACATGACACCCAATAATTTGATGGGCTCCAAAAATCCAATTAATCCTTTTTAATGTTTATAACCAATATTTTTATTATGGTTTTCACTTTTTAAGGAACTCCTTGACATAGCCTATGGGGCCGCTTTCGATTCGGGGTCTACATAAGGAGATACTCCCCATGCCTAATCAATGTATCTAGTCCTATGGATCAACATCACAAGATGAAGACCAAACAAGAAGCTTGTCCACTCGATCTACACAAGAACATAACAAATCTCTTCGTCAACTTGGGCAACATACAGAATGGAAAATAGGGACTTTTTCCATTCATCTACATGAGGGCGGTATGACCCAAGGATTTTCCACTCGACCTACATGAGGAAATAAATAAATGCATAATCATCATGGTCTACACCAAGGATAGAAAAAAACATAAAAATCCACAAGAATGGAAGAAAGAAAATAATCTCAAGTGAAAATCCATAAGGAACCTCATAAAATCAATTAGTCTCAACCTAAGAGTATGGGTCACTCAGAACTTGCCAATAGCTCAACTACATGCCTAGATTTAATCTCAACACCTACATTCACATGTCACATTGAGCTCTTCTCAAGCATGAAAGTTTTCATTACCAAAGAGAAGAGAAACAACAATAATAGCAATGAAAGGAGGATGTCTCAACTCCCAAACAGTCAAGATAAGAAAACTGAGTAAAATATAACAAAGATTCAAATGCTAAACCTCTCAATCAACCACTATTAAAAAATCTTGGAATATAATGAAATCCAACATATATCTTGCGAGGATGCAATAAAATCTCAATAACCAAAAAAAACATAAAAACCTCAAAGTTTGGCAAATTCGGCAAGTTCGGCAAGATACAACAATACACATTTTAACATTGAAATGACGCTTTTAGATCAAGATACAAAAATACTCAAAATGTCCTATGGCTTAAAATTCTAAAATTATACCCTTTATATTAGAGAATACTAATTTCAATAATTAGTTCAAGCCAAACATGGTGACTGATAGGTTATGGATAGCACACAAAATGATGCACCAACAAAAAATTCCAAAAATAAAACTCAAAGCCAAGCTACAAAATTAAAAATCATTTTCCTTAATGATCTAACTGATCCCAAAATATAATAAGATTTCACTTCCAACATTGTGGGAGAAAACAAACAACCTCACAACAGAAAAAATTCAAAATGAAAACCTCATACACTCATGCACACCCAAAAGGGAAGAATAAACATAAATGAAAGTGGAGAAACATCTAAATACCATCCCAAAATGAAACAAAAAACAAGAATTAGCTGATAGAGGAAAGGATTGATTAAAAAAATTAGATCCCTACCTCTCACCAAGATGAAATCACTATAATGTGTAGAAGATAATAAATACTCCGCAAAAATATGAATGGATTCACATGAACTAGAGAAATTTTAATCCGGTCCAACAAGCCACTACCTATAATGATCCTATTAGGATTGAGTAACACTTAGAGGAGGGGGGGGGGGTGAATCAGTGTTCTAGATTTTATAACTTTTTTACTTGATTGCATAACCATAACATGAAAACAATAACTAATAAACAACTGAAACAAAGAAAAGCATCCACAACATTGTAACGCCACAATTATTATCATGGAAACCTGGTTAAGGGAAAAACTAGGGAGAAGATGAAACCCACAAATTATCTCTGTAGAAATAAAGGATACTCTATTAGGAGTTTAGTACATGAGGGGAATACACTTGTATTCAGGATTATAGCCTAGAGTTCACTGGTCAGATTGCAAAAAAGGTATACAACCTTTACATGCTTACTCTCATACAAAAATATTACATATAAAAGGGTGAACTGAGAAATAGCATCATCAATGCCTATACAGTTCCGTTTAAGTACAATGTAGATATGCTTCACTGATATTCAAATCTCTTCTCACTAATCCATCAATCACATACAACATATCTCATTCATATCCAACCATCGGGCATACTAAACATCTCAAAAACTCAAGCTTATATATTCATCATTAAAGATATTTACTCACACTCTTGGCCTCAAGAACAAAATATGTAATGTGTGAAGTGTCAGCTGGATCCATAATCAAAATGTGTTCCTAAATTTGAACACAAGAATATATGTCATCACATATGTTGGCTCTATCATTACCAACTATCAAACTGATAAGATCATTGATTTGATAGGATCGCTGATTGATCCACTAGCCAACTATCTTTGTTCATCTCTACACTATGTATACCGATACTTAGAAATTTCTAACTCTATCAGATGATAATAAAATATTGTGATCATAGAAAAAGGTAAACAATACCTCTCTGAATATCATCAAATCCTATACCAATCCATATACCAAAACTTATACAATGTTTTTGTTATTCATACTTATCCAAATCTGCAGTATGTCCTTCGGTATCACCATAACATGACAAATAATCTCCAAAATAGTGTATAGTAACCATCATTGACAACATACAACTCCTCCATATCAATGTCTTGCCAACAAATCTGATGCCTAGATCAAACCCAACAATAGAAACAAGAATTTTCTCCAAATTATTTTAGAGAAAAATCACCATTTTCACCAAAAGAAAAGTGAAAAGTGAGGAAAAAGAACTCTTTTTCCAATTACAAGGCACTTTTCAAAAAGGGACTTTTAAAATAAGTCACGTAAATAAATTACCAACTAAAGACTTAGCAAATAATATCAAATCAATTCTAATTATATGGAATTTAGCTATGACAAATTAGCCAAAAAATAAAAGATTAATCTCCACAATCACAATAAAATCAACATTTAATTAAAACCTCTTTAACGACAACTGTAGGAACTCTAAATGCACAGACACACTCATTGGTCTAAAATAATATGCATATGAAATCCATATTTACCAACACGTACTAGAGGGAATAATAATCAATTATGGATACTCCATCCGTACATGGATGATATTGGCTCAAAGATGAAAGGCCAAAGTTACTATCTCTTGTGCCCTTGTCGGGGATATAAACACACTCAAATCTTGAAGCTCAGGCATAATGTGTCTAGTGCATGTTCACTAAAATATGCAAACATAAAGTGTAGTTTCTCACAATATAAATATCCAAAGCACATGATATAATAAGTTAGAAAAAATGAAGGAGACGATACATCATGTACATCCCATGAATGACTGACTACAACTTTGTCTCACTTTGTACAACACAAAGGGCATAATGCGTAGAAATTATGCGAACATAGTAGTTAATATTATCTCATTTAAATTAAAATTGCATTAAAATTAAATATTTCATTTAAATATAAAACATTAAATAACCAAGTCTAGTAATATGAGCATATATCAATGCAAATCTCCATAAAAATACCCAACACCATATAAGGTACAATGTAACAGGAATAAATGATAATCATCCTAACATATTAATATAATATTATAGAATGCAAAAAATATCAAATATTATCATAAAAAACCACCATGCATATACAATCTAAATATTAATAGCAAAAAAATCTAACATTTAAATTAGCAATGAAATTGGTAACCAAAATGTTGTATGGTAAACAAATGCATCACTCAATGCAACCACAAAATCAAATCACATGGATAATCCTGGGATAACAACATCTACACATGGTAAATGATCACAATCAGGTAACCACTGACACATACTTCAACAAAACCATCAAATCACATCAAAAGCCAAACAAGGAAAATACCAAACATAGCCAAAGTAGTAATCTAGGGATGAACACAAGAATCAACTATACTGAGTGCATCCCACAATGCTAATATAAAATGAAAAAGGTAGACCAGAGTTAGAGTGAAAATCTATCTGTAGTCATATTATAAATTTTTTAACATAAAAAATGCTCCAGAAGAAGAACTAATAGTAACATTAAATGTGCGTGCGATCATCAATCAAACATAAATTAGAAGCGAAAACAAAGCATTACATCTAACTATCAAAGAATGGGAGTAGAGGACATAAGGATGCATACAACATGAAAGATATTCGCTAAATAAAAAAATAGAGATGACATGAAGTGTGACACTGAGAGTAGTCTTCTATTTCTTCATTAACTTTTAGAGCCAACATCACTAGTTGGTACATCCATGGCTCCAAGGGAGCATTAATATACTGGAATTGAGCAACTAAAAATAAGAACACTACAAAATAATCACTATGGACAATCAAATCATCAATTTTTCTGACCCTTGGAATATCGTTAGTTTCTTATTTATAGACAAGGCCTCCTATCTACATCGGGCTCTACATCCTATACAACCTATATATTTAAATTTGAATACAATATTTACAGTCGGTACTACCTACACTATTAGAATCATTCCTATTTTCTTACAATGATCGAAAGGGACAGAACAAAGAGGAAGAAAAGAAGAAGAATGTAGGGGACCAGTCACCAAGGAGACACCATCATACTTGTGGATGTGACTCATGCATTATGGGTGTCTCAAGCCAAGCACTCCATAAAGGTAGTGGTGGCTCCCTATCTTTAGGTAATCCCCTGAACATCAGATATTAATTATTGGATCTGTGCCTCTGGAGTTGGGAAGATGTGTGCACTCTCTTACCTTTCTTTTGTCACTTTTAGGTCGCATTGTACTTGCTCAATTTCTGATAGAATACTGACAATGAACAAGAATGATGGTTTGTCGGCTTCTAGAGAATCATTGACATGGACCATCATAAAGAATACATAAAATGAAGTTTGGAACTCTGAACTCTGGGAGCTTGCACTCAAAGAATAATGAATAGAAGAATATGGACTTGTGGGAGGAGAAGTTGTGAAACTCGAAGGATTTATTTCTCTTGAAACTTATTAAAGGCTTCTAATATTTTAATTACACCTTCCTTGTCCACCTCCTTTAAGAAATCCATGTGAATGGTAGCCTCATTGAGATAATCTATTGCATCTTTGATCTTTATCTTCATCTTGGAAGCAGACCTCATGACATCATGAGCCTTCAACATCAGCTGGGAGAGCTTTTCCATAATTGAACTATCAAAATATCTCAGCAGCTAGAATTGTGCATCAACTAGCTCATCAAAATTAACTAATAAAGAATTGGCGGGAGTATATGTCTCATGGATCAATGGATTTATTGATGTAACCTCCCGAGAAAATGCCACACATTGGTCCATTAGATATTGGACCACAGTAATATGAGTGTCCGAGATCTTTACTAGTTGCTTGATTGTCCTAATTTTGAAAGCAAGTCTGGAGTACCGGGTCTTCAAGAACTCATAAAGTTTGTTCCACAAAATTCCTATTTTGACCAATTTTTCTTCCCCTAGGCCCAAAATTCCCCTAAGACCATCTTTCCAACCCTCATATTTCTCAGAATATGTTTACCACATTGGAAGGAGCCTATTTAGTTGGTCAATAATGTTGTTGACCTTGTATAAGTTTGGGAGGGATTCTGAAAAAAATCTCCTCAATGCCTCCAGCTGTTCGGACACCTACTCATCTATCGCCAACGCTTTATTCTTCATGGCCCTAAGTGCATCTATACTGTCTTGTGGGAGTGGCATTCTGGAAGTGGAGGGATTTGGAATTACTAAAAGAGGGGGAGTGCTAGCTCTGTTACAATTCTTTGGAGGTTTGACTCTAAGGATTGGAGATCTTTCCTCTTTTGATACTCTTTTTTGTATCGCTCATGAATGACTCAAAAAACATAATCAAGGAGGTCTATTTATCCTCTCTGATCTTGTCGGACCATGAGAATCTCCGTTATGGTATACTCTTGAATCTCCATTATGGTATACTCTTATATTGCTACTTCAGATTCTTCCCTATTATCTAGTGGGGCCACCAATTTTTCCACCACGTCTCCATCTAGACCCCACTGGATTATATGGAGGGTGTGGGCCTTCTTCAGCTTCTTTTCCACTTGGCCTTTGACCAAAATTTCAGCTAGCGATAGAGGAGATGAGATATTTATTGGTATTTCCCTCCTCCTAGATTCCACCAGCCACTGTAGGGGAATTGCAGCTTGTTCATCAACATTTTGAAACCTAGGGATGAGGTATCTTTGGGCCTTTGATTTGATTCCTCCATTATTGTTTCTTCGGCGCTGTCATTGGGATTATTATCTAAATATTATTCCCCTTCCTTTTCATTATTCTTTGGGATATCTTTGGCATGTAGGGAGACTGGTGGTGGCGGGGAGACTTGTTCATTGTGGATCTCTTCCTATTGAAGTCCTAGGGAATTTTCTCGTTCATGTGTGCTGGGAGGAGGAAATGGGCCTTGGTCACCTATTTGAGACTAGAGAATAGGAATAGGGGGTAAAATTGATCCTTAAGGTTTGGTTTCCCCAGTGGCCGATAATTACTCTTTAATATTTTTATTCTCTTGTTCTCTCTTTTCTTATTCCTTTTTCTCGGCTTCTTTCTGTTGGTGCTTTTCTTGGGCGCATTTCTGTGCCTCTTCAATTTGTTTTGAATTTTGGAGGGTATCTGCATCTTGCTCTTGTACCACCTCCTTGGTCATTTTCTATTCAGCCATATGTAGGCTTCCCTGTTTGTTGACGCAAAATAAATCATCAACATTCATTCATGAGATCTTTGGTGGATCCTCCGGAGCATCATTTATTTCAGAAGAGGTGGAAGGAATTTTTTGGACCTCGACCACATTTTTAGGTTCTAGGCTTGAGTCCTTATTTGGGGGATACCTACTGACCTTCTACTTCTTTCTACTTAGGAGCGGTGCTCCAACGATAGCTATCTCTACTTCTTCTTGAATATCCTCACTACATGGAAAATTGAATGGGGTAGCAAGGTAGGGCATTGTGTTCTTTGGGGGTCATGAGACCACCGGGTGGCTCCAAGGCCAAATGTCACACCAGACTGTGTTGCTTCTACAATGGGCACTTAATGACATCATGAGTGGCTACATTGTAGTTTTTGGACATAAGTAATATCAACTCAAGGGCCTACATAGAGTGTGGGAAGCATGTTTCTTGAATGAATCTGGAAGCAATGATGCTAACTGATCAGGGGTCATTGTCCTACCTTAATTGGTATATTGTCTGTCAGAGGCCTCCCAGTTCATCCCAGGTATCAAAATTTGTGTCTAAAATATCCCAGAGTGTGGTCTCTATCTAGGATCCTTGGATCATTCCATCCTTCTTTTATTTTATTTCTAGTGGGAGACTCTCCAAAGCCTTCATTTCCTTAAGCTTCTTGGCCAAAACTGCAAATGTGTTGGGGATCTCAGGACTTCCAAGTGGTGATCCTGTTGCTGCCATTTTTCCTGATTATAACCTACAAGGCCAAACAACCATCAGTGTGATATAAATGGTAATATAAGCTGATGAAAACTTTGGATTCTGATCCTTGAAGGGTTTTACACTTAAAATAAAATAAAATATTATTTAACTATAAGGAATACTAGAGGAATCATTCTTTCTGTGAGTGGGTTGTTAGATACATGATGCATGTACAAGAAGGCCAGGTTTGAAGACATAGACTTAGTGAACTGTAAAGAAAATTATGTCGGGAACCACCAAGACATCTGAGGACTAAGTCCCATAATGATGAAAAAAGTACAAACAAACTGTCGATGTGACATTAATTAAGTGACCAGTCATTTCTAGGGTCAGACACGTGAGCATCCACTCATGCATAGTTATGTATTTTAAGCTCATAGCTAGCATGATGTGAAAGGAATTAATAGCCACCTAGGAAAAATTTGAATATTTTCTTGTGGGAACCAATATTCCATTAAGGCAGGCATGATAGAGGAGAGAGAAAACTAGAAACTAATCATTTTAGACTCATAGACTCAGCTCTGTGACCAGTCTGGCTCCAACAACTTGGCAGAACTTACTTCCTAACAATGAAACCCAGGCCATAGAAACTCGACACAGAGTCCATAGACCTATTATTTCTAATGCATGCTCTGATAGACCTTGCAACGCATTTGAACTAGAACCTATCCACATTACCATTTACAGGAAACTCACGCTAATCACACACACCTGTAAATTTACAATGTTTACATGTATTTACAGAATACCTACAAATTTTACATTATTTATAGAAACTTACAGAACTCACACAAAGTCTGGACAAGCTGCTGAGGACATATGCCGAAACAATAGAGGACAGACCCAAAAACTTGCACAAACACTATTCATAGAGAATGTTTCGGGTGACAGAAGGGAAAAGAGGAAGGAAATAAAATAAAATAAAGGCCAAATAAATAGAAAATAGAAAAACAAGCCAAAGGTCAAGGGAAACCTACCTGGAACAAGGAATGTTGAAGTTGATGAAACCTTAGTCACCTTTCTACCAGTATCTTTGACAACCTAATCTAGATACCCAAACACAGACACAAGCACTTGCATAATTTGCTGTTGAAGACTCGAGCTGTATGAACACTTTGCACTTCGCATTTAGTCTCTCATAGGGTAATTTTCATTCAAGATAAATGTAAAAGTGAGGGGTAAAAGCCTTTAATAATTCCTAAGGAAGAACATTTATTGTTAATTGGGATCCAGAGGTAGGTAAATCCCAAAGTTCAGACCTCGGGGCACCCGACGTTAACTTTTTCAAGTGAAGACAGAAGTGACAACACCAAAAATCTAGAGTCTAGAATTCTTGAACACCAAAAAGAGAACACTCCGGGATCCCGAATCCTGGAGAAACAAAAAAAGATGAATAACGATAGAACAAAGAAAAAAAAAAGGAAAAGAAAAGGGGACCTGACATTTTTTCACACAAAATGTAGGGATGTGTATGCAAGGCATAATATTATGTAAGTGTGTGAGCCCTCACATGTGGTGATTGGTCATTTCCCACCCATGTAGTGATTTGGTCTTACTAATATAATAACTCCTTGCTTCCCATCATGGAGCATTTAGTCTTTCTTATATGCATGCTGCCCATAATGATAGGACTGGTAGGAACAAGTGTATTGTGGTGGTCGCTTCTTGTTTGGTGTTGGTCTTGAGAGATTGAGGCTTGAATAAATAGTTATTATGGCATGCATTTGGTTTTTTCCTATGGTAGTGTGTTGATCTTACCCTTTTGGTTGATGCTTTGGTTATATCTCACTACATTCCTTATGTCTTCGGTGGAGTGAGTGAATTTGTAGTCATCCTTATGTGTGGGATTGCATTGTTGCTTGGATCATATGATTACCTCCATGAGCATGGTGGGGTGGGCCTAAGGGTGCCACATGGTCAGGTGGTGTGACAAGCCACAATCGGGGATTTTCGATGTCTACATTTTGCCCCTCTTTGATGCATTGTCAAAAGTGATGTTGCGTCAAAGAAAAAGAAAATAAGATGCCCCAGAGGGATCAAAAAACCTACGGTAGCGAGAGCGGAGGAGGGTGCCCCCTCGAGAAAATAATAGGAAAAAATACCATTTTTTAATAAAATTTTCTCAAAAAGGAAAGAAAATGGGGAAAGTAGACCAATTGCATGGTGTGTCCAGGAAAAATGAAGGAGAAACAGGGACCAGAACAGGAAAAAGGGGAGACCGATGGAAGAAATGGGTCCTAAGGGGCTATAAATAGTCCACTTGGGCCCATGGACAAGTCACTTTCACTCATAAAGAGCAAAAAAAGAGAAGAAGAAGAGAGCCATGATTGTGCAACGAGAGCGAGCATAGCTTGGGGAGCGCGTTCGGGTACACTAGAGGCCAGCAGACGTAGGACCACCGGTGAGTAGTCGAGCGCTTACCTTGTCATTAATATTTTTAATATTTTTGAAAGGTAGTTAGGTGCAATAAATGCCTTTAAACAGGCGCGCAGTGTAGATGGCGATCACCCCTCTGCCGTCTGCGCAGACGGTGATCGACAGACCGTTGTCTGCGTAGACAACTGACAAGCGATGGTCGTCTGCGCAGACAACTGACAAGCGATGGTCGTCTGCGCAGACAGAGATTTAACCAATCTCCATCTGTGAAGGCGGGGAGATAAGAATGCGCAGTGGAGATGGTAGTTTTCTATACCACCATCTGTGTGGCAAGAAAGGCGGTGGCCTAAATCATCGTCTTTGCAGACTGTTGTCTACGAAGATCTGTCAGCTCCGCAGACTGGCGACTGTGAAAGTTCACCGTCTACAAGGGTCAACCGCCGGCTGCATGGATTGACCCAAAAATAGAAGAAAAGAGAGGAGGAAGAGAAAATATAATGGTCCAAGAATATTTTTTGATGCCCCGGATAGGCCTGGGACATGTTTCGATGCCCCAGCATGCTATCTGATTACTGACATGTGTTTGTTTACTGCAAGAGAAGATGATCACATTTCGAGCTAGGGAGTGTTATCTAGTGACGATGGAGCTGGAGTAGCACCTGATGGCAGCCGAGTGGGGAGTGGTGATGTTGTGTGGTTTAGAGCACGTGCGGTATTAGCCACATCTTTGAGCACATAATGCGCTTATGTCTGCTTTGATAGAGAGGTGGCACAATACCACTTCTATCTTCCACTTCCCTACAGGGGAAGCTACTATCACCCTCCATGATGTATGGAGGATCTACAGAGTGCCCATTCGGGGGGTCATACCTGAGTATTACATGGAGGGATCAGAGCCCTTCATGGAGATGACTCTGAGGCAGAGGTTCACTGATCTTCCAATTACATGGTAGTGGATGTCATGGACTGGAGCGATGATGATGGAGCCACGACCATGGCAACTGGCACTTTATTTGGCCGGATTGATAGGGGGACGTCTCATGCCTGATCATGCAGGCAATGGATTCCTGATAGGCTAGGCATGAGTGCTAAGCAACATGGTTGAGGATGGAAACTAGTACTATTGGGGGTACGTCATCCTTGGGCAGTTGCACTATGATTTACATATGTGCACCTACCGCAGGGGTAGAGCACTAGGGCCTAGATGCACACTATTACTGGTATGGGCCTTGGAGCATATAGCGGTCACATGACCAATTAGACACCAGGAGACCCAGGTGGCGTATGAGCCTTTTGTCTGTCGGTATAGGCCACCAATTAGTTATGAGGCCACAGACTCAGTGGGATACTGGCGGTAGAGATTGGATGAGATGGGAGCTATAGTATGGGCTCCGTATGCAGGATGCGAGGCTTGGGCCCATGAGGCCCCACATCAGGGGGTTTATGCAGAGGACAAGTTTTATGACTCATATTATACGAGGTTTGTATAGACTGACTGCTAGCTATTTGGGAGGATAGCATATATGATTTTGCAATATATGCCATCCAGGGTATGGAGGCAGATGGGACAGGTACAGGAGGTAGTACTGGACGGGTTCCCACATCCATTGGTTACCTGCGAGGTAGGCAGTGTATGGGGGATGGGTGCAGAACCTCAGATAGCCTAAGCATCATTTATGGGCATGATTGAGGTGCCCTGGATCAGGGCGAGGGAGTTTCTACTAGATGTAGGGGTAGTGCCAGTGTATGCATAGTGGTGGCAGCACACAGGCCCATCAGACTAACAGTGCCAGGGGTAGTGCAGCCAGATGAGCAGCCAGGGGCTGGAGGAGATGGAGAGGGACAAGGAGAGGATGATGGTGATGACAGGGGAGATGGAGGGGCCGGGAGGAGAGTCTGGCCCAGGGTGGTAGTACCACGATGGAGGGGACAGGTGTAGGTACCAGCAGGTGGACAGCCGCCCATTATACCTGGTGCACAGGTACAGGATCCATTATAGGGGGCACCACCACAGGGGCCACCACAGGGTCCACCAAAGGGTCCACCACCACAGAGACCACCACCATAGGGACCGCCACCAGGATAGGGACCACCATCGGGATTCATAGCCTAGGAGACATATGACACTGTTGTGGCAGAGCGAGATAGCCTGCAGACAGAGATGGGGAGGGTTAAGGGTCTATTAGCCACAACACAGGCTACAACGAGCAGTCTGCAGATAGAGGTGACCCAGATTCAGGGAGAGCTGGCATCAGAGACAACACAAGGGGACAGTACATAGCGGGCACTGGACATATTACAGGCTCGGGTGGACAGTGGTGAGTTTTCCATCATTGAGGAGCACGGGGATCAGGATGAGGAGCTGGCAGGTATGTCAGCACAGATAGCATCTCTGATAGCGGATCAAGATTTAGCACGTAGACGTGCTGAGGATTACAGGGAAGACCGTGAGATAGTGCGGCTGGCAGGCAGTGCAGCAGGGGTGGGATAGATGATGGCCGATGCCATGGCTGCTCAGAGAGAGGCAGGACATAGAGGCCGAGAGGCGAGATATTATATGGGATTGTACTATGGAGCAGTGCCATAGGAGGCATGAGCACCTGCATACTCTGAGAGGACACAGTCAGCGAGCATAGGGTGAGCATCATAGGGATCAATGGGGTTACCGCCACATCCCAATAGGGGAGCAGGACCATCATAGCCACCGCCATGACTCTTCTTAGATTTTTGGATACACAGTTTTGAAACATTTTTGACACATGATGTATGATATGACATTTTTGAGATATACACATGGACTTATTTTTGGACTATGGGACTCTATTTTTATGCATCTTTGATGATTTTATTATGCTTATATGATGTGATGTATATGCAAACGTATGGATGTACTTATGATGTTTACTTTTACCGTATATGATGCTTATGACTGACATGCAGGATGAGATGAATATATGTATGTATGATGAGACTGACAAATTTGTGATGTAGGGATGAGATACGGATTTATGTATGATGTGTTAATGCTTATATGTTATCATGTATGGATGATGTATAAATGTTTTATATGATGCTTGATGAATGTTATGGATGCAACTAATGGAATGCAAATGCAAATGGTTATAAATATTTAATGCTAATGAAAATGATAATGTAACTAGCAATGCAAATGATTTAATGAACACTAAATGAATGGATAATATAATATATAATGGTTAATGAGGAATGAATGCAATGTGAGACTAAAGTATAATAACATTAATGATATGACAAATGAGATGAATAATGCAATTGATAATGACTAAGGATAAATGAACAAAATGGATGCAATATGAGACAAATCTATAAGGATTAATGATTAATGTACTAATAATGATTGCAAGTGATTAATGATTAATGACTAATGAACAATGCTATGAATAATGACTAAGGGAACTAATGAATAACGACTAATGAAATGATCAATGCAAAAGATAATGATTAATGAACATAATGTAATATGAGACAAGTGTATAATGATTAATGATTAATGAACTGAAATGAACAATGTAAATGAATGCAATGGATGCAAGACTAATGAGGACACTATGTTCGTGTGTATCGCAATAAGTCTGATAAAATCACGTAGGTGACTGAATAGGGGAATAAATAGAAACCTTTGCCAAGAGCAAAACCATAATGCAATATGACCTAACTACTATGCAAAGACTAACTACATGAGAATAGTGGGATTAATACTGTGTTAATGTTGGAGAGCACACCCTAGTTTGATATTGCAAAAGGAGTTATGCACCATGTGCTAGAAAACACAAGTGACATGGTTCCTTTGCGTGGACTAGACTCTCAAACAAATAGATTGTTAGGAACAAGAATGTGAGATATCAGGTATGATGAGAGCTATGAAATGTTACTCATGAGGAGACGCAGTACACCCAGATCTTTTAAGGGATTTGGGATGAATGAATCCTGCCCCCAGTGAGGCATACATAGTTGTAACTAAATATCAAAACATAAATGCACTAGAAAACTATGACAAGTAGATCATACCATAAAAGACATGTATTTCACTAGATAGTCACCATAACAAACCAAGATATAAGAGATCGAGGCTATCGCGATAAGGACATAGTAAAACACAAGATAAAAGAAACAAAAAAGGCATCCTGACCAAGTGGTCATTCAGTCCAAAAGTTCTTGCCATGAACAATTTTGATGTGAAGATTGATAGAATAGTCGACACCGGAAGGATTCATCCTGATGGGCCAAAGATTGATTGATAGAAAATGGAAATTCACTGGCAATTGCTCATGAATAGAATGATCATTAGGAAATTCAATCTGTCTATTGATTTGATGTAAAACATTTGCAATCACTGTGTCTAGAACAAAGCTCATTTTTGTGATTTGGTAAGCTCATTCATGCAGGAATCATTATTGCGAAAGAGAGAAGATTGTCAAAGGACTACCTGCACAAATATGGGTAGCGACACTTATTAGGAAAGGTGATGCAAGCTGTATAGACAAATGGCAGAAACTGATG
>MU226023.1:4728593-4739332 GCA_018584345.1 Thuja plicata
TTTTTCAAATTTAGGCATCTCAAAGTTTGGTGGGAATGGTTGCATCGTGATAGACTTGTCAAATGGGTAGGGACAAATCTCTTCAAAAGAAAACTCCTTCTTGCCCCCACTTTGTAAACCTTGTACAGTACTTTTGAGCTCATTGAGTTGTTGGGTGAAATCTAGAGTAATTTGTGTGAGAAATGGGGGTACATAACCTCCACCTCCTCTGAATTGTGCAGCTGAAAAGCCTGTGGAGGTCATACCAGTTGTAGGAGGAGGTATATATTGATAGGCTCGTGATGTATTGTTTGCGGATGTTTTTGCCCCCATTGTTTGAAACAAGGAAGACAAGGGCATAGAAACTTGCCCTACATTGTTGACATTAGCACTGGCTCCTTGAGTCGTCATCATTTGAGTGCTATTGTGTGTCGTATTGTTTGGAAAATCACTTATGATTTGTTGGATTTGTTCAAGTGTCAATTGGGGTTTTGATGTGGTTGTTGATACAGGTGCTGATATTGGTAGTGATATAGGTGGTTTGTTAACATGTCCTTTACCAGTGTCACGTGATGATGTAGCATTTGAAGTAGAAGCCATGGCTACTGTAGCGGTAGCAGTGACTTTAGTGACATTTCTGGTAAGGAGTGTTTCATCAAAGTCAACAGGAACTGTGACACCATTATGGATGAGATTCAGAAATATCTCATCACTGTTATGCAAGATGGCCTTCTCAACCATTTCCAAATTATAGGGGTCTCTAAGGAAGTCAATTACTTGGTTGGGTCTTTCTTCTTGGTCCACTAATTCTATTTCTTCAGCCACTTCCTCAGCTCGTACCCCACTTCCATTAAAGTATTGTGTGGCAAATGGGTTCCCTTCATGATTAGTGTTGGATGTTGTTCACCTCATGTTTCTAGCTTGGGATCGAGTGAAAACCATACAATGGTAGAAGAATGAAAGAAAAGGAGATGTAGGAGATTAAATGGAGCAAAGATCTTTGATTGGATTGGATTGGATTTGATTGATTGATTGATTGATTGGATTGAAGATTGATTTGATTGGATAATTAATTTAAAGGTTTTTGGGACAAAACCTAAGCATGTTAAACCTTATGATGATACAAACACAAAGGATTTAAAGTAATACCTATTCTACTTTAAGATGGACTTGTGATCTCAAGCAAAATGGGATATCACTAAGGGATTTAAATTACTTGAGGCGGACTGATGGTCTACAAGCAATGTTGTGTTTGTTTGAGGATGAAGGTTTACAATTCTTCGATTAAGGTCTTTCAACCTAAAGATTTGATTTGATTTTGATCTAATGCTCCAAAGGAAGGATGATGATGGAAGAAGTGGAAGAATGATCTAGAAGCCAGGTGTTACCTAATTGTATTGTTCAAGCGTGACAAAAGCTCTGTTGAGTGAAAACTTGGCCATGAATTTGAAAATGTTATTATTGTAGATGATTTTGTCAAGTTTTTCATGATGTTCAATACCTTATTTGATGGATGTTGCAATGTGTTGGAATTCCTTGGATTTACAGGTGGTTTCCTTTTGCTCTCTAAGGACTGGAGATGTAGGAAGTTTAACCTTCTTGTGCTTCTTAAAACTGGTCATGTCATGGAAAAATTAACTTTGGCCAAGTGAATGAATGATTTAGGACAAGTGGTTCTAGGGTCCTGGAGATGGTCAAATTTTGATTATCTTGGCCAATTTTTGAAGCTCACTATTTTGAAGCGGAGACGGCAGTCTCAGACGCAGACGGTGATCTTTGCAGATGGCGAATCCAGAGCGGAGACGGTCGACTGTGTCTAAGGCAGTGTGTTAAAATTTTGGGTAGATTTTTGATGTTTAGTCTAATTTTGAGTAAATTGTTCGATGGCAAGAACTAATTTTAAGAGTAAGCAAACCAGAAAATAACAAACACACGTCTCAAAAAAAACCAACAAGAGATAAAGCAACCTTGAGGGATACCATCAAATGTGACATTAAGGGATCTTGCTTTAACTTTGTAACATTTTGATTGTGCATGTTCAAGTGATTCTTTCAAACCACTTATGTTTTTACTGGGTCTAACACATCGAAAAAAAATTCAAATAGTAGCTACCTTAGGAATTTGGCTTTGCATGAAATATTATAGGCCCATTGCTTGGTAGTCCTTCAGCTCACACAGCATGTCACCCCCAAAAGGGCGCCCGTGTTTTTGCCTTTTGCCAGGTATTGTTGTCGTGCTACAAATATCTCTTTCGCAACACAATACCCTTGGACACGTATGATGGGAATCTTGGGGGGAGATTGTTCCCTCCCCTTGCACTATAATAAATCACCATTCAGAGGTGAATCAGGTAGGCTACTACTTTATGGTTGCTAGTAAGGTTTCATGGCATCCCTGCAATCAGTTTGTACGGTGTGAGACACTTAAGTCTCTAGTTCAACCATGCCAGTATGCTGAGGATATTCACTCAGTATGGACTACCATTGAACATGACCCTCCCGAGCTTGAAGGGATAAAGCGGACCTTTGTGTCACACCTTATTTCTATACTGGCCAAAGAGATTACTAGTTTGAGGTCGTCCTCTAAAGGGGAAGCGCTCCCTTTAAACAAGCCTCTCTAGAAGCTTGATTAAGCTAAGCTTTCTCTTCACCCAAGATCTGTGAAGGTGAGGGGAGAGGATACGGCCATAGTTTAATCAAAGCATCACTTAATTTAAAGGGTGTTAAACTAATGACAAATAGCTCGAAAGAAGTGTTGAGAAACACTTCTTCAAACACACCAAGAAGAGTTCATTTCCAAATTGAACCTAATTAAAATAACTAAGTGTTTTCTACCTAAGCAAAAGACACAATAGTATGGTTAATCATTCATGTTCAATTTATTTTCCACACAGCAAAAAGAAAGCTTAGAAGGTGTGTTCATTTGCCTTATGTCATTCAAGATTTGTGAGATTCATTCCCTTAAACATTCAAGATTGAGTAGGGTTTATTTTATGAACATACATTTCAAGAAAAGTGATTAAACATACGAGTTTATTTAAATATCCCTCATAAAATTAATCTCAGAACTTGCATGAACTGGTTAGTAGTTTGGAATCTCAAATGTGTTAAAAAACACAAAACTCAAAAAAAAAGGTGCAGACGGTGGATTATCGCAGACGGTGATCTGCGCAGACGATGATCTGCAGAAATGACGGAATACCTACGTAGACGGTAGAAAACAGACAGTTAGATTTTCATAAAAAGGAAACAGACCTATTAATACTAAGAAATAGTGTTTTTATCAAATTAGTCAGCATTTAACCCTTAAAAACTTTATCTCTGTTAGAAACCAGAGAGTTAAAAATATTGAAAATTAATAAAAAATAGTTTTTAAACCACAGTTTAATAAATCATTTTTAGACAGGCAGAGATGCCGAAGATTCTGCGCAGATGACCGAGTTTCACAGATGACTGAGTTTTAGAGACGACAATTTGTGGAGATGGCGACTCTAGAGCGAAGACGGGTCTGCGTTAGAATTCTCTGAACTGCAAAAAATCTACAAAAAATGTTAGAAAATAAGGGACGTGGGTCCCATCAGGCGTGCCAAAATGTATATGTTGAAAACCTACCTGTTGGGAGCACGCTTAGACATGCAAATGTTAGAGGTATAAATCATTTAAACTACACTAACATGTCTAAAAAGCATGTACTAAAACAACAATGGCTTCCATCACAACCTCCGATGAGCTGAACAAGGGCACCCAATGCCTTGTTGATTTTCTCTTAGAGATGTTATGTGGGTGTGCTCTCCCAACACAATATCATAATCCCACTAAAATGATGAGCTAATCACTCAAGAAACAAGTATAAAGAACTTGCCTCAAGCTTTCACTATGGATGAGGATGCAAGCTTTAAACTAGAATGCTAATGCAAGATCTAACTAAGATGATAAAAACTAGATTCATTCCATATTAAACCTAAGATGTAATATCTAGATTCAACAATAAAATAACACAAAGATGAACTAAGATGAATATGAAATACTATGCTAAATTGCTTAGAAATCCTAGAAACAAACTAGCATGATAACAATGCAAAAATAAGAGATCATTTGCTCTTGAGAAAGGCCTCTATTTATAGAGTTTTTGGAGGAGAGAGAGGGCTTGGATGAGGTGGAGCTCATGTGGCATCCACATAGGTGCCACATGAGGGACACATAAGCCATGCAAGAGGCCCACTTTGTTCACACATGTGTGAGCAACTTTGGATGTGATGGGTCAAAGTGTACTTAAAGTACACATATGAAGGATCTTGTAATTTAATTAAATAGATAGAAGAATATAACAAATATAATTAATTAAAATTAACTATAATGTTATGAGAATATTAATTAAATTAATATAAGGACGATTTTGGACGTCTACAGTACTCTCTCTCATGTTCTCTTTCTTGTATCCTTTAGTAATGTAATTGTTTAAACTTTACAATATGTAACTCATGCATATCGAGGGAGTTCTATCTTAGTTCATGTTATCTAGTTCTCCTTGGTGTGGAGAAAGCATTCATTTTATGTCGTACATTGGTTTTAGCAAGCCTACCTAATCGTCAGACTGAGAAACCTTGTTCTTTGCATGTTTTAGGCTAATAAGGAATTGCCTACTATCAAAGACATCAAGTGATACATGAGGATCCTCCTCAATCGATCTAAATTTATGGTGACAAAAATTATAACGTTAAAAGTTAATTAAAAGTCCCTTCTACTCTAGATCTCATCAAGAGCTTTCCAATGCTTTTTGAATGGGTCCAAATGAATATCATATGCAAAATTTATGGCTTTCCGAAGGTTTGAAATTAGTATAGCATTTTAGATCTATAGATAAGCATTTCTAACATGCAGATCAATGCTTTGAACCTGTAGAATAATGATTCTACCCCAAACTTTAGTCCTTTTGACTTGCAAAATAATACTTTTGAAATATCAACTTGGGTAGCAGAATAGAGCCTCTTCCATGTCTTTCAACATTTCCACCTAGTCTTTCAACGCATAAAATTTAGCACATTCAAAATAGTGAGCACTTCTTGAGGTCCTATCAGAAAAATATTTACATATTTGGGTGTTATTTATCCCCGAAGGGTCTTCCTAGTCAAAATAGTTGGGTTTTGGATATGGCTAGTTATGTTTACCCCCTATGTGCACTTTGGGATTCTTGTATTGATTTTTCTTGAGGATGTAGTCATCTCCTCGATGATCGGACATTAACAGAGGTCCTATCATGCTCCATGAGGTTCATGGGCAAAGTTCATACTCTCACGAGAGGGCTTGAACATGCCTATTCCATTCTCACCTGAGTATTAGGTTGTTTTGACACCTTTGGAAGGATAGTAAAGTCTTCCTCTTGTGTGTGATCAGGTAGTGATCATCATGTTACATCTTGCATGTTGTATTGTGCTTATGTTTTCAGTTATCTGATACATTAGATATGTTACATACACTCTTGTTTAAAAAAAAGTTGTTTAGTGCATATTTAACCCTTGTTTTCAAGGATTCCTTGGCAGGGCATTACAACTAACTTCAAGTGAATAGGAAGAGTTTGACCAAGTAATACATCTATTTGTTACAAATAAACTAGTAGAGTTCCACAACAAAAAAAATTCTAAAAAAACTAAATGTACCTATTGAACTTTGTGTTGCACTTAATGCACAATGTAAGTTTCAGGAAGGTGATAACAATGACCAAATTTCTCAAGAGGTCTTATTATGCAGATTTCAATGTGTCATGCTTACAAAAAACCTATGGATCAAAGTTGATCTTATCAATGAATCTCTTGGAGAGGTCGTCAAAGATATTATGTATCTATTAGGCTCTAAGACTCCATAATTGCCAACATATGTTATAGTTTAATTTCATAGTTACAATGGTCCACCTTAGGATGAAAGAAACCCAAAAACTATTCCAATACAACCCATAACCTAAAGAAGGCATACACAAATAACTCTAACCATCATGTGGGCTATCACTATACACAAATCACAAGGTCTGACACTAGATAGAGCCATACTTGATATAGGTAGAACAAAAAGGCAATGTCTCACCTTTACAATAACCTCTAGAGTCGAATCCCTACAAGGCCTTCGTATTGAACATGCCTTCACTTTGGATTGCTATTGAAAAATGAAAAAAAAATTGTACAACATTATTAGAGAGAAAGAAGAAGCTCACCTGCAATTGATCTCACACAAAGCCCATGTATGTGAAGTTACTTGTACACCCACTTTTTAAGCACTACAATTGAATTTTTTCTCCTTCATTTCATGAAATTTTTTATTACTTATCAATTATAGCATTTTTCTCTTCTATAGGTTCACACTTTTTTATCACAAAAAGGATACAAAGAAGAACTATATTTATAGATACAACATTTTTCTATATATTTCTATGCATTTCAATGCCACATTTTACTTATAATGACCTAAACAAAATACAATAGGGCTCTACTGTAATTTTAATTCCTCCAAAAAGGATGCTACTATATTGAAGGTGACCTTCTACAATGTTACATATATATAGATCATAACGTTTATATTCTTCCTTCTATTATCTAAATCTTCGTTTATACTTTCAAAATGAAAACCTATAGGCATATCTCTTGCACCTTTTAAGTGCTAGTATCTATATTTCATTCATTCTCTCATATTTTAAATGAATTTTTCTACCATCTTCTTTGCTTCCCCCATTTTACTCTGAAATCACCTTTCTATGCCCCCTCTTAATTTATCATCTTTCCTTGATCATAATCTTTTCAGCTTTTTAAATCTTTCATGCTTTGTGAGAGCCCAAAACCTATCTAAGAGCTCTCTCTTTTTTTTTCCCTTTATGCTTTGATAGTCATTCCATCACCTATTCAAAGGCTTACATTACGGCACAATGTGAGAAACGATTATGGAGTTCAGATGTACACTAGCCAATTGCTATTGCTTAAAAATTATATTAAAGCTTTCCTAGGAAATCCATTTTGTCCATATCCTGCCAATCTATGCATTCCATGAGACCACTTTTTAAATATTTTTCCGTCCCCTAAAACTGCTTAAAAAATGCATTTTTTGATGAGGTCTTGTGTATTCATCAGAACCTACACATTGGTTTGACCTCAAATCTGACATTTTGGACTGCAAAAGGCCAAAGACAATATCTCATGCTACTTGTGAAATCATTCATGCATTTACTATATTTATGTTCTCTTCCCTGTTGTATTTACCCCTTTTGTTATTGTATTGATACTTCTCCTCCATCTCTTTGTCTAGATTTTAAGTATTTTATTTTAATTAAAATTTTATATTCTACCATGTTATTATGTGAAAATAAATCCCTACAGAGGGGTCATGACATGTTCTTTCATCCAAAAATTGAAACTCATTTTTATCAGTGACTTTAAAGAGCACAGACAATAATGTTAGTCATTGCTTCTTGAATTTGTTCTAATACTGTCTAAAATTGACTTTCCTATGTCCTTGATTGATGAATGGCCATTATATCTTTGTTTACCTATAGTGACACAATCGACTTCTTTTCCCTACTCAGCCGACACACATGCAATAGCCATTGTGGATTTTTGACACCATCAATGATAAGTAAACTAAAATTCTCATAGGTAAGGATATCGGCACCGCAAGAAGCTCTTGGATTCCTTTTTAAGCATATAACTTGGAAAAACCCAATCAGTATCTATTTTTCTGCTAAAATGTCTTTGTACAACTTGTTCAACTATTTGATTCTTTTAACATATGAATAGCTAACCAAGGATTTGCTTCTCAAAAAAATTATACACATGGGAATTTCACTCCTCGCTATGTTCATCACATTGGAATGTACAGTAAGTATTGTATGATTCTTGTATTTGTTATTTGACAAACTTCCCATTTGCAAATAGATTCATATCAAGCTTGTGAGATGACCCTTTTATTTGCATTAGAATTATACAAAACAAAGTTACCCCAGGTTTCTGGGATGGTGGGTAGGGGATGACAAAAAGGGTTTCTAGAATGAGATTTGTTTTAGGAGCAGGGGATGGCAGTGGGGATGGCTATATTAAATATAGAGAGAATTTAAAATTATTATGAAAATTTTAAATATTCATATGAAAATATCGATAAAGCATGCTTATATGTATGATAGAACCTTAGCATATATGTTTGTGTTAAATAATTTAATTTGAGAGTTAACATGAGAGGAAGGAAAACAAATTATCAAAAATTAAATATTATTTAAATTAATTTTATGGGACAACAAGGGGATGGGTTTCTGAAATTTTCTGAGTTTCTAAGAAATCCTTATTTCTGGGACAAGTCAAATTATGTTGGAAACACGTTTTCGGGTAACACTGATACAAAATCAATTCCATATGTGGCTTTTCATTTTGGAAATATAGAAAGTCAGATCAAATCACCACTCAACAATGACTCTTAGATGGCATGCATAAGAAAAATCAAAACAAATGAATTCAATTGAAAAGAACTACTTCATTGAAGTTTATAAAGATTTTTTTATAGGAGGCTTGCATCGTTATTTGTCTATCAAAAACAAGCAATTTTGATTTAAGATTTAAAACAAATAAATAGAAAGCATAGATGGAAGAATAAAATGGGTGACAATTGACAGGGAAGAGTAGTTGTGTAATGATTCATCTACCTAAGGTCAATGATGATATTTTGCATGGAGATACTCTAAAAGATCACATTTCTTGGATTTTGAGGTTTTGAATAGTTAGGAAAAACCATAGTGAATAGCTAGTTTTCATCTCAAATAAAAGGCTATTTCCAAAAGAAGCATAGATTAGTTTCTTTATTGTCTTGGAATAATTTGCAGCCAAGAATGTACATGTTTAATAGTCTGATTACAATAATTATAATCAAATACATAGCGAAATGTTTGCATTATGGAATTGGATTATATTACTTCATGTACATATTTAGTCTATTGGGAAAGAAAGTTGATTGTAGAACAATGGGTTGTTGTATGTGAGAGAGAAGATGGTTGTTGAAAGAATGCCATTATTGTTCACCAATATCCATTAATAGTTTTAAGAGAGGAGAGTAGAGAAAAGTGCATAAGGTATTAATCACGCCAAATGAAATACCCAACACATGTTTCCTCTCAATTTTTAAACAAGTTCATCCTCTATGGCTCCATTACTTACACCACTCTTCATTCTTCTTTCCTTCTTTATATTGCACTCAATTAGTAGGATAATGCTATGCACACTATTATTAAAATCATGCTACACACCATGAAAATTTCATGCCACCTTCTCAATCACACGGGCTTTCTTGAAGCAATTATCCTTGTTGAGAGGGTGATTATATGTTGATTAAAAATGTGTCAAATAACTAGTTATGTTGCTAGAAAACATGTTGTACTGGAAATTGACCAACACAACTATGTTTTTGTCTCTTACTATTTTTTCATGTTATTTAATTTTAGATCTAGTTGGGTTATTAGTTCTTCTATTGCAATTGTGGATTTTTGGCGTTCATTAGTAGAATTGGTAGATTATACCCTAGCGCATATCAATTTTTCTATTTCTAGCTTCTAAAATTTCTTATAATCTTAGGGCTTGAGAAAAAGGTTACAACTATTAAGAGTTTATATATGATGTTTGTTACTAGTTCTATGCATTGCGTTTGCTATAATAACAATTTCTTTCTACCTATTTTCACAAACATTTCATCCTTTTTAGTTTGTCAATTTTTTTTTCTATTTTAAACCCAATTATTTTATTCCACTTATATTCTTAATGTTTCATTTAAATAGAATGCTTCTATGATACATACACTAGTGCCTTATAAAAAATTTCACCCTCTAATCAAACCTTAGATTCAAAGCATCTCACAGGAGTTGCCCACTATTGAAGCCAAAGCACCAGGGTTTTGGTTTCAAACTAAATAAATGTACAGCGAGTCAAAAGAGGTCACTAATTATTTCTATGTATTTCAATGCCATATTTTACTTATAATGACCTACACAAAATACAATAGGGCTCTACTGTAATTTTAATTCCTCCAAAAAGGATGCTACTATGTTGAAGGCGACCTTCTACAATGTTACATATTTACAGATCATAACATTTATATGCTTCGTTCCATTATCTAAATCTTCATTTATACTTTCAAAATGAAAACCTATAGGCATATCTCTTGCACCTTTTTAGTGCTAGTGTCTATATTTCATTCGTTCTCTCATATTTTAAATGGATTTTTATGTAATACCCACCTCTTATGTTGCTTTTCAGTTCGTGGATGCCAGACTCTTTTAGGCATATTGGATGTATGTGTGGATATTATCAGTTGGTTTAGATGATATTATGTGTTACATTTCAGTATGTTGTTGATCCATTATTATCATGTTGTATCATTTGTGTATATGTGACTTAGGGTTATTATGTGATGATTATGTATATGTTAGGATTTCATTTCGATTATGGTTTTCTGACAATACTGACCTTAGATTTATATGCACATGAATCACTGTATGTTTCATTACTGTTTGATGTGCTTGGTATGGTATGGGACAGAGTCGTAGTTACTTGCTTCTGCGAGATCCACAAGATAACCTAGTCTCAACCATTGTTTGTCATAGGATATATGCATGTACGTTCGTCTTTGTGATGACAGGATTGCAGGTACTGGGCTACGTCTTCCCTGAATTGGCAGGAGTGAGCGTGCCCTATCGCATTAATCTCAATGGTAAGAGAGGGGAGATAGTTTTCAGGTCCAAATCCT
>MU226023.1:4748226-4758679 GCA_018584345.1 Thuja plicata
TATTATTACATACCCTGCGACTTGTGCAGTGGATGTTGATTAGGTAGTGTACCTTATGGTATCAGTTGTATATGTAATCTTTATTTGAGATGTATGTAATTGGTTTCAGATTATGTAACCTTTATGTCAGTTATTATACTTGTTATCGTAGATTAATTGTTTAAGTAATTCTACGTCAAGGAACCCTCGAGGAATGTTAATCATGTATGTGTTGTATTTCATGTATGTCATGTAATTCATTGTGTTGCTTCCGCATTGTTATTAATATTGTTTGTAAACATTTTAAAAAAAAAATTATTCCGTGAACTTAGTATCGTGTTTAGGTTAAGTTCTCCTGGGTTCCCTGGCAGGGCATTACATTTTATGCCATCTTCTTTGCTTCCCCCCATTTTACTCTGAAATCACCTTTCTATGCCCTCCTCTTCATTTCTCATCTTTCCTTGATTATAATCTTTTCACCTTTTTAAATCTTTCATGCTTAGTGAGAGCCCAAAACCTATCTTAGAGCTCTTTTTTTTCTCTCCTTTATGCTTTGATAGTCAGTCCATCACCTATTCAAAGGATTACATTACGACACAATGTGAGATATGATTATGGAGTTCAACTATACACTAGCGAGTTGCTATTGCTTAAATTATATTAAAGATTTTTGAGGAAATTCATTTTGTCCATATCCTGCTTAAATTATATTAAAGCTTTTCGAGGAAATTCATTTTGTCCATATTCTGCCAATCTATGCATTCCATGAGACCGCTTTTTATAGGTTTTTTCGTCCCCTAAAACTAGTTTAAAATGCATTTTTTGATGAGGTCTTGGGTATTCATCAGAACCTGCAAATTGGTTTGACCTCAAATATGGCATTTTGGACCGCAAAAGGCCACAAACACCAATATATAATGCTAGTTGTGCAATCATTCATGCATTTACTATATTTATGTTCTCTTCCCTGTTGTATTTACCCCTTTTGTTATTGTATTGATACTTCTGCTCCATCTCTTTCTCTAGATTTTAAGTATTTTATTTTAATTAACGTTTTATATTCTACCATGTTATTGCGTGAAAATAAATCCCTAAACAGGGGTCATGACATGTTCTTTCATCCAAAAATTGAAACTCATTTTTATCAGCGACTTTAAAGAGCACAGACAATAATGTTAGTCATTGCTTGTTGAATTTGTTCTAATACTGTCTGACACTACTTTCCTATGTCCTTGATTGATGGGTGGCCATTATATCTTTGTTTTATAGTAACACAATCAACTTCTTTTCCCTACTCAGCCAGCACACGTGCAATAGTCATTGTGGATTTTTGACATCATCAATGATAAGTAAACTAAAATTCTTATAGGTAAGGATATTTGCACTGCAAGAAGCTCTTGGATTCCTTTTTAAGCATATAACTTGAAAAAACCCAATCTGTATCTATTTTTCTGCTAAAATGTCTTTGTACAACTTGTTAAACTATTTGATTCTTTTAACATATGAATAGCTAAGGTCCAAGGATTTGCTTCTCAAGAAAATTATACACATGGGAATTTCACTCCTCACTATGTTCATCACATTGGAATGTACAGTCAATATTGTATGATGCTGGTATTTGTTATTTGACAAACTTCCCGTTTGCAAATAGATTCATATCAAGTTTATGAGATGACCTTTTTATTTGCATTAGAAGTATACAATATAAAGTTACCCCAGGTTTTTGGGATGGTGGGTGGGGGATGGCAAAAAGGGATTCTGGAATGAGATTTTTTTTAGGAGCAGGGGATGACAGTGGGGATGGATCTATAAATATAGAGAAGTTAAAATTATTAGGAAATTTTTAAATATTTATACGAAAATATAGATAAAGCATGCTTATATATGCATGATAGAACCTTAGCATTTAATGTTTGTGTTAAATAATTTAAATTGAGAGTTAAGATGAGAATGGAAGGCAAACAAATTATCAAAACTTAAATATTATTTGAATTAATTTTATGGGACAACAAGGGGATGGGTTTCTGAAATTTTCTAAGTTTCTAGGAAATCCTTATTTCTGGGACAAGTCAAATTATGTTGGAAACATGTTTTCGGGTAACACTGATACAAAATCAATTCCATATGTGGATTTTCATTTTGGAAATATAGAAAGTCAGATCAAATCACCACTCAACAATGACTCTTAGATGGCATGCATAAGAAAAATCAGAACAAATGAATTCAATTGAAAATAACTACTTCATTGAAGTTTATTAAGATTTTTTTATAGGAGGCTTGCATCGTTATTTGTCTATCAGAAACAAGCAATTTTGATTTAAGATTTAAAACAAATAAATATAAATCATAGATGGAAGAATAAAATGGGTGACAATTGAAAGGGAAGAGTAGTTGTCTAATAATTCATCTACCTAAGGTCAATGATGATATTTTGCGTGGAGATACTTTAAAAGATCACGTTTCTTGGATTTCGAGGTTTTGAATAGTTAGGAAAAACCATAGTGAATAGCTAGTTTTCATCTCAAATAAAAGTCTATTGTGCCCAAAAGAAGCATAGATTAGTTTCTTTATTGTCTTGAAAAAAATTTGCAGCCAAGAATGTACATGTTTAACAGTCTGATTACAATAATTATAATCAAATACATAGTGAAATGTTTGCATTATGGAATTGGATTATATTACTTCATGTACATATTTAGTCTATTGAGAAAGAAAGTTGATTGTAGAACAATGGGTTGTTGTATGTGAGAGAGAAGATGGTTGTTGAAAGAATGCCATTATTGTTCACCAATATCCATTAATAGTTTTAAGAGAGGAGAGTAGAGAAAAGTGCATAAGGTATTAATCACGCCAAATGAAATACCCAACACATGTTTCCTCTCAATTTTTAAACAAAATCATCCTCTATGGCTAATCACACGAGCTTTCTTGAAGCAATTATCCTTGTTGAGAGGGTGATTATTTGTTGATTAAAAATGTGTCATAACTAGTAATGTTGCTAGAAAACATGTTGTATTGGAAATTGACCAACACAGCTATGTTTTTGTCTCTTACTATTTTTTTCATGTTATTTAATTTTAGATCCAGTTGGGTTATTAGTTCTTCTATTGCAACTGTGGATTTTTTGCGTTCATTAGTAGAATTGGCAGATTATACCCTAGCGCATATCAATTTTGTTATTTCTAGCTTCCAAAATTTATTATAATCTTAGGGCTTGAGAAAAAGGTTATAACTATTAAGAGTTTATATTTGATGTTTGCTACTAGTTCTATGCAATGCGTTTTCTATAAAAACAATTTCTTTCTCCCTATTTTCACAAACATTTCATCACTTTTAATTTGTCAATTTTTTTCCTATTTTGAACACAAGTAATTTATTCCACTTATATTCTTAATGTGTCATTTAAATGGAATTATTCTATGATACATACACTAGTGCCTTTTAAAACTTTCACCCTCTAATTAAACCTTAGATTCAAAGCATCTCACAGTAGCTGCCCACTATTGAAGCCAAAGCACCAGGGTTTTGGTTTCAAACTAAATAAATGTACAGTGAGTCAAAAGAGGTCACTAATTATTTTTACATGTGCTAAAATGGTTTCATTTCAGATTTCAATCAAACATCACAAATAATAATGGAAAATTTAAAAATTATTTTTTCCTTAAGCTTCTACAAAGTTAACTACTTTGTGCAACCTTTTGAAAGGTAGTCTCAGGCTATTACTCTTTCGAATGACAGTATCAGGCTATTACCCTTTTGAAAGCACTAAAATTAGGATTTGTATGTTGAATATTTGACATTGCTCACTGAAATATGAATGCAATTCTTCATTTAGTTTCACTGAGATCAATATTTTTATATAATGGATTTGAAGAGAAGAAATAACGGCTATTGAAGATGTCTATATTAGTTCTTGGAAAACATTGAGGAAGCCAAAAAAGATTGCATTTTACCTCTCAATTATTTAGCTTCAGAGGAAGATTAAAATTGTTTCTAATCACTTTATTCATTACCCAATCCTTCTATGAGGTTGTTACTATAGAGAGGACTATTTTGTACTATTTGATAAATATTGACAAAAATATGATTTTATGGTTATTGCAATTTTTGTAAAGAAAGTAAATGTTTTGTGAAGTGCTCCCATCAATGGGAGTTTTCAATCTTTCAATTTTCCTTCCACAGGTAAATGCTTAATTATTTATGAAATTATCATTTCTTTCTCTTCAACTCAATTTACTGTTACATATACCATGCACTACTTATTGTATTACTTTTTAGATTATTGTGATTATAGGTAGTGTACTGTAGGATGAACTATTTGGAGGTGGAAATTGCTCTGTTGTTTCTTTGGCTGGTGGAACATGTCTTTTGTTTCTACCATTGCCACCTCCACAGTTTCATTCTTCTTGGTTTCTGCAAACAATCAGTTCTCCCATGACTTGATGATTTTTCTATCATTATTTTACTTCAAATCTAATTTTTTTGCACCAATTGCATCAAGTACTTCATATAAAATTTGTTCCTATGACCCATCTCTATTGAACAACGTCCAAAATGATTATTCTTTTTAGATATAATCATAACACGCAATAACTAATGAATAAAATTTCATCTTTTTGCCAAGTGTACCAGAATTGAAATGTTGGTTACCTAAAATACTAATATAAAATACAAAATTATTTTTCTTCACTCTGACTTGAGTAGACTCAACTACTTTTAATATATGTAGTAATGAACAAGTATAAGTTTGTGTAGTAATGGACAATCATAAATTGGTATGTCAGAATATGGACATTTATAATAATTGGCCACTGTATTTTGGAGTTATGTTAGAGCCAGGGGGATGTTTAAAACATAGTTTTGCACTAAATAAATATCTAGATGCGATTCAATTTGACATTTTTCTTTCGTGGCTAATTTGTCGTCTTAATTTTAAATCATAGTATATCTTTTCATAAATAAATTTAAGTGTGTCACCTCATTTATGTATCAAATGTAACTCTGATTTATCTAGATTAAGTGTTATTAAGATTTCTCAAAGTGGGATCGGATTTAAGCACCCATGCAAAAAATATGACCACAAATTATTTGAACACAGGCAAGCCAATGAAACTAACAATCAAGATAATCATCCAATGGAGCAACACATATGGGGACTCTAGGAGACCTTTAATCCCATAACATATTTATTTTGATGGTTTATACGTTGGCTAGACCAAAGCATGTGCATATAATTGTAGAATACACGATTCTTCATGGCTGACAAAACTCTTTGAGATACATTACATTCTTGTTAACTCTGTTAAGAGTATTGGCGAGGTTTGTTCCACAACTATCACCTAGAGTTTTGCAATTAAGCTAGGATAATTTTATGGTGCTACTTGGGGTACATAATATACTTTGTGAACTTTCTTAGTGCAAAAATGAAATTTTTTTCAATTCAAGACTTTGGTTAAGATATGTTTCATTGTATTTGTACCACTGCAACCACTTTCAAAAAATGCAACCATATAGAAAACCATAAAATATAAATCATGAACAGTCCATAAAGTAATGAATACACTAACAGATAGCATAAGGAGGTTTAAATTACAACAATTGGTCCAAACATTACCAGGAAGCAAATTCCTCACTATAATCATTATTTACATATCCATATTACAAAATGTCATAATAATTTATAATTCAAATAAAATCAATAAAATAAAAAACAAAATCACACATTACAAAAGAAAAAAATTACATGCAATAACACAAGCTAATAAAAGCATACACATAATGATTCAATAAATCTATAAAATCATGCAATTGGTTATAAAAGAAAAATTCAAACTCACATTGAAAACTACATTACTGTTAATGAAAGCATAAATATATTAAATCTATAAAGACACAAACATATAAATTCCATACAATAACAAGAACAAATAAAAACTCACAAACATATTGATTCCATAAATCTATACTCATGTAAGTAAAGATAAAATTCCAATAAAATCATGCATCTTATTCTAAAAGTAATAATTAAATTTGTAATCAAGATTGCAATGCTCCTGATAAAAATATAAAAATATTAATTCCATCCAAAGCTAATATAAAAATAAATAATTTAATTTCATATTTCAATGCATATAGTAGTATTAAAACTAAATTGATAATTAAAAATATATAGCAATCTTACAAAATTGTCGATTGATTTCAAAATAATATTCTCTAAAGTATAAGATGATTATTATGTATTCTAATCTTTCTAGTTCTCATGAACACATTCCTTGAACTAAATTTGAAATATAATGAGCACTAATTTGATTAGTGGCTTCAGTGATATGTATTCCATCCCAATTGATAAATCTTGATGGATCTGGGCAGGCTCTCATACGACGATTGGTACCACACATCTTGAGAGGGTTAAAATTGTATTTTCCTCCAACATATACACAACAACTTTCAAAAGTTTCTTCAAAACCTATATTAAAAGCATTGTTAAATTCATGAGTTTCATATTAATTTTTATAACCATATACAAACTTGGTGAAATCAATGAATATCATATTGTTGTTGGAAAGATTGCTACAATGTAGACAATTGTTATTTTGTCATTGATGCCAAACCTTAACTGGTGAGACTATTGCTATATGTTTGAGTACCTTATCCATTGGTTGATGAAGATTTGAAAGAATGGGATAACAAGAAGACCATGGGAATGGTTGAGTTATGAGTATACACCAGGGTACTTGATCATTTGGCACTTTGTCAAAGTTATATGTTGTTTATCTATCACTGACAGTTCACTGCGAGGTCGATGCTGAGCAAAGCAAATTCGATGCCGAGAAAAGTGAAAGGTGATGCCGAGAAAAGTAAAGATGATGCCAAGCACCAGTGAAATGCTGAGGGAGACAGTGAAATGCCGAGGGAGACAGAGAAAGTCAAGCATTAGTATTTTGTTTATTGATGAGATTTGAGATCTATGGCCGACATAGTCGATTCTATTGGGATATACATTATTAATTAAGATTGGTCCACATTCATTTAATGCATGGGAAACTGTTATTAGCGAATGGATTCAATTTTTAATTAATGACTGTATTGGAGAAGTAAAGTAAATGTAATGATGGAAGGATCCGTTGGATCTGACCTAACCTAAGATCTATGATCTTTATTAAGTGGTAAAAGATCTATCTGACCTAGATGAAGAGGTATAATATAACCTACTATGGTTATTGTCATGGTATCCAAGTAAGGAGAAGTTGTATGCAAGAATATTGCATGGTTAATTGACTGATTGGCAAGACCTAGCAAAGAAGGCTGAGCAGAGAAGCAGAGAGAGACTGCTTGATAGATTTCCAAGTAGATCTAAAGTTTGAGATGAAAATGGAGGTCATTCAGTGAATTAGAATTAGAGATGAAAGTAGATCTGGATTTGCAAAGTAAGTTGTATGTATCGGATCACACCTGCTGATTACTTTCTAACCATTGTATCAGTTCAAATCCTTTAACCAGGTTGACCTAATAGTCATTGTATAAATCCTTTGAACAAGGTGAAATTTAGATTGGAATTTTCTAAGTCCTTTAACAAGGCCACTCCTGACAGGGTGATTAAATCCTTTAACTAAGTCACATTTGACAGTGTGTTTTGTAACCTTTAACAGGGTTGGCTCCTTACAGGGCATCACTTCAAAAGAGTGAAATTTTGGTACCATGTTACTGGTGGTTTTTCCCATATTGGGTTTCCACGTTAAATCATGGTGTCAAAATGTGTGAATTTTATTGTTGTGTTTTACTATTAAGCTTCTGCAAGCTTATTTCATTAAGTATAGTAAACTGCAAACTTTTATTTTTTATTGTTATCGAGCAGATCTAAGTTGTTAAAGTTGGTTTAAATTTTTATATGGGCACATCTAGACCTAAGGATAACTGATTCACCCCCCCTCTCAGTTATTTTGAATTCATCCTAACAATTAGTATTAGAGCACATTTCTCTTTAAAAGGTTTGAAGGTACTTGGAGATAAAGATCAAGATGTAGAGAAGGGATGGACCGAAGATCAACAAGGAAAAATTTCCTGCATGGCAAAGTTTGATGAAACTTCACTTGGCCGGTATTGGTGATTCTGATAAATGACATATTGAAATAGAATATGTAACCCCTACTGGAGTTCTGAATGCTGCACAATTAAGAGAAAACCATGAACATAAGCAAGCAATGTTGGAACTTGCATCATCTCTGAACTATCATGAATTTGAGGACATCAAGGATTATACAAGCACAAAGAAGATGTGGGATGCCCTTGCAACCATTTATGGAGGTGATACAAATGTACTAAGAGCCAAATCTGAAAGCCTGAGAGGTAAGTTTGATGATTTAAAAATGCAAGAAGGAGAAAATATAGTGCAATATTATGATAGGATAAATGAAGTTGTAAATGATATTAGAGGAGCTAAGGGAGTCATTGATGAAGACACTATCATGAGAAAGGTACTAAGAACACTTATTCATATTTATTCTATTAGAGTATCTGCAATACAAGAACTGAGATGTACTCCTAATAACAATTTAACTTTGGAAAGTCTGGTAGGCAGACTTATTGCATTTGAGATGTCAAATTTTGACAACTATACTCCACAAGCTGTTGAATCTGCATTCAAGTCACAGATGGTCATCAGCAAATCAAGGAAAGGAAAGAAATGTATCGATAGTGACAGTGACACCTCAGATGATGATCTAGAAGAGATTGAAGCACTTATGGCAAGAAGATTAGCTAGAGGAAAAGAAAATTCAAAGGTAAACTTCCTATTATTTGGTTTTCTTGTAACAAAGTTGGTCATATTGCTGCTAGATGTCCCGACTAGAATGAAAAAGATGAAAGAAGAGACAGTAAGTACAAAGATAGAAAGGATGACCGAGACTACAGAAAGTACAAGGATTACAAAGACAAAGGTAAGAAATCTTGTTATATAGCTGAAGAAGCTTCTGATAGTGAATCTGAAAAATCTGATGAAAATGATATAGAAGTAGTGTATGTTGCAATGAAAGATGATTCTGATGATGATGAGAAAACTGCACTAATTTCTTATATGAGTAAAGGTGATCGTTGGATTATTGACAGTCGTTGTTCACATCACATGACTGGTGATAAGGAAAAATTTGAAACCTTAGATCAATGTAAAGGTGGATATGTTAAGTTTGGTAATGATACACCTTGTAGAGTCAAAGGGAAAGGATCAATTCAATTGACTAACAAGATTAGATGTGACAATGTATACTGGGTTGATGATCTTAAGTATAACTTGTTGAGTGTTTCACAGCTGAACACTTCTGGTTACAGAGTTGAATTCCATTATAGGAAAGAAAAGATCTATGATGCCAATGGAGAATTAGTTGGAGGTGGTGGGCAAAGAAAAGGTAACTTGTTCTATGGGTATGTGCAAGATCATGAGGAGCCAAACTATGCCCTTAAGTGGCAATGAAAAATTAGAAAATCAGGGTTAGTAAATTTGACGTGAAAATTTAAACTAGCTATCAACCTAATATCAAAAAGTTGTAACAATATGATCTATAGGAAATTGAATTTAGTTTCTAAACTACTAGGCCTTTTCTGAAAAAAAGTTAATATGATTGGTGAAAAGTGTAGATTTCAATGCAATAGTACAAATTTTTTTGGAAAAAAATAAAAAGTAGGTGTATGTCTGACCACCTTAATCATAATCAATGATAATATTTTTTTATAAGATTTTATATACAACTAGTAGACTCATGCTCAGATGTGACGCATATTTTTGTGTAATTTTATTCCAAAAAAATAATTAATTATGAATTATCTGCTACAACATTTTTAGAATAAAAAAAATCCCGTGTCTGACCACCTTAACTCATTGAAAACATTACCAAATTCAAAAAAACAAAATTTTTCCTTATAGTAGGTGAAGCATAGAATGTGACACATTTTTTAGATTTCAAAAATGTTATACCGTTTGAAAGTTATAGCCATTTTTCAATCAGTATATAAATCAGCATTTTAGAGGTAACTCAATTGGAAAATAACTAATAATTACTTACCGAATTCAAATTTTAACAGCAATTATATCGATAGAAAGCTGATAATCTCCTTAAGATACCTTTTTCATTTCATCAAATTTGGGTGAAAAAAAAGTCGTCAGCTACATGGTCAAAGTCTGAAACTCAAAGAAACAAGGGAAAAACACATTTTTGAGACATTTGAAGAGTTGACCAGGTAGGTATGGTGCACAAAGAAATACTGAGCCTAATTGGGTATCCGATATTTTCAAGTACCCGAAAATCCCAGCAGAATTTTAAATTTTCCGTCCCTTTTCTCCCTCTTAATTCAACTCCTTTCTCCCTCCCATTTCTCCATACTTCATATGATATATTATATATCAAAAATTATATATTAGATTATATATTATATATATTAAATATTATATAATATATATTAATATTAAATATTACATTATATA
>MU226023.1:4767845-4780217 GCA_018584345.1 Thuja plicata
AGGACCCCGGGGACACATTAGAACACTCAAGTGTGTCCCAAGGGGTCCTATAAAAGTTCATTTGAAAAAAAATAAATTTACAAAAAAAAAATAAAAAAAAAAAATTAAAATAAAAAAAAAAAATCAGGTACCCGAAAAAATCAGGTACCTGATTTTGTTCAGGTACCTGATTTTGTTCAGGTACCCAAAAATATCAGGTACCCAATTAGGCTTGTGCTTTGGTGTCAGGTTTTCCCAAGTGTACTGACACCCTGGCCTACTAAAAAGTCAACAAGCATTTTCATGCACTTTTGGACGAGTGAAAAGTGGATTTTTTTCACATCGCCACTTTTTGGCCCCCCATGATCTTGCACATACCCCTATCTGGCTTTAGCTGAAGAGACATGCTTGTTTGCACAATATAATGATGTTTGGTTATAGCATAAGAGGCTATGTCATGTTAACTTTGATAACTTGGTAAGCATAAGTAAATTGAAAAAGGTTAGAGGGCTGCCTAAGTTAAAGAAACCTGAGAATGCAATGTGTAAGCAATGTCAGTTGGGAAAAATGACTAAATCTAGTTTTAAAAGAAAAACTCATACTTCTGAGAATATTTTAGAATTGGTTCATACTGACCTTTGTGGACCTATCAGTGAGAAAAGTTACTGTGGAGACAAATATTTTATTCTATTTGTAGATGACTATTCTAGGATGATGACTGTTATGTTTCTCAAAGAAAAATCTAATGCATTTCAGTTATTTAAGTGGTACTTGGCAAAAGTTGAAAATGAAACATGTACGAGTCTGAAATGTCTAAGATCTGACAGAGGAGGTGAGTTCATTTCTAATGAGTTTAACAGGTTCTTCAATGACCGAGGGATAAAAAGATAGATGTCAGCACCTAGGACACCACCACATAATGGTATAGCTGAAAGAAGAAATCGATCCATCATGGACTATGCTAGAACATTAATGATGGAGAAAAATGTTGCACAGAAATATTAGAGAGAAGCTATAAGTACAGTTTTTTATACCTTGAACAGAGTACAAGTTAAGAAAGGTAAAAATACTACACCTTATGAGCTATGGTATGGACATGCACCTACTGTAAGTTATTTTAAAGTCTTTGGGAGTAGATTTTTTATACTAAAGGATAAAAGAAATGGTAAAATTTATGCTAAAGGAGAAGAAGGCATATTTCTTGGATATTCTACTAAGAGTAAGGCATACAAATGTTTGAAATCTAACACTAACAAAATTGTGGAAAGTGGAAATTTTAGAATTGATGAATATGCAGAAAGAAATGAGGCTGAAAGCATGATTGAGCTTGAAAGTTACAGATCATTCACATATCCTGAAGAGGAGGATTCTAACAAAACTAAAAAATGAAGTTGCCGAGCAACAGTATGCACCTACCGAGACACAAAATGAAATTGCCAGGCAATAGGAGGTGACTTCCAAGCTATTTGATGGAGATGCCGAGTCATAGTTTCACCCTGAATTGAACTTGAATGATCAAATTGAAGCTGAGAAAGAGCCCACTTTGGAAAAATATGTAAGAAGGCACCATAAACCTGATCAAATCATAGGAGCAAAGGATTCTGCATTTATGACAAGAGGAAAATTAAGAGAAGATAGATGTTTGCTATGTGATTTTGAGCCTAAGACAGTAAAATATGCTTTGGACAATGAAAATTGGATTCAAGCCATGAATGAGGAGATAGACCAGATTGAAAAGAACAAGACATGGACACTAGTACCAAGACCTGACAACGAAAATGTAATAGGTACAAAGTGGGTATTCAGAAACAATCTGAATGAACATGGAGAGGCAACAAGGAATAAAGCAAGACTGGTATGCAAAGGTTCTACACAAGAGGAAGGAATTGACTATGGAGAGACATTCACCCCAGTTGCAAGATTGGAGGGTGTGAGAACTCTACTTGCATATGCAGCCTACAAAGGATTTAAAGTCTACAAATGGATGTGAAGTCAGCATTTGTAAATGGGATATTAGAAGAGGAATTATATATTAAACAAGTTGATGGATTTGTTGACCCAAGTAAGAGGAACATGGTTTACAGACTGCACAAGGAATTATATGGGCTGAAACAAGCACCCAGAGCATGGTATGAAAGATTGCACAATTATATGATGAAGATTGGATTTGCAAGAACAAATGACAACAAAAATCTGTATTTAAAAATAGAGCAAGGTAAAGGAATTTTATTGGCTGAAATTTTTGTTGATGACATCATATTCAGTGGACAAGATATGATATGTAAAGCATTTTCAAAAAAAATACAAACTAAATTTGAAATTTCTATGTTTGGTGAGATAAAATTCTTTGTTGGACTACAAATACATCAAATGAAGAATGGTATCTATATCACTCAATCAAAATATATCAAGGAGATACTGAAAAATTTTGGTATGGAAGATTCAAAACCAGTGAGTACACCCATGGCTATTGGACATAAGTTGACAAATAATGATGATACAAAAGAGGTAAATCAAACACTGTACAGATCAATTATTGGTAAGCTACAATATGTTGTGCATAGTAGACCTAATATTGCATTAGCAGTTGGAATTGTTGCTAGATTTTTTGCTAATCCAAAAGAGACACATATAATGGTAGTGAAAAGAATTCTGAGATATTTGAAAGGTACAAAAGACTATGGCCTATATTACAATAGGAATGACAAGTTTGAACTCAGAGTCTATATTGATTCTGACTGGGCTGGTAATGTTGATGATAGAAAAAATCACCATAGGAGGAGCATTTCTTTTGGGGAAAATATTAGTTTCCTAGACAAGCAAGAAATAGAATTTCACCTCACAATCTACAGCTGAAGCCAAGTATGTGACAACAATAGTTAATTGTTCAAACATTGTGTGGTTGAAGATGTTACTGAAAGGTATGAAGGAGGAGATCACAAAACCAATTGTCATATATTGTGATAACATGAGTGCCATTAATATTTCTAAAAATCATGTAATTTACTCTAAGACAAAACATATAGCTATCAAGTATCATTACTTGAGGGAGCTAGTTCAGAAGAAGGAAGTGAGACTGGAATATGTGAACACAAAGGAACAGTTGGAAGACATATTTACAAAAGCGTTACCCAAGATGCTCATGAGTATCTAAGAGGTAAATTGGGGGTAATTCCCCTAGCAGAGGCTAACTAGTGCTGAATGGTACTATTGCATCAAATGTTTTAATCAGAACACTTGACACATTGATGCACGGTAAGTCACATTTTTTAGGATGTTGCCTAAAAACTGTGAAGTAGAAAACAAGAATAGAAAAGTAGATCAGTCATACACAAAGATGACAGGAACAACATGATACAAAGATTAGAATGGACAAATCTGCATGATGTAGATGTCAACATCTTTGGCATTGTTGTCAAAGAGGGAGATTATTGCTAAAACAACAGATACAAGGAAGATATTATTGAAAGAGGGAGCTGAACAAGTAACAGAAAACATTTCAGTATGATTATAGACACAGAGGGAGTCAAGATGAAGCTAAATACATTAATGAAGATTTGATCATATCAGGAACACAGGCACTTTTTGGATTGTATGGTAACTTTGGTTGGAAATTATTATTTTTTAGTTTAGTGTTGCCATCAATGCCAAAGAGGGAGACTGTTGGAAAGATTGCTACAATGTAGATAATTGTTATTTTCTCATTGATGTCAAACCTTAACTAGTGAGACTATTGTTGTATGTTTGAGTACCTTATCCATTGATTGATGAAGATTTGAAAAGAATAGGATAACAAGAAGACCAAGGAAATGGTTGAGTTATGAGTATACACCAGGGTACTTGATCATTTGGCACTTTGGCAAAGTGATACATTGTTTATCTATCACTGATAGTTCACTGCAAGGTCAATGTTGAGCAAAGCAAAGTTGATGCCGAGCAAAGTGAAAGGTGAAGCTGAGCAAAGCAAAGATGATGCCGGGCACTAGTGAAATGCCGAGGGAGACAGTGAAATACCAAGGGAGACAGAGAAAGTCAAGCATCAATATTTTGTTTATTGATGAGATTTGAGATCTATGGCTGACATAGTTGATTCTATTGGGATATACATTATTAATTAAGATTGGTCCACATTTATTTAATGCACGGGAAACCATTATTAGCGCATGGATTCAATGTTTAATTAATGACTGTATTGGAGAAGTAAAGTAAATGTAATGATGGAAGGATCCATTGGATCTTACCTAACCTAAGATATACGATCTTGATTAAGAAGAAAAAGATTTATCTGACCTAGATGAAGAGGTATAATATAACCTACTATGGTTATTGTCATGGTATCCAAGTAAGGAGAAGTTGTATGCAATAATGTTGCATGGTTAGTTGAATGATTGGAAAGACCTAGCAAAGAAGGCTGAGAAGAGAAGTAGAGAGAGATTGCTTGATGGATTTCCAAGCAGATCTGAAGTTTGAGATGAAAATGGAGGCCATTCAGTGAATTAGCATTAGAGCTAAAACTAGATCTAGATTTGTAAAGTAAGTTGTATGTATCAGATCACACCTGTTGATTACTTTCTAACCATTGTATCAGTTCAAATCCTTTAACCAGGTTGACCTAATAGTCATTGTATAAATCCTTTGAACAAGGTGACATTTAGATTGGAATGTTCTAAGTCCTCTAACAAGGCCACTCCTGATAGGGTGATTAAATCCTTTAACCAGGTCACATTTGACAGTGTGTTTTGTCACCTTTAACAGGGTTGGCTCCTTACAGGGCATCACTTCAGAAGAGTGAAATTTTAGTAGCATGTTACTGGTGGTTTTTCCCATATTGGGTGTCCATGTTAAATCATGGTGTCAAAATGTGTGAATTTTATTGTTGTGTTTTACTGTTAAGTTTCTGCAAGCTTTTTTAATTAAGTACAGTAAACTGCAAACTTTTGTTGTTTATTGCTGCCGAGCAGATCTAAGTTGTTAAAGTTGGTTTAAAGTTTTATATGGGCACATTTGGACCTAAGGATAACTAATTCACCCCCCCTCTTAGTTAATCTGAATTCATCCTAATAATTGTAACTTTTTATAAAGTGAAAGAAATCATGACACGTTACCATTTTGGGTTGCATTCATGAGAATATTTAAAGAAATGTTGTAGTAAAGTGAAAGAAATCATGACACATACCATTTTGGGTGCAATGGTGAGAATATTTAAAGCAATGTTGTAGTAATCTGCATATACAATATTGACTCTTGAATATTGGTTGCTCAACTGTTGAATTGTTTGTTGCAATAATGAATTTTGGTTTTGAGAAATCTGATTGTATGATATCAAGCACCCATTTTCATCAAAGTCTTCAGAGATGAATTGGTGTAATGTAAGGATTGCTAAAGAACATCCTAATGGTGGTATACCTTGAACACGAATATTTTTAGCTCCTTGCCTACAAGTTCAATATAAGAATTTGATTAATAATATCATATAAGAAAAAATTATACATATTATATTCTAAACTCTATCATTATAATATATATAAACATTTCAAATTAAATTAAATTAACAATTGTATCTTGGTGTAAAATAGGTACATAGAAGAGGTGTGGAAGTTCAATTCTATGTTGTACATGAAGTCAATATGAGAGATCTAGGGGTAGAGAAAGGAAGATAAAATATTTAAAGAAATGAAGATAAAATAAAATAGATAGAGAGTAAGATCGAACCATAGAAATATAAAGATCATTTTCTTGTTGTTAAGAAGAAAAATCAACACTTTGAATGACTTTAAACTTATAGGTTGGGGGGTTAAGTTGGTTTCGTGGCAAGTTCCATTTAGTCACTATAAAAGGAAAAGAAGAGGAATGGATGGTGCTAAGTTTGATTTATAGAAAGAATAAAAAAATTTAGTTATTGTAAGTTGGAATAATACACATTTTGAACAACAAAAATCTTAGTGGTAGGTACTATGTTGGATTCTTAACTAATCTAGTGCTAAGAATATTGAAAGTCGAGTGAAAAGAAGCTTGGTGGAAAGTGTTTTGACTCGTAACAAGTCTGAAACCATTTATTCCATTGTTAGAGGAGGGGCTATGTCTAATTCTGAGCTAATCTGGTTCATGGAAAATTGAATAGTAAAGTGAAAAGAAGATTGGTAGAAGGTGCCTAGTTTGATTTCTAGTAAGTCTAGAAATGATTTAGTCATTGCTATGAAAAAATCTACCATTTGAATAGTAAGAAGGTTTGTAGTAGGTGTTTTTTTATTTCCTAGCTAACCTAGTCTATGGAAAATTTATAGAGCGAAAAGGCCATATTGTTTCTATATGGGTTAAGTCCAAAATACTTACTTAGTAAATTGGAATTAGTTTGCATTCTAGGTTACAGATCTGAGACAAAAATGCATGATGAAAATTTATTTCTTAATTCTCATATTAAATTTGTAGTTTCACAGAAATATACGACTCAATAAGAGGTGTCATTAACTACCAATTTAGGATTGTTCCTACTCCTAGACACTCTTCTCCTCTCTATCCTGCTTTGTTATTTTTTGCATTGTCAATACATGAGAAGAGATGCTACATATTTCTAATCTATATTTGTATCTTCTATGTGACCTTCATGCTTCTATAGTGCATACAACAAAAATTTAAATAAATATACAGCCATGCATGCAATCCTTTGTTCTGTAGTTGGTGTGTTCAAAACCCAAGTTAGGAGAAGAAACCAAAGAATAAATTGATAAGTAAATTGTGAGATGTGATAGGTGATGGTTGTTTTATCGTTTAGATTAATTATATATTCATGATTTGTTTTTGATCGGTAAAATTTAAATTTTGTATTGATAATATGATAGGTTATAAAAGATTTTAGCAAAAGCTGTTACTTTCCATCTGCAAAAAATGCACCAGCAAAACCGAAAATGCCTACACTAACATAAACATTGTTACCCACAAAAATTTTCATCTCGATACCAAAAGGAACCTTGTGCTTACAAAGATCAAACCAGTTTATCTTACTGGTATCAAAATAGCAAAAAAAAAAACACAAAAACTAGCATCGCCTTCCCTACTGGAACCAGCCCTGCACTTTCTCCCGGGAGACATTTGGGATGGCTTGGTCCCCTGTGTCCGCAACACCTATGACCGGCTTCTTCTTTGGCAGTTGACGACGGGGAAGAGGCCTTCCAGTGTTGTCAACTGGCACTATCGATTTCACAAGGGATGTCTTTTTTTTCTTGCCTTTTTCCACATTGCCCTGGGCTCGATGCTCCTCCATTTTCTCTAGAAAGTCCAAGATCATTACCCAGCCACGCCTTACTGCCGGTAGCCGCACCTCCATTGGTTGAGATGAGCTCCAAACCACCAAAGGTTGGATATCTCTAGGTCCTCCACCTATTAGCGACCATGGCACATGCATCATCCTGAGACCCATACCCAACACTGCGCAATTCACAATACCATCTAAAACAAAAACTCACTTTGGTTTCAGGTATTTCCTCACCACATTGAGGGTTTCGGCCTTTGTGTTTCCTACCATGAGTCCCAAGGCCAGGAAAAGAGAGGAGATATCTAGGTTGGTACTGTGCATGCTAAAAGTGGCCTTCTCACTTAGCAGTACACTTCAACATGGTCATTGTAATTCAGCTGCATACAGGAATGAATATGGATTCAGTCATCCTGCATGTCTGAAAGAGTCGACCTGTTGCCTTCTAGAAGGAAGGAGTATGAGCTTTCTCTCAGGTCATTGCAAGCTTAGTGACTACACTGAAGACCTAAATGAAGGATTTAAAAAGATATAATAAATGATCTAAGATGATATGCTTATGCAATTTGTTGTTCACCCAAGCTACTTAAGATTGATTTTAGAAGCACCAAATTGAAAAGTGAAATATTCTTTTTTAAAACCCAAATTGAATGTGCTCTAATGATTAGATTTTCATGCTTGAAATTAAAACAACAATGCTAAATGCTAAATGCTAAGAAAAGAGAAGAAAATGCAGTATAGTAACGTTAGAAGAAAGTTAGGATCCTTTGTGAAGGAAAATAGTTTCTCTTTTATAGAAATCTCTCTCGAATCGACGGTCGAGATCAAACAAAAAGAGTGGCTCAAATTCGATTGAAGAAGCACAATCCATGTGCAAGTGATTCGAATGGTCGAGAGAGTCAATTGACTAAACTGACTGATCAGTTATTTTGGAAACTTCCAAAATTAGTTTACAATTAACTGAAATGTTTCCAAAATGATAAACAGATGAGAATCAGTTAACTGAGTAGAACTAGATTGTTTCCATTTTGATAATCAGTCAACTGAATTTGAGGATGTCATATGCATTTTTAATAAATTTAATTGATTTTGAATGCACATTTAGGTTTTTATAATTAATTTAATTCCTTTTTGATTTAGTTGACAATTTTGAGATTTTTATTTAATTAATATATCATAATATCAATTAAATAATAGTATAAAGTTTATTTGCCAATGTAATGTGATTTTAGGAATTAATTAATTAATCAAGTAAGATGATTGATTAGGACCTAGGGTTTAGGTCAGAGTAGTTTGAATTTGATAATTGCCTGTCTGATTTAGGACTTAGGTTTAATCAAGATTAGGGTTTCTTGATTAAATATTGAGATTGGGGGTCTAGGGTGTAGGTGACCATTTTTAGGTGATTACATTTGCCCCTCTTTGAATTGATGTGCAATCAGTGCATTGACTCAAAGACTTGTTAGCGAGAAGACCTAGAATAGTTTGATTTGAAGCGATGAAACCATTCTTTTGAAGAAGAAGACCGAGTTTGAGCTTGATTAGACAAAGATCGATCAAAAGATATAAACAGAATGCTCAGTTTGATTTGAAGTGATGAAACTGAAAATCTGTCAGGAACTCTTAAACCTTTTTGATTGGTTTGAACAAATAACCAGTTTGATTTGAAGCGATGAAACTGATTACCGTCAAGAGTTTTGATTAGCAAGAAAATTGACTTGATTTGAAGCAATAAAGCCAATTTGATCAATGTATCTGGTTTCAATAATGAATAGCCCGTATAAGACCAATCTTGTCTGGTTTTGAGTGTATTCACCACTGTATAAGACCATTGATTAGGTTTACTTTGATTTAAGATGATCTCAACTTGAATTGATGCGATGAAGCTGAGATGCCCCAAGTGATGGGGTTTTGATTGAGGATGTGATCACTGGAATGTTGATGTCTTGATCCTACCCCCTTAGGAGTGAAATCAAAATATGGTTAGATGCCCCAGTGATGAGAAGCAATTTGATTAATTAGAAAATTTAGGAAGAAACTAATCTGATTAGAAATATGTCCCATGTGGTTAGGAAAAAATTTGTACTTGATGAGAGGTCTGGTTTGACCAAGATTGACCAAAAGTAAGATACATGGATTGATTTAGAAGAAAAGCATGAGAGATTTCTATTGGTTGTGCGAGTGGTCAAATTTAGATTTCAATTTTGATCCTGAAAATAGAATCAAGATAGTTGATTTAGCAAGGGGTGTCATGACCACTTGACAATGAGAAGATTGATCAATTAGAATCTTAGATCCTTCACATTGGAGAGAGATAAAGTTATTATGCTGATTTCAGCACTATGCAGATGCAAGACTTAACATGAATGCAACCAAAGGTGTAGTCACTGAGCTTTAGCAGTTGAAAATTTTCATCATTGAGAATTTTTGGGACATCAGAGTTGATACAATCCTTACTGGTGCCACTGCAACCATAAGAATATGAATATGACTTTCATCGGATAAGATATGGTAAACTAACGTAAGCATCGAGGCACAATAGATGAGATGACCTGAATGTTGTTTCCAGTTGATGTTGCAAGAGTACACAAGTATCGAGGTATTCAAAACCAAGATGACCATGAGTGCGATTGTGCGTAAACAAACAGAGCAATAATAGTCAAGGAGATAGTTCCAACCTCACCTTGGCATACAAATAAAGAGGATCGAGGGATGTGAGGCTTTTCTGCCTTAATGCAGAAGCTCTTACCACATACACCGTGGTTATTTGACATTGTTGGATCATCAAAACCACACCAACAAGCAGCAGACAAAGAAAATATTAAGGAAATCAATGAAAATAGACAACATACAAATAGAAGTTCTGCATAATTTAGCCAGTTTCAAAGTTTTTAGATGTATCTGAATGAGGTATTGAGAAACACCATTATGCTTGTGAGTGCAATGTGTTTGATTTCTATCGAACTATTGTTTACGTGTGCAATATCCAATGTGTGTTAAGAAACACAGATGTGGCCAAAGATAGTGTTAAGAAACACAGATGATTGTGGTGTTGAGAAACACCTTCTTGTGTAAGTAGCGAGTTGTCCTTTAGAAATGACATGATTACTGACTCTGGTGTAAACCAAAGATGTGATAAAATTGGGGACCCATGCCCCAAGTAGAAAATGGAAATAACTAACTTGACTCATACTGAGAGGAAAAATATAATTTGATTGCCCCCAGGTTATGACTCTGGATCAGTTTCAAGCTAGGAGGGTTCTCAGAAGAACTAGAGTGTCATGAAAGTGACTTAAAGCTATGTACAAACTGAAGAAAAATATTTCCAAGACTAAGCATTGATAGTTGGAGCACTGAGTACAAGATGCGCTTGTTTACTAGGTTTTCACCTACTTGGCAAAGATGATATTTAGCAGAAATTGACTTGATTTGAAGTGATGAAGCCAATTTGATCAATGTGCCTAGTTTCAATAATGAATAGCTCATCTAAGACTGATCTGTCTAGTTTCGAGTGTATCCATCACTGTATAAGACAATTGATTGGGTTTCTTTTGATTATGATAATCTCAACTTGATGTGATGCGATGAAGCTGAGATGCCCCAAGTGATAGGGCCTTGATTGATTGAGGTGATCATTGAAAACCTAGTAAGCATGCCTATGTCACCATCCTTTTTCTCAATTTCAATTTTTTTTTGTATTTTTGATGTTTTTGATTTTTTTGATTGATGCATCAAGGCACCTATTGCTAGGTTCTCACCAAGATGATCATTTTTTCAGGACTTTTTCCAATTTTTCAATTTTTTCAGAGATTAGTCTTGTCTCAAGCAAGATTACATTGGTTTGCCCCCAATGTCTAGCAAGGTAGAGATCATTACAGATGGATTAGAAAGCTGATGGATGAGGTGAAAAGATAATGATGGATGAAGAGGGTGAATGTGACCTTCAAGGACAGGGTCCTCAAGATTACCTAAGCTAGGGAAAAATGAATATAGCAATGTAGGCTCAGGGAGCGGTGCTGGATAATGTATAAGACAATGAACTGATTTAATGAAAAGCATGCAGTCCAAAAGAATGGACATGTCAAGAGACTTCTAAGAACTTGTTTTTCAATTTTGATCAAGACCAAGGGGTCAATTGGATAGGATAGGATATAGCTATGATAGTGCAATCAAGATAAGGGGTGATGGAGGTACAAGTGGATGTTTTGGGATTAACCGTAGGAATGATCAAAGATAGGAAGGATATGCTTGGGATAACCAAGATCATGATAGGGTAGCATAAATGAGAGCAAGTGAGTAGGCTGATGTAAAGGATAGTGGATGTCAAGATACATGTTTGTTCATGGATAGGATCAACCTTGTCAAGATCACCGAAAGGAACATGGATGCTCATAGGATAGCTAGATGTAAGACATGATAGATATGATGACATGGAAGGAACTTGCCCCCAAGTGAAGAGTGCAAGTAGGAGGAATTACGCATGACACCTATTTTCAAGGTTTTCATCATGGTACTTATCCAAGGTGCCACAAGAAGTGGTTTTCACCATAGGACAGATTGATTTATCTTTACTTTTGCTACCAAGGTGCCTATTTACCAGGTTTTCACCAAGGCACTTTTTTTTTTTTTTTTGTACTTTTGATTTTATGGAGGAGTTATAGCTTCATGCTCTTTATATAGTGTTCCTTTGAAATATATGCTATGATAGCCCAAGGCCACTGAAAGTATGCTCAAAGATGTTGATAGGGTGATGGTAGAAAAGAATGATATCAAGGATAAGGAAGATAGTAGCCAAGGATTTATGTGATGGATTGGATAATAGGGATGGAAGGATATGGTGATAAGATCAACATCAACACACCACTTTAAGGGTAGTGGACAAATGGAGGAAAAGTGGATGGAATAGTTTGAGGCTTTGTTGTATGAGTGGATATGGATCTTGGTATACGAGGACCCAAGATGGATAATGTATTCAAGGTAATAGATTTTGGGACATGAGGACCCAAAATAGAGTTATAAGATGGGATACATTTAGATGGAGATGAAGTGGAAGACTTTGGAAGCTTGGATGCCAACTCTGACTTTTCCTTTTTGTTCAAGCCTTTTAAGAGAGACTTGGGAATCCACATAACTTTTGATTTTCT
>MU226023.1:4780267-4791272 GCA_018584345.1 Thuja plicata
TTCTTTTGGATGATTTAGAACGCAATTCATCCATGATGGATTTAGGAACCCATATTTTCTTTGATATTATTCTTTCTTTGGACTGAGAATGCAATTCTTCCATGATGGATTTAGGAACCCATATTTGCTTTGATTTTAATCTTTTCTTAGTGGACCCTTGTGGTCTCTTGAATATTTCCTTTTTCTTTGTAATCACATGTCAATTAGTTGGGACATATTAATCTTCATCTATACGTGGATTCCTGTATTTCTGATTTCTTCGTTGCACATCCAAATTGCTTCCAAAAGACTTGGGAATTGTGGATGAATAGGATTGATATGACTGGTTCCCATGGATTGGTTGATAAGGAGATTTCAAGGATGTATGTCTTTGTTGATCTTGATAGGAGATAGGGTAAGTGAATGACAAGCTAGTAGTGATAGGCATGTTGGATGGAGGGATATAAGGACCCAATATGGATGGAAGGTTTGATGGTTTTAGCTTTGATATATAGGGACCAAGAATGGATTTGGAGGATAGTGAAGGATGATGCATACATTTGAATGGAGGGATATAAGGTGTGGAAGGGATATCAACATCTTTAGAGTGAGATGCATTTCCAAGGCTCTTCTCATTTGAATTCATCTGTAATCAATAGTAGCATGAGCAACTTTGATAGGAGCAACTGAAGCTTGAGGAGAGTTATTATTCTGCAAGGGATTTAGAGGAATGATGTTTTCTTGAGGTGGATATGGAGGAGCATGACAAGGAGATGATGGGATGGTCTGATCTTGACAAGGATCTTCAAATGGTGTACAGAGGGTACCTTTCTCTTGATTTTCAATAGGTTCCTTAGAGATGATGGAAAGGATATCTTGATCTTGCTTGGGAGATGGATAAGATATAGAAGGTGTAATAATTTTTTCTGGGAAGAAATGGAAGGGGATGATAGAATCATCATGGGACTCTTGAGGTATGTGACTTTGGTCAACTATTGGATAAAGATGGATGGTGTCTTGATCTTGATCATTAGTGATATGTATTTCTTCACACTTTGGATTGTCTCCGTGACATGGAGCTGCTTCTAAGGATGAGGTAGGAGTGTTGTATTGCATGAAGGATTCTTGACACACTAATGGACAATCATTTGGAATAGGCATGATAAGTGTTGAAGCACATGGATGCTTTGGGTCTATGATCTTTGAAGCCTAAAAAAGGCTTGCAGACGTATGCATATTAGCTTGGATATGTTTTAGAGGTAGTCCTTGAGAGTAGACATAGTTGTCATTAGGCTCAGTTCTTGATGGAAGTGGTGTGGCTAGTTTTGAAGTTTTAGGAGATGGAGGAATGGAGGAAGAAGTAGATGTGATTTGCAAACCATTGCTAGACATGGATTCTTGATATTGATCATGCTCAAGATTAGTATCTTCACTATCTGATTCATTAGGATTTTCTACTTCGATTATACCATCATCTATGAGATCTTGGATTTTATGTTTCAACTCCATGCAAGATGAAGTTGTATACTCATTGTGTTGATGATATGCACAATAGTTACTCAAGAATCTTTGTCCATGTGATGTGGCTTGAGGTAATGTGATGAGATCATTTTCAAGAAGTTCTTCTAATGCAGATTCATAAGATTTCCCCAAAGGAGTGAAGTCTCTCATGCATTTAACCCAAGGTTTTTCTTTCATGATGTTACTAATCCCTTTGTAGGAAGACTTCATGGTGTTTTCAACAGATTTTAGGGCTCTGGAGCTACTCACTTGATAATGATCAAATAGAAAAGGATAATTTGAACTTGATGAGGATTTGTTGGATTGTGTATCCTTTTCCCTCTTTAATTCTTGGATTTCAGATTGCATAGTTTGAAGTTGTTTTGATAAAGTTGCCATAAGAATCTCTTCTTGCGCATTGTTAGGACCATAAGGTTTAGCCCATTTTCTTTTAGAAATTGTAAGATTGGGTTGATGCACTAGCGTAGAAGATTGAAGAGGAGGTATGAAGAATCAATTGTTTGACTGACAGGTGCTGAAGTGATATCTAAAGTGCTGATTAAGTACAAGACCAAAGGACAAAGGAGATAAAGTCAACCTAAGAGAGAGAAGCAATGACTCTGATCTTGAGTCAAGGTTAACAAACCTACTTTCACAACTCAGGATAAGGACAACATAGACAAAGATGATAAGATAACAAGGCACATGGACTAGCACACCGAAATCAAATTTCAAAACAACAACGAGTCAGACTTTCAATAGATTGTAGTCAAAGATAGACTAGTAGATGATGTTGATGAAAAGATAAATTTGTGAAAATTCAGATAGAACCTTCACAGTAGAAGAGGAATTCAGATAGCAATTTGATAAATTTTCAACATTTGATAGTAGATTTAGAAACTCAGACAAGAGTCTGATAGTTAACACCTAGAAGTGTAGATTTTGAATCATTGATCACTTTGATGTTTGATTTGAATGTTTTGGTGTCTATTTGTTTTGATGCTTCACCCACGCAAGACACATCAAGCATAATATTTATTGTAAAAATAACATAGACACCACAATCCTAGGATAGCCAGGGAAATATCTGTTGAATTCCCACTTGAACCAAAGTTCAGCCATGCCTACTCATAGCGGACAACTTAGAAGCTTGGAGGCATGAGCTCTTCCTTACAGTGCACTCACTTCTCAGGCACACCAAGCTTCAAATCCCAAGGGTAATGACTTCCCAAGGGACTGTTGTCTCTACTAAGAGTCGTGAAAGTGTGGGACATCTTAGTCGGTCTCTGACCTTTCGCGCCAACAGATAGAGGGATTTTGGTTACTAGAACAAAGTGTGTAGTCAAGGCATCTGTTCAAGTGGTTATACTTGTGGCGGATTGGCTCCATTATGGAGGCCTCCCAACCTATAGAAGTTACATTTTGTAGGTTTTAACGCACCACCAGGGTACTGAGGGAGATCTTCTTCCCAGTATAAAGTAATCAACACTTGTTCACTGTGACATTAATCACAATGACATTTTTTATATACTTGTTCAGAAGGGCTTGGCTTTAGCCTATTGCCAGTTGGGAAATCCACTCTCACCAGATCTGTTAAAGCACTCGAGAGGTACCCACGCTAAAGGATTTATATGGATTTCTCTTACACCCAAGATCCACGAAGGCAAGGGGAGAGGATATGTCTATGAAATTCCTTGGGTTTACAAAACTAGAAGACACTTCAAGCAGAATCAGAAAATGACAATAATGTTTCTGGATTTCTGATCATCCCAAAAGGGTGAGAGCATAGTTTCCTGACATCATTGTCATTCCTAAAACATCAAAAAAATGTTCATTTTAAGAAGTCCTGCATGCGGGTTCCTATTTTAAGAAATAAAAAACAAGATGCAAGCACAATGTTTTGTGTTCTATTGATCAAAGGCAACCTGCAAAACCAATTCGTGAGTAGTTTGTGTTTTAGTCTTCTTTTTCAGCGTCCTACAAACCACTATTATGAAAACCTTACCTATTCCTGCACATGTAACCCACTGTTATAAAAATCCATAAAACACACACACACACACACACATCTTTCCAATCCCATGTGTTAGAAAATCAGGTTAGTCAAAGATAATATATCATTGGATAATCGAAAAACCTCTTGTCATAAAAATCAGGTTCTGACCAGTCTGCACTAAATCAATCATAACTTTTGTAAATCCCAAAAAAATTAATTCAAACTAGTGGAAAATGAAAGCTAACTCAAATAAATTTATAGAAATATAAATTTTGGATCTGTATCATTTATTATGTGCATATACTAATAAAAACATCAGTCAAATTTCATAAAATCAGGTTATGACTAGTCTGCACTAAAATGACCATAACTTTTGCAAATCCCTACGAAATTAATTAAAACCAACGAAAAATGAAAGATAACTAAAATAGATTTCCAGAAATATAAATTTAGGATCTGTATCATTTCATATGTGCACATACCAATAAAAACATCAGTCAGATTTCATAAAATCAGGTTCACTAGTCTCTACTAAAATGACCATAACTTTTGCAAATCCCAACGAAATTATTTCAAACCAATGAAAAATGAAAGATAAATCAAATACCTTTCCAGAAATATAAATTTAGGATATGTTTCATGTAATTTGTGTATGTACCAATAAAAATATCAGTCGTATTTCATAAAAATCAGGTTCTAACTAGTCTGCACTAAAATGACCATAACTTTTACAAATCCCAACGAAATTAATTCAAACCAATGGAAAATGAATGCTAACTCAAATAAATTTCTATAAATATACATTTAGGATCTGTATCATGTCATATGTGCATGTACCAATAAAAACATCAGTCAGATTTTTGGAAAAACATCCCAAAAATTTATCACAAAACTCACAAAAATTAACCTTGTGGTCGTGGGTTCGAGCCCCACAGTGGGCGCCAGAAATGTGTGTGCTAAAAGTGGCCTTATCACTTAGAAGTACACTTCAACATGGTCATTGTACTTCAGCTACATACAAGAATGAATATGGATTCATTCATCCTACATGTCTAAAAGAGTCGACTTGTTGCCTTTTAGAAGGCAGGAGTATGAGCTTGCTCTCAGGTCATTGCAAGCTCAGTGACTACACCGAAGAACTAAACAAAGGATTTAAAAAGATATAATAAATGATCTAAGATGATATGCATATGCAATTTGTTGTTCATCCAAGCTACTTAAGATTGATTTTAGAAGCACCAAATTGAAAAGTGTAATATTTCTTTTTTAAAACCCAAATTGAATGTGCTCTAATGATTAGATTTGCATGCTTGAAATTAAAAAAATAATGCTAAATGATAAATGCTAAGAAAAGAAAAGAAAATGCAGTATAGTAATGTTAGAAGAAATTTAGGATCCTTTTTGAAGGAAAAGAGTTTCTCTTTTATAGAAATCTCTCTCGAATCGACGGTCGAGATCGAACAAAAAGAGTGGCTCAGATTCGATTGAAGAAGCACAATCCATGTGCAAGTGATTCGATTGGTCGAGAGAGCTAGTTGACTAAACTAATTGATCAGTTATTTTGGAAACTTCCAAAATCAGTTTACAGTTAATTGAAATGTTTCCAAAATGATAAACAGATGAGAATCAGTTAACTGAGTGGAACTGGATTGTTTCCATTTTGATAATCAGTCAACTGAATTTGAGGATGTCATATGAATTTTTAATAAATTTAATTGATTTTGAATGCACATTTAGGTTTTTATAATTAATTTAATTCCTTTTTTATTTAATTGACAATTTTGTGATTTTTATTTAATTAATATATCATAATATCAATTAAATAATAGTATAAAGTTTATTTGCCAATGTAATGTGATTTTAGAAATTAATTAATTAATCAAGTAAGATGATTGATTAGGACCTAGGGTTTAGGTCAGATCAGTTTGAATTTGATAATTACCTATCTGATTTAGGACTTAGGTTTAATCAAGATTAGGGTTTCTTGATTAAATATTGAGATTGGGGGTCTAGGGTTTAGGTGACCATTTTTAGGTGATTACATTTGCCCCTCTTTGAATTGATGTGCGATCAACACATTGATTCAAAGACTTGTTAGTGAGAAGACCTAGAATAGTTTGATTTGAAGCAATGAAACCATTCTTTTAAAGAAGACCAACTTTGAGCTTGATTGGATGAAGATCAATCAAAAGATATAAACAGAATGCTCAGTTTGATTTGAAGTGATGAAACTGAACATCTATCAGGAACTCTTAAACCTTTTTGATTGGTTTGAACAAATAACTAGTTTGATTTGAAGTGATGAAACTGATTACAGTTAAGAGATTTGATTAGCAAGCAAATTGACTTGATTTGAAGTGATAAAGCCAATTTGACCAATGTATCTAGTTTCAATAATGAATAGCCCGTATAGGACCAATCTTGTCTAGTTTTGAGTGTATTCACCACTGTATAAGACCATTGATTAGGTTTCCTTTGATTTAAGATGATCTCAACTTGATTTGATGTGATGAAGCTGAGATACCCCAAGCGATGGGGTTTTGATTGAGGATGTGATCACTGGAATGTTGATGTCCTGATCTTGCCTTTTTTAGGTGATTATAGGTACAAGAACATACTTTGAAGTTAAAGAATTCTTCCCCAAATACTATAGACATCACCTCCAAAAACTCAGGGTCGTCGAACTAAAAAACATTGCCTAACCTTTGTGCTGTAATCACATCCCTAAAAGAGGGGAGTTGGTTTGGGGAGTCGAGTGAGAAGTTAGCCTCCATTGTCACCACCACCACCCACCAAACTATGAGAGAACTAGAATCTTCATCCCTACACAAAGAAAAATAGTCTCTCTTGGCTTTTTCTCTATTTTGGAATGCAGATAGATCGCAACTCCTCACTTTATGGAGAGGAAAGAGCCTCGACTAACATCCCCCGAAAGACAACCATATTAAATTATCTTTGTACTAAACTCATAGAGGAATTTGGTGGTGTCATTCAACCTTATGCATAAGGGAAGCTAGGTACAAAGTATTCATTTTGGCATATTGCCAAAAAAGCCACTACATCAATTTGGCCTCATGTAATCCTGGGCTTTTCTACCTGTCGCCCCATGATGCCTTACTCTAGGCATGTCTTTGAAGCCACTTGGACTCCATCGCACTTGATAGAGTGATCAAAGTATGCCAAGATCTCCTTGTGATTTCTTCCTGCATGCCCACTATCATAAAGAATGATGTCTTTAAAGTCCCGAGATAAGACCCCTAGTTGTTTCATCTAATCCCATTCAATTATAAATTGGCTAAAATATTCCAATATTTCTTTATTTTCACTGCTTGGTCTCTTCACTCCAATATTTGATGGTAACTCTACCAAATAATTTTCTTTGCATCGAACATGAACAATGTGGACCTCTGGGATGCTACTGAGTATGGCTTGTATACTTCGGATGTAAAGGTTTAGATGCCATGCATCCATTTCTCCTTTCTTGACCCCGTTGATGACCAACAATGAATCCCCTTCCAAAATTAATTTTTGCACCCCTAGATTTCTCGCCATACAGACTGCTCCAAGTGCCTCATAGAATTCCACTGCATTATTGGTACCATCCAACAAATGCGATGCTCCCAAAGCCACAATGTCTCCGCACCCATTTCTAGCCATGTAGCATGCTCCTGGAGGTCATGGATTCCCTTTTGAAGCTCCGTCAAAGTTGACTTTGGTCTAGCTCGGAGGGGGTGGGAGCCATTTGATTTTGATCGAGTCGCTTATATTAGGTTTAACCCTAAAAATCCCCTCAACAGGCTGGATATATTCATGATTTTTTAACAATATTATAAATTCTATTTATATGCAATTCCCCACCTTCCTATGGGTTCCACAAGCTGAGAAAACTTGATAGTTCGATATTTTTTTTCAAACTCTCTCAAACCTTGTTCGGACTATGGATTTTATCTTTTCAATTCAACTAAAACAAAATCTCCAAAATCTCCTTTGAAAACTCTCCCAAATCCTCCAATGACCCTTGATTTATCAAATTTGTGGTGGTATCATGTTTGATATCTGGAAAGGTAAATTTCATGCCTCTTCTAACAGTTACCACTCTACTGCTACTATCTAGAATGCCCTTTGAGACTTTTGTGGTATATGCAGTCTCTGATCAAGTATGCAAAACAAACATCAGTCTAGCTCAATCCAAGCATCTTGTTTATGCTTCTATCATTAATTATTTTCCAAACCTCTTCAAGGTCAACCCACCTTCCAACTGTATAATAGATGTTTGATAGAAGAATATATGGTCTGAGGTTTGAAGGATCCAACTCAAAGATGTGTTTTGCCACATGTTCTTCTAGCCCTATATTGTTGTGTATTTATAGGTAGCAAGAAAATGATGCAATATAGATAAGGATTTAATGGTATATTGATGATAAAATTTTATTCTTTGTCTTGATTCCTAGCTCAGTCAAGAAGGTCAAACATGTAGCTATAAAGCTTAACTATGAATTTTATGTAACCTTCTTCAAGCGGACTTGTATGGTTACAGGCAAACAAAACACAAACTTAAGGGAGATGATCTAGGCTATTTCCAAAGCATTTCATTTCTATAAAGAGCTTTATAGCCAATTTCCACAACCATGTAAAGCATATCCTGCAATCATCATTGTTCATGAAAACATTCCCTTTTTGCATCTTATCAAATACCTAATTTTTTTTATGCATAATTCTACCATGTCCAAAATCTAGACATTCAGCATCAATAAGAACAATGTATAATTGCTCCACTTCAATACTTTTAACGATAATGGAATTGTATTGTTATGTTAAAAACTGGCAATAATTAACTCGAGCAACACTGCAAAGATGATTACGTTGTATTCAATTGTTAAATCCATGTCAACAAATTCTAACCAAATTCATGTCAACAAATTCTAACCAAGCAACTAAAATTGATTACGTTGTAGTCAATTATTCAACCAAGAATGGAGCTTCAAGACAACTTGTTAGTCCTTTCCTTTTAAAGGTGGGGACTAATGTTTTTGAGTGACTATGGCCTATTAATCTACTCCTTGGAAACCGTACAAATTATAAACAAACATAATTATGCAAAAGTATAAATTTCTATTTCTATTTCTAATTTTTGCATTCTATCCGGTAGTATCTTCTTTTTCTCTGTGATAAAATTGAACAGAGATATGGCGAGTGTTGTGCAACGTTGGGAGACATGGTAGTCTGGAACTAAAGCTAGTTGTTTTCATGGGCAAGTGAAATTTTCCAAATAGTTCAAGTGGATGGTGTGTGCTTCCATGTTATGCATGTGGTGACATTCTTAAAATATCCTAGTTCAGTTCATTGTTTCTTGCAAAAACAAATTTGCTGAATTTGTCCTCCAATTTGCATTTGGTTTTATACAATGAATTGGAATTACCAATCACATTGACCTATTTGGTCATCTCTAGATATTTTGGAGGAATATAATATGTTTCATTCTTTTTGCGCCAAATCTTCATTGTCACTCAAATCCATTTTTTCCTAACAAATGGCCCTCATTAGTCTAGAACTAGCTGATTATATTGAGACTCTCAATGAAGAGAAATATGATGAATTTTTTTGATTTTCCATGTGACTTTTATTGATTCTCCATGTGCAGTAAAAAATAAAAATAATTTGATTAATCTTTGATATTGAAGTATCAATTATCAGTTATTTCTATCTTTAATATTGTACGACTAAAACCATCTACCTAAATTGGGTATTATTTTTGGAAAACTCCCAGACCTGATGTTCAACTAGAAACATAGCAGTCCATGAATAAGTAAAAGAAATTTTGGAATTGGAAACATTTGGATGATTTAGAGGGAATGCTAAAAATAGACATCCTTGGTTAATATAATGTTCAAAGTTATGAACTACCTCAAGCAAGAATGTGATTTATAATGATAGTGCATATGAGAATGAAATTTTCCTAAGTGTCTAGCTCTTGAATATGGCATTTGCAAGTTCCCGCAACACATATTGAAGGCACTGATCTATTTGTCAAAATTGAGTAGAATATGAAATTGTTCTTAAGGGACTCTCAACTTCAAGCAAAGAATTAGATCTAGAGTTGTTTTTTTTGTATACAAGTGGAACAAATGATGTGAGTATTAATTTCTTGTCTCAAATCATGTTGTTTTTTTTTTTCGAAGATTAGTACCAGACTAGTAGTCTAGAAGCATATTGGGATCCCTTTTTATCATCTCCCAAATTTCTTGAATGAACTATGTATGAAATATGTCAAGCCCTTTAGCTTTGTCTCTTTCTAGAGAAAGATAACCTCATTAAAATCTGCTTAAATCACACAATTATTTGTCTTAGTGTTTTTTATAAGAGTCAAACACTAGCTTAAGGATTCTTCTCAGTCCTCATTTCTGCCATAAATCTTCTTGATCTAGTGAATGACATTGACGTGTCTACTTTGAGGAGCATCCTTGTATGAAAATTTTACATTATTTTCCTCTTTGATCCAGTCTAGACTTTTACTGCCAAATGGTTTCCTCCTTTCTCTATAGATACTAATATTAAATTATTTTCAAACCAATCACTCCTCCTGTTATTCAATATCTTCATTGAAATTCATATCCCTGATTGAAAGCAAGGCCTAAACTTGCATTTGATCTCTATGAGGTCACTCAAAACATTGTCAATCACCTAGAGGCTAGTCAACTGTTAAAGAGGATTGCAGATGACAAATATCTACCTAATCATGTGATCTATACCACTATTATTGATGGATATTGCAAGGTAGGAAACATGCAAAGTGTATGCATGTATTTGAATAAATGAGGGCAAAGGCTTGATCCAAAAAACTATCACTTACACAGTATTGATTAAAGGATACATTAAAAAAGATAATATGGTTGAGGCCATTCGTTTGTTCAATAAAATAGTTGAAAAGGGGATTGACCATGATGTTGTCATTAATAGTGTCCTAATTATTGGTCATTACAAAAAAGGAAATCTGAAAGATGCCTCTAAATTGTGTGAAGAAATATATGAGAAGAGTATGATTCCATTTATTGGTACATATGATGTACTCATCTTTGACTACTTGGTATATGCACCAAGATGGGGGACCAAAAAGGTGCCAAATACCCTTTTGGTCCCCATACGCACATAGGGTGTAATACCCTCTCCTATGGTGATACTTGGACTTTTGACGTGGAAATTTTATTATGATGGTTAGAAATATACATTTACATATATATTTTGTGGATGATGATATGCTCATTTATGGTTATCATTTATATGTTTATCAGATTAGAAAACCATCTATATTTATATGTTTTATGGATCTAACCAAAGGATTTGAATCTAACCATTATCATGATGTTTTATGTTTCATGGATATGTGTCTGATGTGTTTTCATGGGTCAGGACGAAGTCGTAGTTACTCACTTAGTTGAGGTCCACACGATGTATCGATCCTGGTCATCTGTTTGCATATATCTGATTTGTATGAATATCCATATGTATATATATGTATCTCTTCTTGGTGAT
>MU226024.1:21381-35414 GCA_018584345.1 Thuja plicata
CTGCACTGCTGCTACATTTTCACCTTTGGAAAAATCCCCGCGAGTGAGCGACACATCTTTTTTATTTCTCATCGCATAGTCGCCATCCATTTTTACTGCACTTTTTACCTTCTGCGACTGAGCGATGTGTTGTCTTTAATCCTTATTTCATGTCAGACGCACACCCGTGCCACTTTTATATTTTACTCTTTGATCCATGCGAGTAAGCGATGCATTAACTTTGAACTTCATTTCGTTTCTGTCGCATACTCGCACCACTTTTATACTTTATCTTTTTGATCGGCGAGTAAGTGACACTTCGCTCACTGACAGCTCATCGCTAACTCGTGAGATAAATTTCCATACCACTCGAGCCTCAGCGACTGAGTGACATTCACTTTTTCATTGCAAACTTTGTCTAGTCACTCACTCGCGAGCTCAAAACTCCATCTTTCATCTTATGTGCGACTGAGCGATGAGAGCTGCTTTTTGACTTAGTCGCCCACTCACGAGCATGAGAACCCCATTCTGTCATTAACTGCGAGTGCGCGACATCTTCTATTTAGCTCGCCGCATAGTCGCGAGTTATTTTCCTTTCTCATTTGTTTACTGGCGACTGCGCGACACCTTCCCGTTTTACCTCATCGCATAGTCACGAGCTGTATGCCTTTCATCTGAAAACATTAGCGAGTAAGTGACACATTGAACAGTCCCTCAGTCGCTCTATCACGGAGCTTTAAGAATCTTGAAAACTACATGCACGACTGTGCGACGAGAACTCATAACAGCGTTTTATGTCATCATCGCACACTCATGCACAGAACAGAACTAGACATGAATCCACCGCGACCGCGCGATAACCCCTTATAGCAACTCGTCGCTAACTCGCGCAACCAAAAACATGACAAAAACTCATCGTGACTGCGTGACTAAGCAGTGGGTCCCATTCTTAAAGCTTTATGACATGAGGTTTAAGCGACAACTCGACTGAGTAATTTTTTCTAACATCAAACAGCTAGTCGCGAGGTCGTGAATGTTATCTTTTAACCGCCTTTTTATCAACAGACCACGCGACTGAAGAAAGAACTTAACTGTTTGACTGAGCTGATCCAGTGACCATGCGACATGAAGTGAATCGCAAAGTCGGGAGACATTTCTTTGACTTGCCAATTCTTCTCACGATCACCCGACTGAGGCGGGTCCCATTTCTTTTTAAAGCTCATAATATGAAATCAAGCGACAACCCGACTACAAGGAAATCGCTAAGTCTCGATACACTAAGAGAATATTCCATTTTTTATCAAGACTACGTGTCATAAGGCAAAAGCGAAGTTGGGTAATGATTTAGCATATTCAATTTTGGTAAAGCGATCAAGCAACCTGACTTAAACCACATGTCTTAAGTGACTTGAAAAAGGTAACGATGAAATATAAAGACATGGCCTAAGGTTTCAAAATACATCGTTTAACATTTGGTTGCTAGGGTTTTTCAGGGTTTTTGACAATTTGGGCAAGGAATAAATATGAAAACTTGAAAATTTTCAAAGGGAAAGGCAAGGAACCAGACACATCAGCAAAAACACAAAATACAACCAACACGCTCTACTCATCTCTGTAAATACTTTGATTCTCTACCTGGAATGATATTGAAACAAATATAAATTCCAATATCAACTGTCTATTCTGAATGCAATTCTCTGTAACTTTAGAAATTTCTTATCACTTGAAAACACTGCAACTGCTCAGAATATCTCTTTTTCGCTGAAAATAACAACTTGGCTCTGAAATCTAAAAATTCAGTGAACAAGAATGAATGCACGATCCTTTGTTTATAGCCATTTTGATTCAGAGTACATGGCTCATGATTCAGAAATGTCAGTTCTACCATTAAGTTACCATGCCGTGAGCATTCAAAACCCTAGCCGTAGTTGCACGAAGTTGACAGAAAATTGAATTTGAAATTATGAATCTTTGGCGCAATCATCAAACGTTTAAGACAGCTGATGTGGCATCTTCTGATTTGTCCTCTGTCATACATCTCAGCTACCTTTTCTTCACAATAATCAAAATTCATGTATCTGATTGGCCGCCGGGTGATTCATTCTGTCATGTCAACTACTTGGCACCGCACTTTAGATCTTGTTATTTGGCGACCTCGCGACCACGATGAGTCTCTTTATCATGAGGACCTTTTCTTAACCCTAGTTTAATCTCCAGATTAGGCGACAATGAACCTTCTTTATCTTTGGCTGACCCAAGTCCATCAGGCGATAAGGCGACTACAGTGAAATCAAAGTTGCAAGGGGTTAACACTAACTCATCATCTATCTCCAGACTACGCGAAAAACTGTTGCTTTTACTTTTCATGATTATCTCTTTGGTCGCTTAGTCAGGAGATCATTTATCTTTACCTTTAACTTGAAGCACGTGCCTTTTTTCTATTCACAGTGACCTTGCGACATACCTTAATCACCTAGTCAGGAGGACTTTTTCCCTGGGGCACTTTCTTCTCCAGATAACACGACCACTGTCAGATCTCTTTATTTCTTCATCAAACGGCTGTCGTTTAATCTCTTAACATCTCTTCATGCCCTTAAGTCATCTGGAGACTCTGCGACTAAAGGTAAACATACCTTAGTCTCCTTATCGCGTGATCCATATTCTCCTTCAAGCGACCTCCTGACAACCATTCGTTTTATGACAGATGTCATCTGTTCTTTTGTCCACTTAATTTACACTAGAGAGCTGAGTCATTATTTCTGTTCTGGTGACATCCCGACTGAAGGAAGTCACTAACATCAAATAGTTAGTCGCGAAATCGGAGTTGTTATCCCTTAACTATCATTTCATCACGAGACCATGCGACTGAAGAAATACTTAACTGTTTTCCATGACATGATCTAGCGACCATGCGACATGAAGTGAATCGCGAAGTCTCATGACATTTCTTTGACCTTTTGACTTCTCTCGCGATCACCTGACTGAGTAGTGGGTCCCAATCATTATAAATCTTATAACATGAGTTCAAGCGACAACCTGACTTAAGTGAAATCGCTAAGTCTCGATACATTGAAGGAATATTCCATTTTATAACGAGACTACGTGACACAAGGCAAAAGCAAAGTCGGGAGATGATTTAGCATATTCGATCTTGGTAATGCGATCAAGCGACTTAACTTAAAGCACATGTCTTGAGTGACTGAAAAAGGTAACGTTAAAATATAAGACATGACCTAGGGTTTAAAATGCATCGTTTAACACTTGGAGACTAGGATTTTTCAGGGTTTATGCAATTTTGACAAGGTTTAAGTATGAAGACCTGAAAATTTGCAGAGATGAGACAAGGAAACAAGGCAAAGCATCAAAAATAGGAAATACAACCAACACTAAGCACACAAGCTCTGATACCAATTTTTAGTAATAACTAAGAAGGGGGGGTGAATCAGTGGCCTCAAAATTTTGTCTTTTTAAACTTCAATCCACCAATTAATACACCTCAGATTATTAAGTCCCTACAAGATGTATGCCTTTGAAATACTTGAAATAAATAACTGTCTGTCAGTTTACCTTGTCTGTCCTTCTTCTCTTTGATAACCGATAAGCAGTAAAACTTATTTATTGATACTCAGTAAATATGTTGAGCATACTAGTCAACCCATAGATTCATATATGAAATGTGAAACAATAAAGTAATAAACCATACACACATAACACAAGGATTTTAACGTGGAAACCCTGTTAAGGGAAAAACCACTGGGACCGTTACCCCAGATTTTCACTCTTCTAAAGTTAGCCCTGTTAAGAGCCAACCCTTTTAAAGGTTACAAACACACTGTTAAGTGTGACCTTGTTAGAGTATTTTTATACATAGGTTGTTACTTAGTATCTGGCTTCTACGCTACCATCCTTGAATCAGTCTCTAGACTGTCAATAGGCTTTATGCTAATCTTACTACCATCCTTGAATCAGCCTCCTTCTTAGACTGTCAGTGGGATTTAGGTAAGACTGATGCTACTATCATGAGTCAACCTTCTGGTAATCTATTAGGATATACCTCAATTACAAAAGACTGTTAAGTCCTGCTCTATTAAGAGACTTAATGCTTCAATGGTTAAACTGAAACATAATGACCTGTTTCTAATGCAACTTTGAATTGATGATATTCAAATCTATTTATGTACAATAACTTTCTGATCAATGTATCAATTCTATTCCTTTTCTCTTCATTCTTTCTTCTTTGCGATGTTGTGCTTCACTGTGTGTTAGTGTCTGTAGAATTTCTTAGCTCTCCCTTAGCTTGATTGATCAGGACTGTATGAAGTTTAACCTTCATCATTTTCTCTTCAACATCTTCTTTCAAAACACTCCCCCATGTATCTGAGTGTTTTTTTAAATGAATTATACTTGTCTCTTATATATACATGATATTCCTTAATTCTTGGTTCTTGATTCTTGGCGTAAAAAAAAATCCAACCAAATTTATTTACGTCTTTAACCCCTAATTTATCTCATAGTTATCTTCTTGCCAGCTATGTAAATCATCTTTAAATCACTTACTTAACTATGGTTGAATAAAAAAAATAAAACAAATAGTTAAGTCTTTCTTTAAGCTTTGCCAGCTAGATATTTTGTCAATTTCTGATCTCTTTGTTCTGTCAGTCAATTCTATAGTTCATCATCGGTAACAACTAACAGTTCCATCAGTACAACTTTAGTTAGCTTCGGGATCTTTTTCTGTCAGGCATCATTGGATCTTGCTCATTGAGAAACACTATTTTCATCTTTTTGGGCATCCTATGATTCTTCTTCATTGGGCAACACTGTCTTCTACTCGTCGGGCATCATGTGACTTTATCTCTATATTTACCGATGGTGTGCACTCCACCGGTGTAGTCTGTCACTTGGTGAATACTTGACTTTTATGCATTTCTGAAAGCATAACCTCAGTTCTATTGATTCTATAAAGTCTTTGGAATTATGTATATAACCATATAGAAGATATCAAGTTGACATCAATGACAATACAAATCATTAACTGATTTAATGTCTTGCATCATCTTCAACTTAATATTGTCAAACATTCAGTCAGTTACATGTCATCAGAACTGTGACACTGCTACCCTTTCTGCTTGTACCTTGTCCACTTTGGGTGGTGGGTTTAATTTTGGTTTCATTGGTATGGGATACATTGGGAAGGGCTTTCTGATCCAACTCTTAGTAGCCTTAACTACGTGCCTAGCCTTGAACTAAATTCTATCATTATCGTCCTTATCTATCTCAACATTTAGAATAGGCCTAGTATAAACCTTTTCTTTATTATACAATGGGTCAAGTACCCCATCTATCTCTTTTTGACATGATTTAGAAATAATTATAAGCTCTACAATAGCTTGTGCTAAAACTAGGAACATTGTGAAATAATCATATATCCTGACTTCATAATCATGTACACAATTCATCCAATGGTCTTCCAAGTGAGGCTCATGGACGTAATGTCTACCCATGATGTGGGTATAGGTTCCAATAGGATCAAAACTTGGACTAACCCCATCTGTCAGAGACTATAGTGGACATTCATCCCATTAAAATGCAAGGGACTTGCATATTGTCATATCCTGGAGGGTGTATGGACCAATCGAAATGGGAAAGTCCCAGTAGTGTTTCTTCTTGTGTTTAATATGTTCATAGGAATCTACAAGTTATCAGGCCATCTCTATTATAACAACTCAGTCATAAGGGTATCTCGGGAGTTTCTTTGGACCAAGGGTGCACCTGGCCACTCTGATATAGGTGAATGTTCTGAATTGAATGTATCAGGCCCCTATTGCCCTTATTTTAGCAGTCACCTCTTCTGATAACCTTTTTGCATAATCCCCCTCAATTGAATGGATTATTAAGAAGATGAATACATTGTTTATGATCCTGTAATCTGGATTTTTTTCATTCATCTTTTCTTTTCTTACTAATTGAGGATACACGGTGAAAGGCCATGCATTGGGCTACCTAAAGGCTCCTTGTTTTACCAATCTTGGTAGTCTTCCCTGGCTGCCAATAAATACACCATGTGTGATGTCATGTAGAACTTGGGGTTGTGCTTCACATAAATTAACTTCTTGACTAGGTTATCACTCAGGATGGTGGCACAATCAAACCTGGCCCTTCTCCCCTTCATCCTCTCAATTAGTAAGATCATCCAATGTTCAAGATGAATGAATTGGGGTAACCCATATAATATGATGAGCATTGTGACGACTACATGAATATCATCTTTCAAGTATCCCCTCCTTGTATCTATCTTTTCCATATTTTTCTTTGGAAGGGACTGGATCAATTATTACTACTTCACTATGTTGTACGCCTCCATAGTGTTATTTTTGAACCACTCTAGGCCCGTTTTGATTGAGAAATCATAATATCTATTAATACCCTTTGGAAGGTGGCAGACATCCTCAATGTTATCAGGTCATAGGTCCAAGACAACTTCTCTGGCCCTATTTTTTACTAATATTTTTTTTGGTACATAATGGTGACCTAGAGTCATAATCATATTTGAGGACAAGACTGAGACTAGGTGTGTGGTTGCGTTAACTAAGCTTGATAGTACTAGGGCTATGCAGTTAGATGAACTCCCACTGGGCTTGGCACACTTTATTAAGAACTAATTCCAATTGACATTCCCAATGTTAGTGTTTGTAACCACACTATGGTGGTTTCTGATCTTTAAAGGTAGGTGGTACCCTTTGAATAAGTACTTCATGGGTGATTCAATGATCCATTCTGGCATTACTACAAGAAAACATTGCAAACACTAGCACCTTATTTCCAATAAATGCTCCATAAAAAGTATAAAGAAGAAACTAAAAATCAAAGGGGAGGATTGACTACTCAGAATCATCATCTTTTGATACTTTCAACCACTTGGACCTTCAGACATAGATGATGCCACTAGATACAAAGGAAATTTTTTTTGAACCGTTGGTAACATGATCACCGAGTGACAGCAGATATAGGTCACCGAGACAGACAGTTTACAGTATAAACAGAGAACACAGTTTACAGAGTAAACCAATAACATAGTTTACAGAGTAAACTAACACTTAGGCTATAGAGCAACCTGAGAAGTAGAATGTCTACAAAGACATCACTGAGAAAAGACTAAAGAGAAACCTGAGCACCAGTCTACTGAGAGAAAACTTTATTTATGAGAAACTTGGATCTGAGTTACACGTTAGATAAAAAACTTGAGTTTTATATTTAGCATTATGCTTATCTTTGAAACCATTTCTTGAGGGACAAGTAAATCATATGTAATTGTTTTAATCAGTCTAAGTAATTGAAAAAATGCAAACTAGGAGATCAAGGTCAAGTTGTAAACCTTTGATCATAGAGTTTTCATTGTAAAGTGTGAAACCTATTTAGGCCAATTCATTGTATAAATACATGTATTAATCAATCTGAACATGATGATTGTAGCCAAGAGAGACATCTAAAGGATCAGACAAGAGTTTCATGTAGAAATACATAAAAGATAGAATTTAGTTATGAAGAACAAGATTCAAGGCTATCGAGCAGAACATAGGTATTAATCAATCACTATAGGTGATACATCATATTATGAACTTAAAGGATCTATACTCAGCAATTCAAGATTGCATACTATCAGGTCAACAAGTATTTTTGACTACTTTCTAACAATTATAGAAAAATAGAAGAAATCTTTTAAGAAGGTGAATTTAACAATCCTATTGTAAGTCTATGAACTGAGTGCACACTTAACAATGTTGTAGTATCTCTTAATAGAGTAGACCTTGTTGGAAATACAATAATGGGAAAGCAAGATACTGAGAGGGGGGGTGAATCAGATCTTCAAATATAAACAATTAAAACAAACTGATAACACATTCATACATAAATGAATCTAATGTAATCTCAGATAGCATCCACACCATGAAATTAGTGACACATAACACAATAATTTGGTAACCCAGAAACCCAAATAGGTAAAACTAGGGTGGGGATGACACCCACAAAAGTCTCCACTATTTTAGTAATAAAGTGTACCTGTTAAGGTTACAATGTTTGATTACAAAATGTAATCTACCCTATTAAAGGTCTGCTCTATTAAAAGCTTCAAATCATTACAATCTACCTTGTTACAAGATTTAAACATACAATGAAGTAAGAACTCTGTTAAGAGATAAATAAAGGTCTGCTAAAACCACTCTGTTAAGATATTTTCACCTGATACAATGATTAGAAAGTCTCAAGTATTGATCCTTTGATATGCACTCTGATGCTGATGACAGATCTCCTCTTTTCAGTATCTTTTATGATCTTATAATTTGATATTCCTTTACTCTGTTGTTCATTGTGTTATGCTATGCTTGATCTCTTCTTCTGAACAAAATAACCCTCTATGCATTTCATATCAAAATGAAGTCACTTCAACAATTACTCTTCTACCTCTTGCACATACATGAAAAATAGGGTTTCGAAGCAATCTAATATATCTATACAAATTTGACAGTGAGATCTAGATCAATGATCAAGATCCGATATCCATGCCTTAATGGTAAAACATTAATTCTTACAATGAGTCATGCATAGGATAAAACAATTAAATGCATAACTAACTTTGTATGAGAATATTAAATGCACACAATGTCAGCCCAAAAAGCTTATACAAGTCGGTCAGATCACTTATCCTTTAAGTTTGTATCATTCCTATCAAGTATACAAAAATTGTTCTGCTCGACACTTGACTATCTGTCGCTTGGCATTTAACATCTTTGTCTCTACTTGGCTCGGCAATGTAACTCAGCTCGGCAATGTTACTAGGCATACTAGAAATTGCTCGACAGTGTTGCTCGGCCTTGCATAGTTTTAGCTCCACCACAGTCATAGCCAACTAAAACTGCCTAATGAAATGACTAAGTGTTGGGCACTAATCATCAATAGAACTTAGAGATTAACATACCTAACCAGTCTAAAATTATACTCCTAACAGGGTAAGATCATCAGAAGTTATCACACTTGTAGCCTTAACTGGCACCTTCCATTTTGTAGATAGTAAATATTTTTTGGTTTCATCCCCACCACATTTTTTACCTTCTAATGGGGGTTTTCTGTGTTACCAATTCTTGTGTCATGTGTACTTAAATTTTACAAATGTTTCTATGCATGTTTACATGTAATTAAGCTTATGATTTGATATTACATGCATAATGTAGAAAAGCAATATGGTCTGTAATGCAAGGAATAGATTACTAAAGTATTAAAGGTTAATTGATGAAAAAAATTTAAGGGTACTGACTCACCCCTCCCTTCTCAGTACACACCATTCCATTATTCCAAAAATTGGTATTAGATTTAGATCTCTTATTTAAAAAGTTTAAATACTTGAGAGAAAATATCTTACAATGGAAAGATATAAGCTAGATAAGAATATTGAGAATTGTAAGTTGAAGATACAGATCTCCTATGAGAAATACAAAGAAGCAAGAATCAAGATGAGATAAATATTGGATGAAAAAAAGGTTATGGCATCTCGCTATAATGAAATAGAATATCATGAAGAAGAGATGCCTTATTTATTTGAGTCATTAGGATCTACATCTTGCAATACATCTAACACATTAGAAGGAAGCATTGCAAGTTTGAATGAAATCAATCAACATCTGACAGATCAAGTAAAGGTACTGCAAATCAGTCAAGAAACACAGATGGCAAGGATGATTGATGTAATGAATAATGCTAGACAAGCTAAAGAAGAAACAACATTAGCTATTGATGATAGGAGGAAGATTACAGAAAATCTACAACAGAGAGACTAAAATACAGAGACTAACTCAACATCATCATGAGATCACCAGTTAGATAGTTCTAATGAGTCATGAGGAAAACTAAGTGAACATAGAACTCAATTGTAAATTGGAAGCTATTAGTGAGCTAAGAGAAGAAAATGAAAAACTAAAGCATCAAGTAAGGATTCAACAACAATATAATTATATGATCAAGAAAGCTAAAGAGAGCACAAAAAGAATAGATGATTTTCTAAATGGGAAAAGGAGACTCAACAACAATACCAATTTAGGGTATACCAAGCATGGAGAATCATCATAACAATATGATCAAAAATATGTCTACACAAATCCAAGATGAAGGAAGCAATCATGCAGTCACTGTGGAAAACCAGGCCACACATCAAATGTTTGCAGAAGAAAAGCTAAAAGTATTTCTAAATCCACTTCTACATGCATTGGTACATGTTATAACTGTAACAAGAAAGGACACAAAGCACATGAATTTAAATCTAAGGTGAAAAAACCTAAGGAGGAATCCTACATGGAGAAATATTGTTCCACTTGAAAAATTCATGGGCACACATCTCTTTAATGCAGGAATAAGAAAAATCAAGCATGAAAACTAAAAGAACAAGAAAATGACCATCAACCGAGAAGAGTCAGTAACTCATATGTTTGGGATTACAACACATGGGAAAATTTTATAGCATGTGGTAAAAATGGACACATAGCTGTACACTGCATGAGGAAATGGATACAAAGTTCTAGAAATTGTACTAACTCTAGAATGGCTTTCTTACACTGTCATAGGGTCGGTCATCTAATCAAAGACTACAGAGACCGACTGATAGAGTCAAGCACTTTTGCTAATGGGAACACATTTGAAGATATCAGGAGAATGAGAAATAAAATGTGGAGGAAATATTCAAACAAAGATGATGCTGGACTGAGCACTATAGTTGGTGGCACCTCATCCAATGGATCCTGTGATATCACCATCCCCACCTAAGAAAAAAAGTAAGTATGGAACTGGACTATACAAAGCTATATTTTAGATTAGTTCCTATATTCATTGATAATATACCAAATTATCATAAGTGAAGATGCACTATAGTATTAATTGTTATGAATTTTTGAATCCAATCTCATTGGTCAATACATACCAAGAATCATCGCTATACATATAAAAGCCAAGTTGTCAATGTAAACCGAGCATCATCGGTAATCATGTAAAAGATAATCAATTCTTTGCTACATACTGAGCACCGTCGATGAACATGTGAAAGGTTATTTGAGTTGACACTTAGCTGAAATAGTGTATACTCACTAAGCTAAGAAGTTTGTGTGATGATCGAGCGACTCTATCCTTGACCACTGAGAAGTACGTGAAGAATTTATTGCACCACTTAGGGCATCATCTATACAAAGGCAACAAAAAGCTCCTTCATTCACCAAGCATTTAAGAGTGAAGAGTAGAGAGAAGAGTAGAGTGAAGAACAGATAAAAGAAGAATGACCAAGGAGCGAAGAGTAGAGTGAAGAATAGAGCAAAGAAGAATGACCAAGGAGCGACCAAATTGTAGAGAGATTCACAAGAACATTCACGTCTACTACAATTTATTTCCATCATCTAAAGATAAGATCACGTGAGTATCTAGACTCACTAAAAACACATTTTCTTTACAAAAGCCCTAAATTTCAAGAAATATGGCAACGACATCACATGTCTCCAATATCAAGAATGTGAAGGACAAGAAGGTCAATCTAATCAAGAACTCAACTTATGAAGAACCCAAGTATAATTTCTTCCCTAAGGTTACTTCACAACCTGATGACCAAGGAGCGTTCTCAAGCATACCTCCTAGGGTTTTTCTAGTTAAGGATGTCCGAGCATATATCCACTGCAAAGTTGCAGAAATTAGAGATCTTGAAGTTGAAGAAGCTTACAAGAAGCTTTGCACATATGGAAACATTACATATGAACACAAGCACATTGATGTAAAAGGGTTGACTAATGCCCTAATGTTCCTAAAGAAATTCAAAACCAAGTGGATTCGGATAGTAATCAGCTGAGTCCATGACAAGAAAATGTGGTTGGATGAACCAAAACCAATCACCAAGGATGTAATACATGCAATAACCAATTATCCAGTAACTGACAAGGTAAAATCCCTAAAACATGCTTCTCTCCCTGAGATTGAGAAAATAGTAGGTGCAGTATGGGATGGAAGAGGTTTAAAGTTTAATTCCATCATCGACTTAGAGATAAAGTTTGGTGTATGTGTACTAGGATACAAGGTATTCCAAGCCAGTAGACTGGATAACATAGCATGTGGACTAGTTGATACTGCCTACAAGATTGTGAAGAAGGGATTACAGATGGACCTATCCGAGCTTCTACTGAAGAAACTAGAGGAGAACATGAGGACAATTAGGTCAGCAAGGTATAATTCATGTAAGTTCAGATCACTCCCCATGTATACATTTTTCTATTTATAGAACTTCTTCCCATCTGTCGATAATGTCAATTGGGACACAAACTGACCAATAATTGTACAAATTAATGAATTTATTAAGTCACTAGGGGACAATTTTACATCAATTATGGATGCATTCTTCACTACTTTTAAGGATAGAATGCAGAAAAGGATGAGGATACAGGAACAACTAGTGGAATAGAATAAAGATGATATATGTTTCATAGTTGATACCAACACCACTTTAATAGAACTAGTTGTACCGAGAATGACATGGTTACCACCTCTTGATTATGAGATCAACATTTATCAAGCCTCAAATGCTATTGAAGAATTATTGAATGAAGCAGTAGACAAATCATTACCAAGATTTGGCACTTATGAAGAAGCTAAGGCTAGAATCAAGACTGGCCTAGCAGTAAAGAAGATATACCAAAAGAAGAACAAAATGGTGAAAACTCTTGAAAAGAAGATGTCGGTAAATGTTGAAGAACCAGAACAAAAGGATGACACTAAGGGACAATCACCCGTCGGTAAAGGTGAACAATTGAGTGACTCCAAGTCTATAGAATTTGATGCACCACCACTTATGACATGTAACTAATTGAATGTTTGATAATGTTAAGTTGAAAGATAATGTAGGTCATTAAATTAGTTAATGGACTCTATTGTCATTGATGTAAAATTGATATCATCTATACGGTCATGAACATAATCCCAAAGACTTTAGAGAACCAAAGGAACCAAAGTTATGCTTTCAGTAATGCATAAAAGTCAAGTATTCACTAAGTGAAAAACAACACCAACAAAGTGCACACCGATGGATAGAGCAAAGAAGAACATTCACAGTGATACTTGATGATCAGATGCATAGTGTTTCCCGATGAAGCAAAACCATAGTGATGCCCGACGAGAAAAGTCAGAAGGTTTCTTGACGAGTATAATTCCAATAAGGCCCAAAAAATGGAGATCACAAAGCTAACTAGACTCTCACTAACAGATCAGTCAGTTGTTGTTGATGACTAACTATAGTGGTGACCGACAGGACTGTGAGTTCAGAAAATGACAAAATATCTAGCTGACAGAGCTAAAAATAAACTTAACTGGTTGTCTACTTTGTTTTATTCGACCATAGATAAGTGATTGATTTAAAGATGATTTGTATAGTTGGAAAGAAGATATCTATGTGACAAATAAGGATTTATGCTTTAAATCTAATTGGTTGGATTGTTTATCATGCAAAGAATCAAGAATCAAGAATCAATGAATATTATGTCTATATAAGAGACAAGATTAATTCATTTATGAATGGGATTAAGGGGAGTGAATAGAAAGAGGATGCTGAAGAGAAATTGATGAAGAACAACTTTACGTAGTGCTGATCAAACAAGCTAAAGGAAGAGCTAAGGAATTCTATAGACACCGACGAACAGTGAGCACAGAATTACAAAGAAGAAAGTGTGGAGTACATGGATTGAATTAATACATTGGTCAGAGAGGTAATGTACTTAATAGATCTAAAAAACTACAATTCAAAGTTGCAATATGAACAGGTCATAGTGTTTTAGTTTAACCATTGAAGCATCAAGTATCTTAACTAAGTAGGACTTAACAGTCTTCTATATATTGAGGTACATCTCAGGGAGTGCCAAAAAGGTTGATTCATGAAAGTAGCATTGGACTTGCCCGATACCTATTGATAGTCTAAGAAGGAGGCTGATTCAAGGATGGTAGCAATAGATGCCCGATACTAAGTGAAAACCTCTATGTATAAA
>MU226024.1:48541-58805 GCA_018584345.1 Thuja plicata
CATACTACACGTCTAATTGCTAAAATTGACCCTCTGAAATACTTGCTCAGTAAAGCTACCCTCATAGGTAGACTAGCTAAATGGGTCATGCTTCTCAGTGAGTTTGATATTGAATATGTTGAAAGGAAAGCCATTAAGGGCCAAGAAATAGCAAATCATTTGGCAGAAGCACCTCTAGTTGATCATCAACCATTGTACATTGAATTTCCAGATGAGTCCATATTACTTCTTACACATCGCTATGGACTATGTTCTTTGATGGTTCATTTACCCAACTGGGGTTAGGTGCTAGGATCCTATTCATTACACCTCAAAGATACTCATTACCAAAAGCATACAAAATGTTGTTTCCTTGTACAAACAACATTGTTGAGTACAAAGCTCTCATCAATGGTATGAAGATCGCCCTTGAGTGGCGCGTGGATGAACTAAATATTCTTGGAGATTCCCAATTTCTCATCAATCAGGTCAATAATATCTATCATACAAGGGACAACAAGTTGATACCTTACAAATGGTTGGTTGATGATCTTAAATAGTATTTTACTCATCACATTTCAACAGGTTCTAAGGGAAGATAATAAAGCAGCAGACACCATGGCTACTCTTGCCTCTATGTTGCAAATGCCTGAAAATTATTTTAGACATGAATTCCTAGTGGAGACGTTACACTACCCAGCTTATGACTCCCCTGACTCCTAGATGATCTGTTCTATCATAGGACATGACTCATCCCGCTACCATCACATCTTCTCCTACCTACGTGACTAGATCATTTTAGACACTTACTCCCAGAATGAGAAACATCACCTAATCCGCAGTGCTTCACGGTTCATCATTATTGCTAATGACTTGTATAGATGTGGTCTAGATGGTACTCTCCTTAGGTGTTTAGAACCTAATGAGTCCAAACAAGCATTAGTAGAGGTGCATGAAGGCATCTGTGGGTCACACTCTAACAGCTTGACATTAGCCTGTAAACTTATTAGAGCTGGTTACTACTGGCCAGACATGGAAAAGAAGCAAAATAGTTTGCTAAGTCGTGCAAACAATGTCAATTACATGGAAACCTGATTCACGCTCCAGCCAAGGAGCTGATTCCATTCATTACTTTCTGGCCATTTCAACAATGGGCCTTTGATTTAGTGGGTTAGATCTACCCCTCATCCTCCAATGGACATAAGTTTATCATTACAGCTATGGATTATTTTGCTAAGTGGGTGGTGGTAGTCCCTCTCACCGTTGCCAGTGGAAAAATAGTAGCAATGTTTATTCTCAATTACATCATCTGCAGGCATGGTGTACCCTTAGTGATTATCATAGATAATGGGGGACAATTTAAAAATAAAGATTTGACAGAGCTATGCTCTAAGCTCAAAATTACTCAACACTGGTCTTCCATCTATTATCCTCAGGGTAATGGATAGGCGGAAGCTTCTAACAAAACAATCCTTAAGATCCTGCATCGCACAGTGCATAAGTCCGGATGAGATTGGCACCTCCAGATCAATCTAGCTCTTTGGGCATACAAGACAAGTATAAGAACACCGACAGGGGCTACACCCTATGCCTTGGTTTATGGAGAAGATGTTGTGCTACCTATTGAGGTTGAGATTCCTTCTCTGCGAGTCTCTCTGAAAGGCCTCATCATTGATGAAGATACTAGAATATCTCGGCTACAAGAGCTAGAATTACTTGATGAACATCGCCAAGTGGCGTTTGATCACCTGAGAGCATACCAAAAGAGGATGTCAAAAATCTTTAACAAGAAGGTCTGACCAAGAGACTTCCAAGTGGGTGACCTCATTCTGAGGGAGAACCCTAAGAATCAGCAACATTGGGTCCAGAAAGGCAAGTTTGAACCTAATTGGCTTGGTCCATATATTGTTACTGCAATGTTTGGGTCTGGTACCTATCAACTCTCTACTACCGAAGGAGAAGAAATCAAAGAGCCTGTCAACGCTCTTCATCTGAAGCGGTTCTACAGCTGAGACATCTTTAGTATGCTCATGTATATACTAAAGTCCTGAAAAATGTTCATCTTAGTGAAAACCTAGAAATAGGCACTTTGATGTATCTCCAAAAAAATCATATATTCCAAAAATACAAAAAAAATAAAAAATTGAAAAATACAAAAAAAAGAGAAAAGGAGAAAAAAGTGCCATTGATGAAAACCTGGCAAACAGGCGTCATGGTAGAAAAAAAAGAATTTTTTCCAAGAAGGTGAAAACCTGGTAAATATGCGCCTCTTGTTCCACAATGCTATATCTATCACAGCACCAATTGGCTTTATGCATTTTCTTTCTCGCATTGTTTCTTTTCTACTTTTCTGCTTTCATTTGCTTTCAAGTTCCCATCAAGACACCAACTCACATGGATTGAAACTGGTCATACTCTCGAGGCAACCCTCCTAGTCTTGGGGGCATTGTCTTATTATCTTTTGGATCTACTTTGTGATAGTCACCAGTGGTTCTCACTATGTCTGCCTACTTTCACTTAGCTTATAACAAATTCTGTCTTCTTGAGCATCTCCCTCACATCGGTCACCAGTGGTTCTCACTGTGTCTGCCTACTATCGCTAATCTATCCAGATTGTTCACATTTGTTATAGTTGGAGTTATACTCATACACTCTATCTATCAATACTCAGTCTTGACGATTCTATGCTTTAGTTTGTACATATCTTTTAGTCACTTTTGTGACACTCTGGTTCCTTTGCGAACCCTCCTGACTTGTCATTGATTCAGCGCCATACACTTGGGGGAAATCACATCTCATTTTTCCTTGCAACATACATCAATTCAGTCATTGTTACTTGGGGGTGTGGGCCCCCATTTGATCACACATTTGGTTTACACTTGAGTCAATAATCTTGTCATTTCTCAAGGACAACTCTCTACTGACACAAACTGGTGTTTTTCAACACCACCATAAACAATGTTTTTTAACACTATCTTTGGACACATCTATATTTTTTTAACACACATCAGATATCTCAAACATAAACACCTATCGATAACATTTAAACACAATGCACTCACAAGCACAATGGTGTTTTTCAACACCTCATACACATCTACATTCGAAAACTTTAAAATAGGCTGAGCTATGCTTGAATATTTCTTTGTATGCTGTCTATTCTTATAGATTTCATTGACATTTTCTTTGTCTACTACTTGTTCGCATAGTCCCAATGATCTGGCAACGTAAAATAAATAGGGTGTATGTGATAAGAGCTCTGCAATAAGGTGGAACAGCCTCACATCCCTCGATCTTGTTTATTTGTATGCCATGGTGAGGTCGGTATTATCTCCTTGCTTTTTATTGCTCTATTTGTTATTGTTTTTCTTGTTATTGATCTATTTGTTTACACATGATTACACTCATGGTTATCTTGGCTTTGAATGCCTTGATACTAGTGTACTCTTACGACATTAACTAGAAACAATGTTAAGGTCATCTTGGCTTTTGTGCCCTAGTGCTTACGTTCGTTTCCTACATTTTATCCAGTGATAAGTCATATTCATATCCTTATGGTTGCATTGTGGTTCCAGTAAGGGTTGTATCGACTTTGATGTTCCAAAAAAAAATGCTCAATGATGATAAATATATGATGGGTCTCACAACCATGTCCTAGAATTTCACCTTCATATTGCATCTTGCATAGGATTGCATTTTCATTCTAGACTTGCATTGTGACAATGATTCAGTGTTCTCTTCATTGCATTCTTCTGGGTTCATACTTTGGAGAGTTCTTCTTCTTCATTATTCACATTTCATCACGATTGCATAGGTGTTCGATCCTTGCTCTTGTTTCTTCACATGTTCTTTTGGTTAGCATTTGTCATCCTGCATGAGATGTTAGTACCATATACATATTCATATTCACATTTCATAATCATCCATGCATTACATTTACATTTTCATTTACATATTGCATTTGCATAAATCATTTCATACATACATCTTTACATTCATACATGTGCATTTCATACATATCTTTCAAACATGTTCATCCATTTGCATACATTCTAATCATATAAACATCTACGCATATAGGAAACATCTCATAAAAGACAAAATACAATATGTGATTATACCAAAAGACGAGCTCATATATATATATATATATATATATATAATGTGTTGATACAAATACAAAATGGTGCTACTCAAGCATGATCTATCTCAAAATACTGATATAATACAAAGATGCCAATGTATCAGATACATCCTATGATCTCATATCTCTATCTATCAGCCTAACTCTGGCCCTCTCCCTCATCACCTAGAGGAGGTGGAGGTGGGGCCCTATCTAGAGGAGGTGCCCTCTCTACTCCCTCTGATCCTCTCGCATAAATCAAGAATCTGGCTACCTGAGATGCCTCATCAGGAACTGCACCTATATAGGAGGCATAGTAGTATGTTGCTTGTGCCGTCTGCTGATGCACCTCCTCCTGCAACTCCCACAACTGCTCCCGAAGATCCTGTATCTCTCGGTCTCGATCCAATAGTCGCGCATCTCTCACAGTAACCTATATGGTGAGATCTCCCACCTACCTCATGAGTTGTCTCATCCTCTCCTGCGTGCACCACTGTGGGTCCTACGCTGCCTCCTGTGCTATATCCTATGTAAGCTAATCCTCCTGCATAAGATCCTCCTACTACACCTCATCCTGTGGAGGTACCTGCTACTCCTCTGATAGCTGCGCTGCAGTCTGTCACCATGACTGTCTAGTACTACCACTGCCACCAGCTCCTACATCCATCCCCATCTATCAGGTAGGGATGTCCACCTGAACTGTCCAAGGTTGTGGAACCTAATGTGCCCTCTGCTGTGGCAGAGGCATCTGTACCTACTATACCTATGGTTGCACTACCTGCAGGGGTACCACCTGTCCTCTACCTATTGTACCCACTAGATCTATGAACCTCAGGAAGGGATGCATGATGAAATTCTCCTTGTACTCGGTAGTGATGCTGGCATCTACTATATCCCACAGGTAATCCCACTGAATTGGGACCAATGATCAGATGTCTATTATAGTATGCCCCTAGTACAGTGTGGTACCCCAGCCTCTCCTCACCTTGTCAGCAAATCTCGAATATACCATGTAATCCTGTGAGATGTCTTGTGGGTGACTAAACTGCTGCCATACCTACCTCTACGAGAATCTCTCAATCACTATGATGGTGTGACCAATCATCGCATGGGTGCAAAACATGTGGCTCAACTGCTCCACCACATCATCCCAAGCCTTTGTGAGTCTCCACAACCTCCATATCACTGCTGATAGGTCATCGAGCTGAGCTCGCCACTGATCAATCTTACCCAGCACGGGCTGGGTAACCATGCCTCTATATTTGCATATATAAGGCTCCAAGGGCTACCTCATATCCTCGCATATGGGTCTGGTAACAAGAAGATGCTCCCATGCCCATATCTGTAGCACAAACACTCTAGCAGCCATACTCTTCGCCTCTCGATAGACGATCTCATGCATCTCATGATACATATGTGCAAGCATGCACTGAACCCATCCATAATGTCATGGCCAGGCCATCATCAGCTATAGAATCCTGCCCCAGCCGCACTCTAGACCGTGCTGTCCATGGTCAGGCATCAAATAGCACCCAAGATAGCATGTTAGTACCACTGGTAACCTGTGGGTCCCACCATATGAACTGATCAGATCCTCCCATGGGATTGCTTAGCCCATCATGAGGTCATCTTAGAAGATCTCTCTCAATGTTGTTGTGCCCACCTTGTGCCGTGTCTCGTACTCAACTCTAGTGCCGATGAACGGTATCCTCAGGATCTTATAGATATCCTTAGGAGTGATAGTCATCTCCCCCTATGGTAGGTAAAATGTGTTCATTTCTGAATGGAAACGCTTAACCAATGCTCCCAATAATCTATGATTTACCCGAATCTCAGGTATATCACACAACGTACTCAGTCCCAATGTAGCTATGTGGGCTGTCTCAGTATCATCTAGACGAGATATCAACCTGCTGATGGCCGGATGATGTGATCTGAATGCAATATCAGGAAAGTCAACCTGCAAGCCATATGAACAATAGAGAACTATCATTAATCGACAATAATCAAACCATAATACAGTAAGAAAGCATTCAAGACATCCTATAGACATTAATGATGTTGACACAAAAGCTTTTGGATGCGACGCAGACTGATTCCATATTCTTTTTGATCACTTTTTCTCATGTAAAATTGTAGAATTTCGCATGAAGAAGTTCTTTGTATCGCGTGATATTTCAATTTCATGTGACCTTTTATGCCAGTTTGCACGATAAAATGTCTTCCAATAGGGTTTTTTGCGCAACATTGGCTACTTACCCGCACGAGTGTTCGCATCGAGTGGCGCAAAGAAGTAGTTTCTTCACGCGAGCTTTCCCTACGGGGTGAGCGAAGAAACTACTTCTTCGCATGAAGACCCATGACCTACTTCCTAAAAACATGAAAAACATGCTAAAAATTGACTTAAATGCTTCAAATTTGAATCACGGAGAGGTTTATCGACTACTTACAGGTGGTCTATACGCTGCGGGCCGGCTGTGTCTCCTGGATCACTCAAATCGATGGCTACTGTAGGGGACCACCATTTTGTCTTCTACTTAGAGCTCTTTTCTCACAAAGTCAAAGGGTTCAAATGATTTGAAAATGACCCTTTTGTCCTTATATAGGTTTTTACCTAATTTTTCAAAGTGCTCTGTTTTGCACAAAAATTGCACCACTACCTAATTTTTCAAAGTGCTCCATTTTGCATGAAAATTGTACCACTACCTAATTTGACCGTCTTGAATCCATTTTCGTGATCAAAATCAAAATCTAACACTTTTATATAGCTCAAAATTGCATTTTAAAATTTTTGGGACTGACGCGATCGGACGCTTGTGCAGTCACCCTTCTGACATCGCTTTCTTGTCAGAATCTTATCATATCATCATTTTTTGAAATCTTTGACTTTTTTCTTCAAAAGTCAACTCTAGTCAACTCTAGTCAACCCTAGTCAAACTTGGTCAAACCAAACCTCAAAATCACTTGAAATTGATTCTGAATCTTTTGAATTCTTCCATAATCTGTTCTGAGTTCTTGATCTCCGACTCCAAATCTATCTGCAATTTTTTTCTCTTTATCATCATTATGACGTGTCATCTTTAAGTTTTTCTCCTGAGGGGGTAAGATGATTACATCATTGAATCTATTCCAATCAATCTAATCTGATTTTCAAAAATCCTCATCACTTGGGGCATGTTCAGTTTTTCGTACCTCACGGTCAAAACTGGGTGTTCCATACTTTTCAATCACTTAGAGCATGTTCAATTTTTTGTACCTCACAGTCAAAACTGGGTGTTCCATGCTTTTCAATCACTTGGGGCATGTTCATTTTTTCATACCTCACGGTGAAAACTGGGTGTTCCATGCTTTTCAATCACTTGGGGCATGTTTAGTTTTTCGTACCTCACGGTCAAAACTAGGTGTTCCATTCTTTTCAATCACTTGGGGCATGTTCATTTTTTTGTACCTCATGGTCAAAACTGGGTGTTCCATGCTTTTAAAATCACTTGGCGCCATGTTTAGTTTTTCATACCTCATAGTCAAAACTTGGTGTTCAAAATCCTTTCTTCTGTGCTTCAGGCATCAGAATATTCTTTGAATCAATGCGCTACTCGCACATCAATTCAAAGAGGGGAAAAATGTAACACCCCAAAATTGGCATCTTGCAACCCTAACCAATTTTGTTGCATTTGTCATTCTTCTGAATCATCAAAGTCCTATTGTACTAGGCAATTCTGAGTTTTCACCGACTCTACTCGCCCTGAGTGTCAAATGCAAAAAATCCTAAATCTGTATTAATCATACATCATATTTAATTCCTAAATATCTATTGGCTGAACAAACCCTATGATCAAATTAATTTAATTAATAAAGTCCTAGCACTTTATTTAAATTAAATTCACCCTCTTTAGCTGAGACACATGAAAAGGGAATTAAATAATATTTAATTATTAAATAAATATCCTCATTTCAATAATTGAATTCAATTATTCAGATGATTGAGAAAAAGCAATTATGAGGTCATATTTATTTAATTAATTGGATATTCTCTCAAAAATTTTATTTCTATTCAGAAATGGAAACTTTGAATTAATTGTGCTTTAAAGAGAAATAAAATAATTAAATTCAAATCAAAGAAAGAAAACAGTTAAAGCAGGAAGAATATTATTTATTGAATTATTTTCAATAAATCTTTCTAATTCTAAACTGGCTTTTCTATCTGTTTTATTTTAAAGAGGAAAGTTTCTATTTTGATCATCTCTGAGTCTATAAAAGAACTCTCATTCTTCATTCAAAATCTCTTGAATTTCTGAAAAAAATATGCATTGTTAGAATATTAAATTATTGTCTCATTTTCTTGCTAATCTCATATAGAGTAATTTCATTTTGCAATAAGATAGTTTCAATTTCTAGATTAATTGCATTGAAATAATGTCTTAGCTTAATCTCTCATCTTTCAATTCTTAGCATAATCTTGCATTGTATTGCACTCATCATGATAAATCCTTCGTTCTTAGATTGGTCCATGGTTGTGAGACTCTCATTTTGAAAGCAATTTCAAAAACCCGATCTAGATAGAAGGCAATAGGTTGAATCATGCAGGCAGGCAAGATGAATAATCTCATATTCATTCTTGTGTGTACCTGGTGAATAAGGACTATGTTGAAGTGTGTGGTTGATTAACAAGGCCAAAATTAACACATACAATAAACATTTCCAAGAATCCAGTCATGCATGCTAAGACTAAACACATTGCAATCAAGTATAATTATTTAAGAGAACAAGTTCAAGAAAAAGAGGTGATACTTGAGTATGTGCAATCCAAAGAACAATTAGTTGACATCTTCACCAAGCCACTGCCCAAGGATGCATTTGAGTACTTGAGAAAGAGACTAGGGGTAAAACCCTTGTTACCAGTCATTAAAATGACTAGAAGGCTGCATCAGCCTACATATTATTAGAATATCTTTAATGTTGATGCAAGAAAAGAGACGAACTACAAGGCTAAATCTATATACAAACAAGTATATATCAAGACCGAGCACCAGACCATATTGTTGTATTGATGATGGATAAGGGTAATTCAAGGAATATATTATGGATGGAAAGAAATGATTGTTTGAAATTAATGTCAGGTATTTTTGAAGATATTTCTTTGGCATTGTTGTCAAAGGGAGAGATATTAACCATATTATCACATCCCTCTATAAAAGGAGAGAAATTATCCATTATCACATTACTCCAACAGGGAGAAATTATATCCTTAGGGAAAGAAATTGTATGGAAAGATTATATAAAGGGCGAGCTGCTGACAAGAGAAAAAGACATCAAAATAGAAGAATAGTCAAGAGAGAGAAATTGACACAAGGAGAGAACACAACACATTAGAAGAAAGAGAGATGCAAGAATCAAATCTAAGCTAAAACAGAGCTTACCAATGGTCAGACATTTATTGGTTAATAGAACAAAAAATTGGTAGTTTGATGAATCTCAAACTGTCGTATATCATATTGTATTAGAAATAGTATAGTGTGATAATATAGTATGTTTCCATCAATGCCAAAGGGAGAGATTGATGACATGTAACTGATTGAATGTTTGATAATGTTAAGTTGAAAGATAATGCAAGTCATTAAATTAGTTAATGGACTATATTGTCATTGTTGTCAAGTTGATATCATCTTTATGGTCATGTACATAATGCCAAAGACTTCAGAGAACCAAAGGAACCAAATTTATGCTTTCATAAATGCATAAAACTCAAGTATTCACTAAGTAACAAACAACACCAACGGAGTGCACACTGACAGATAGAGCAAAGAAGAATAGTCACAGTGATACTCGACGATCAAAAGCATAGTCTTGCCTAACGAAATAAAACCACAGTGATGCCTGACGAGAAAAGTCATAAGGTTTCACAATGAGTAAAATTCCAATAATGCCTGATTGATGGAGATCACAAAGCTAACTGGAGTCTCACCAAAAGATTAGTTAGTTGTCACCAATGACTAAATATAGTGGTGACCGACATAACCAAGAGTTTAGAAAATGATAAAATATCTAGTTGGCAGAGCTAAAAATAGACTTAACTGGTTGTCTACTTTGTTTTATTCGACCAGAGATAAGTGATTGATTTAAAGATGATTTGTATAGTTGGCAAGAAGATATCTACGAGACAAA
>MU226024.1:59381-72927 GCA_018584345.1 Thuja plicata
AAATCCTCTAACAAGGTCACACTTAATAGTGTGTTTGTAACCTTTAATAGGGTTGGCTCCTAACAGGGCTCACTTTAGAAGAGTGAAAATTTGGGGTACCGGTCCCAGTGGTTTTTCCCTTAACAGGTTTTCCACGTTAAAATTCATGTTTTATGTGTGTATGATTCATTTCTTTACTATCTTGCATCTTACATACCTAACTCTGGATTGATCGGTATACTCTACTTATTTACTGAGTTTCGGTAAATAGTTATACTTCTTATCAGTAATCAAGAAAGAACAAGGATTGAGAGAGAAAACCGATAGATAGTTAATCATTATTAGTATTTCATTACATGCATCTTGTAGGGACATAATAATCTGAGATTTATTTATTGGTGGTTAAGTTTGAAGGATAAATTTTTGAAGCCACTGATTCACCCCCCCTCTCAGTTATTACTAACAACTATAAAATAAACTAAGGCCAATTGTTGAATCAAGAACAAGGACTTAGACTATAAAGGATGCAGATTCACCACTGATTCAGAAAGGAATAGTGAGGACTTATAAGAGAAAGCCTCAAACTGGGAAACATGCACGAAGGAAAAGAAGAAAATACATCTGAGGTAAAGAGGACAAGGATGACACTACACAAGATGAGATTGAACAAGCAATCCAACCTAAAAAGAATAATGTTCCTGAGATAATTGATGAGATTACTACATCAATCATCAAGACAGGTAGCATATCAAATCCTAAGATTAGACAATGGATAACTCTGAAACCTAAGGATCATATTAAGATAGAAGAAGTCATCATAAAGGCATTGATTTCATTCAAATATGTACCTGTACAATTTAATAAGATGATGCCACAAGAACAAAATGATAGAAAATCAACAAGGTGGACATATGCACTAAATACTGAAAAATAGATAAGGGAAAGATCCCTAGTTACAATTATGCCACTCAAGTCAAAGATGGAAGAGATTGATGAAATGATGATGAAGCATTCAAAGAAATTTTCCACTAAGATGGGAGCTTACAAAGTACTAGAAGGCAATTTAATATAGATTGACAAACAAAGCAATGAAACATGGAATAAAATATTCAATTCACCTAAGGAGGATACAAGCCCCAAGAAGGTATTAGCTCTTACCTAGACCCCTCATTATGAAGAGAAAAAGGATACACCAAGCCCAGAAGACATCTTCATAAATGATATCAAGGATTTAAATCCATTTGAATTGAAAATAGAAGCAAGCAAGGTAATGGATAACATACCTCAAATTTGAATATCATTAGGGGATGCAATAGATGACACAATCAAAGATATAACTATAATAGATATCACTGAAGGTGATCCAATAGATGAAGTAAAGGAAAATGGAGATGTCACTTTTGCCACCATGTAAACCAAGGAAAAGGAAACACAGGATGCTACATAGGTCAATATACCCAGTGAAATTCCATTATTGATACAAGCTATCAATATCATCTCGAAAGAAAATGAGAAGTCACATGAACATGATGCAAGCATACCCAATGATAAGGGTGGTGGGGAGAAGAAAAGAACAAATGATAAATAGAAAGATACAAATGGAGAGAAGAAAGATACTAGTGGAGAAGAAAAACAAAGTGATGCCAAGGATACCAAGGAAGAGAAATATCGAGAAAAAGATAAATTTGATGTAGAGATGTCTACAACCAACTGACAGGTGAATACCAAGCAGTGGGATAAAGACACAACACCTCCAAAGCCTTCACCAAGTACATCAGACCAAGAAAAGGAACTTGTTATGGTACTAAATGCAACTTCTTACACTACAATTGCAAAGAAGAAGAAGAGAAAAGCACGAGTAACACTGGATGAAATCATTGACATACCAAATTGTGATCCTAGGAAAATTGATCTAGAGTCCCTTACAAAGTATGGTGAACTTTGTAAAAGAAAGGAAATTCAAGACAAGCCCAAGAAGGAGCATAAGAACTCCCAAGTCTTGGATAAAACCAAAGATATACTATTGCATATTGTACCTGACACACAAATTGATCAAAGTGCACCAATACTTGGTCAATTAGAAGTTCTCACCGAGGCTATTACATCACAGACTATGGAAGCTGACAAGGTGATAGAAGAACATGCAGAGGAGAAGTACCAATACAAACTAATAGAGAAAATCAGCCAAGAAGTGGCAGAGAAAAAGGTAAAGCTATCTAAATTGGTCAATACATTGGAACCCATTATTTTAGAAGTTATAACCTTAATTCAAAACTTATGCACAATAGAGAAATTCACTAAGGAGAATAGTGAAAAGATTGAGCTATGCGGATCTTAATGCTAGTGCACAAGGTCTCACAATTAATGAAAATGCATTCAATTTCTATTGTGAGAAGCTTATAGAATATAAATGGTTGAGACTAGAGATTCAAGAGGAAGAATCCAAAATCCAAGATGAGGTAACCGAACTCCAATCTCTACTACTACCAAATCTCACATTACTGCAACAACACATGACTTCAGAAAAAAAACTAATTGTCACCCCAAAGATGTTTGTCACATATAGTATCTATGAGATGCACGCCAAGATAACATTGAAGAAAATAGCCTTGGAACACCTCAAGGAGAAATGGGAGAAAATGATGGAAGAGATAAAAAAATCCCATTCTCACATTTTTTGACAAATTATAAGTATTACACCTTTGTCATTATTTTCTAAAAAGGGGGAAATGATAATGTGAATAGGGGAAATATATGGATAAAAGAAAATGTATCAAAGGAAGAAACATGTACATACAATACACTAAGGCATGCACATACGGGGAGTCATTAACAAGATAACACATGGTGTATATACAAAACATTTTAGTTTTACACATATTGATTTTTGTTACTAATGCCAAAGTGGGAGATTGATGATCATATTTTCTCATTAGTATATAAAGGAAATATTTTTTGAACCATCGGTAACATGATCACCAAGTGACAGAAAATAGAGGTCACTAAGACAGACAGTTTACAGTATAAATTGAGAACACAATTTATAGAGTAAACCAACAACAAAATTTACAGAGTAAACTGACATAGTAGTTCATAGAGTAAACCGACACTCAGTCTAAAGAGAAACCTAAGAATCAGAATGTCTACAAAGACATCACCAAGAAAAGACTACAGAGAAACCCGAGCACCAGTCTACCAAGAGACAACTTTATTTTTGATAAATGTGGATCTGAGTTACATGTCAGATAAAACACTTGAGTTTTATATTTAGCTTTATGCTTATCTTTAAAACCATTTCTTGAGGGACAAGTCAAGCATGTGTAATTTTTTTAATCAGTCTAACTGATTGAAAACATGCAAACTAGGAGATCAAGGTCAAGTTGTAAACCTTTGATCATAGAGTTTTCATTGTAAAGTGTGAAACCTATTTAGGTCAATTCATTATATAAATAGATGTATTAATCAATCAGAACATGATGATTGTAGCCGCAAGAGACATCTAAAGGATCAGACAAGAGTTTCATGCAGAAGGACACAAAAGACAAAATTGAGTTATGAAGAAAAAGATTCAAGGCTACCAAGCAGAAAAGAGGTATTAATAAATCACTATAGGTGATACATCATATTGTGAACCTAAAGGATCTATTCTCAGCAATTCAGGATTGCATACTATCAGTTCAACAAGTTATTTTGACTACTTTCTAACAATTGTAAAAAATAGAAGAAATCCTTTAAGAAGGTGGATTTAACAATCCTATTGTAAATCTCTTAACCAAGTGCACACTTAACAGTGTTTCTAAATCTCTTAACAGAGTAGACCTAACCATTCTAAAATGTTACTCCTAATAGGGTAAGATCATCAGAAGTGATCATACTTGTAGCCTTAACTGAAACCTTCCATTATGCAGATAGTGAATCTTTGTGGGTTTCAACCCCACCACAGTTTTTACCTTCTAACAAGGGTATTCTATGTTACCAATTCTTATGTCATGTGTACTAACATTTCATGAATGTTTCTATAAATTTTTACATGCAATTAAGTTTATGATTTGATATTACATGCATAAGGTAGAAAAGCAATATGGTCGGTAATGCAATGAACATATTACTAAAGGATTAAAGGTTAATAGATGAAATTTTTTTAAGGGTACTTATTCACCCCTCCCCTCTTAGTACACACCATTCAATTATCCCAACACTATGTAATCAGATGAACTCCAACTAGGCTTGGCACACTTTATTAAGAACTCATTCCAATGGACATTCCCGATGTCAGTGTTTGTAACCTCACTATGGTGGTTTTTGATTTTTAAAGGCGGGTGGTACCCTTTGAATAGGTACTTAATGGGTGATTCAATGATCCATTCTGGCATTCCTATAAGAAAACATTGGAAACATCCTGGCAACTTATTTAAAATGAATGCTCCACAGAAAGTATAAAGAAGAAACTAAAAATTAAAGGGGAGGAGTAACTTCTCAGAATCATCATCTTTTGGTACTTTCGGCCACTTGGACCTTCAGACACAAAAGATGAGACCAGATAGTGAAATTCCAAAAATGAAAAGAGGAGTTTGAATGGGGAAAATGATGTTCTTCGTAAAGTCAGACTACGAAGTTATTTTGGTGTGTGAAAGGCCGAAAGTGCAAAGTCCTAGAACATGGGTGAAACTGAAAGGGCAAAGGTCTGAGCTTGCAGAGATATAGGGAATTTTAGAGAGTGAGAGTGTGTAAGACTGAAGGTGTGAAGACAACGATGAATTTTTGAAGATCGGGTATCCATACTTGCGGAGGTGTAAATTTTTATGGATCATGAAAGTGCTAAAGTCCGAGGGTGTGAACGTTGGTCCTGTCTTCGATGTTTCAGCCTTTGGCGATGAGGCATAATGTGAAACGTTGAAAAATACAAAATTCTTAAGGCTGGTCTTGACTTGGTAGAATCTTCTCTTCTGGATTGGACTAGGAAGATTACTTTTGTCCTTCAGAGACCAAAAGTCCTATGACAGACGCGACATAAGAAACAAAAAAATAAACACAACGAAATCCAAAAAGATGAGTGAAATAGACCAGACATCCTAGAGATAAGGACCCTAGGAAAGTGTCATGAAAATAAGCTTGGAGACAAGCAAGCCAGGGATAAAAACTAGAAAACAAAAACAAAACCTAAGGAAGAATGAAAAACAAAACCTAAACCTAACGACGGGCCAAAAATACCAACTTTCTAGGAGGGAGAGAAGGCAGAAGAATAATGTGCAACACAAGGATGAGCAACATGGTCCTGAGTGAGGAGAATAATGATGAGGAAGTGTGTGCTGAAGAAGAGATTTTCCTAAGCTCAAGGAGACAAATAACAAAATAGAAAAGTGAAGAAAAAATGCATAGATTCTCTTTTATAGTCTCGCTTAGGTGACATCATGCATAATTTGGTGTTTCAATGGCCGAAACACTAAAGTCGTGGCCCTCAGATATTTTTTTAGGGATCCAGAGGCTGCACCTCCAAAAGACTAAACTATAGGCTTCAACCTTTGTGCTTTTCAAATTTTGGGATTTTGAAGGTTGACAAACCCCGAAAGATCGAAAGTATGAAATTGTGCAAAGTTGAAAAGACTTCGCATTTCTTCAAAAGGATCCCCCAGAAAGCATCCAAGAGGATAAGGGGGTCAAAAAAAAATAAAAGAAAGGGGGTTCCCCATGGAAAAAAGGCCAAAAAGATGGTGTGTACATTGTGGAACCGCAAAAAATAGGCCCAAAAAAATGAGAGGAATGAGCAAGGAATTTCTTCATCAGCAAAACCCTTCAGAAATTAACTCCATAGTAGGTCAAACATAAAAAAACATTCGGGAAAATATTCTTTTGCTCAACTCCCAAGGGTGAAGCCTTCAGTTGTATCTTCAAGTGTATGTATATAGTGGGTTCATTTCCTATCCTTTGAAAGAGATGACCCATATGATCGTCAGCCATCTCTAGTGTTCACGATGTTGACAAGGGATTCTTGGAAAGAGCTTTGCTACTAGTCAGGCATCCATACCCCCAAAAAAATTTCCCTAAGTCCCAATCTAACCTTGCTCTATTGTCGGCTAGGCATCCATAGCCCCAGTAGAGTTTTCTAAGGTCACCCTCTTTATTGTATGAGGGAACTTGGATTTTATGAAGTATGCAGAGGATTTCCTTTGAGACAATTCTTCTCTTTTGACTAGTGCCCAGAATGGGTGAGTCGTGACTTTGAGTGGAATGTTTCTTCAAGCATATACCTCTTTTTTTTTCTTTTTTGGGAAACCTAGGAAGTACTTAGAATGTTCCACTCAAGCTCTTAGATTGTGGCTATCATTTTGGCTACCATCATTATAATGACTTATCTGGTTCACTATCTTTTCATCCTATCTTCTCCTTCTTTTTTACTTCCTTGTCTCAACCAAGAGGGGTTTTGGGACCGGTGGGTACCTGGGCCAATATGCTAGTGCTAGTTACGGCTGACAACCACATAAGAAACCAATGTTCTTGGGTATTAATTTTGTGCATCTTGTGATTAGGACAACTAGTGTCAGACATCTCCTAGATTATCAATGAAAGATACCACCACTTATGATCTCTGAGAATGATCTATTTCATTATACATTTCTTTGGCGATTTTGACTAATAAATAACTCTTCTCCCCTTTTCTAAAGGACTACTTAGGATGGACCCAAAATTAATTGACCCAAGACACACACAAATGATCCCCAACAAGGGATGAGAAAAGAGGAAACCAAAAAGAAGAAAAGGAATGAAAAAAAAAAATAAAGAAAAGAAAAAGGGCCACAAGCTATAAAATACAAGATGAAAGGGCAATCCCCTTCTAGGAAAATAATTTTTAAGGAACTATTCATTGATTGAAAATGACACCAAGTCCTTTTCTAGAGCATTGATCCTGAAATTATTTTCTCCCAAGATTTTTGATATCTGATAGGGGTTCGTCCACAGTTTCTAAAATTTGGTGTGGCTTCCTGACTTTTCTTTTGTCTTATCCCACAAGAGGACAAGGTCAGAGATCCTAAAGGCTTTAATGGTGGACCTCTTTTCAAACCATGGCTTGATGACATCTTGATTCTTTGACACATGTTCTAAGCCCATAGCCCTTTTCTCTTCTAGGTTGAGGAGGTTCAAAAGTCAAACTTGCACCCGATCTTCACCTTTGATATATTGGTTCATAAATCTCAAGATAGGTATTTTCAAGTTCATACGGAAGGCCAGTTCCAGGCCATAGACTAATTGGTAAGGGGAGTCCATAAATATTTATTAATCCTCACTTGGTCAGTTCATAAAGAATATTTTAGCTGTGTGTGCCATTCCATGGGTTGTTGTCCAGGAGGTCTTTGATCACTGTTATTAAGTTTTTGTTGGTAGAATCTGCTACACCATTTCCTTGTGGGTAATAATTAGAATAGAAATTTAGAATTACCTGATTTTCAAAGGCCCATGGAATGAGCATAGAAAAGGAGAAATGTGTGTTGTTGTCACATACTAGATAAAATGACATCCCAAACCTAGTTATGATGTGCTCCTCCAAAAATTTGGTTACCACTTCAATAGTATAATTATTTAGTGCCTGCGCCATTTTCTAGTGTGTGCAGTAATTGGTGGTTGTCAAAATGAACCTATGACCTATAGAAGAGGGTGGGTTAATCATTCCAACAAAATCTAGGACCCATTGGGCAAACAGATGTACTCTTACACTAGCTACAGGGCATTGTTGGGTTCTTCTCTCAGTTTGCGCTAGTTTAGAAAGTATGGCATGACCTCACATTTCTGTTGGTACCTCTAAATATCATTGGCCAATAGTACCCTACTTTCAATATTTGGTGTGAAGTGGCTTCAACAGACCCATGGCTTGTCCTATATTTTTTGTGGAACCCAACTAGGACCTGCTTCTCTTTGATCCTGTCTAGACACCTTAGGTACAAACCATCATAGTTGTGTTTATATAACTGACCATTCTTCAACATGTAGGAGTTCCTCTTAAGTTCCATGGCTCTTCTTTGTGATTCATTCATCCCTTCAGGATAGTGACTCTGCAGCAATTACTAGACTAGGTCTTAATACCATATATCTGAAATTATCTCCTGATTAGTGTAGATCTTGCATACCAGGTCTTCTTCTACTTTGGAGATTAGTTTTGTAAGGCCCTGGCCTCTTACCAGCTTCATCAGCTGAATCTCAAGGTCAAATTCTTGGAGGACCACCATCCACTTCCCTCTTCTCTCACCCAATTTGTCTTGCATCAACAAGGATTTGACAACAATATTTGGAACTATTCTAAAAAAATTTCTCCTTAGTACATAATGTCATAACTTCTTTACTTATTTAACCAGGGTGAAGGATTGTTTGTTTATATTTGGGTATCTAACCTCGGTGTTCTTAAGTGGGAAACTCATAAATTCTATGGGTCTCTCATTTTAGCCATCCTTCTTTGTGTGAGGATTCCTACGCAGGGATGTTCAGAGGCACAAGAATACACTTTAACGGGCAATGTGTAATCTGGGCTAACAAGGAAAGAGGCCATGGCAACTGCATTTTTAATCTCTTCAAAAGACTTCTTTATTGGGGTATTATACTCAACTTTGGAATCTTTTTTAGCATATTGTTTAGTCGCTTTACTATTTCGGTGAAACCATTGATGAACTTTCTCACAAAGTTTATCTTTCTAAAGAAAGTTTTCAATTATTTGTGACTATGTGGGGTGTTTTTTTTAGAGTATTGTAGACACTTAGTGTCTATCACTATCCTTGTCTCAGAGATTATGTGCCCGAGTAGTTTTCCTTTAGTGACCCAAAAATTCACTTTTTTGGATTGAGGGAGATTTTGTACCTCCTACACCTTTGAAGAACCCTTCTTAGGTCACTTATGTGATCTATTCGTTATTTTGAGAATACTGTGAAGTCATCCATAGAGATAATGATGCATTTTCAAACTAAACCTTTAAATTCAATGCCCATCACTCTTTGGAAAGTATCCCCAGCATTGATCAAACCAAATGGAATCGGTCAATAAGAAAAAGTCCCCCATTTAGTGGTGAATGTTGTTACCAACCTGTCGTCCTCTTGTACCATCACTCAAATGAATGGATGATTGTGAACATGAACGCATCATTTATGATCCTATAATCTGGGTTGTTTATATCCAGATTTTCTTTTCTTTCTAATTGAGGATATATGATGAAAGGCCATGCACTGGGCTGCCCAAAGGCTCACTATTTTACCAATCTAGAGTAGTCTTCCTTGGATGCCAATAAATACACCATTCATGATGTCATGCATAACTTGGGGCTATGCTTCATCAAAATTAATTGCTCATCCAGGCTATCACTCAGGATGGTGGCCCAATCAAACCTCGTCCTTCTCCCCTTGATTCTATTAATTAGCAAGATCATCCAATGTTCAAGATGAATGGATTTGGGTAACCCATACAATCGGCTAAGAATTATGATGGCTTGCTAAATATAATCTTTCAAGTATGCCCTCCTCATATCTATCTTTTCCAGCTTGTTCTTTGGAAGGGATTGGATCAGGTATTCCTTATTCACTATGTTGTATGCCTCCACGGTATTATTTTTTGAACCACTATAGGCCCTTTTTGATTGAGAAATCATAATATATGTCGATGCCTTTGGAAGGTGGAAGAAATCCTTGATGTTATCTAGCCATAGGTCCAAGTCAACTTCTCTGGTTCTATTTTTTACTACTCTTTCATTTGGTACATAATGGTGAGCCAAGGTCATAATAGAATCTGAGGACAATATTGAGACTAGCTATGAGGCTCCATTAACTAAGCTTGATATTACTAGGGTCATGCAGTTAGATGACCTCCCACTAGGCTTGGCAGACTTTATTTAGAACTCATTCCAATCAACATTCCTAGTGTCGGTGTCTATCACCTCACTATGGTGGTGCCCTTTGAATAGGTACTTCATGGGTGATCCAATGATCCATTTTGGCATTCCTGCAAGAAACCATTGCAAACATTAGTGCCTTATTTAAAATAAAGGCTCCACAAGAAGTATAAAGAAGAAAATGAAACTCAAAGGGGGGGAGTAACTGCTCAAAATCATCATCTTTTGGTACTTTCAACTACTTTGACATTCAGACACTGAAGACACAACCAGATAGTGAAAGGTCAAAAACCCTAAGAGGAATTTAAATGGGGAAAATGATTTTCTTCAACAAGTCAGACTAAAAATTCTTTCAGCATGTGAAAGGTCGAAAGTGAGAAGCCCTAGAACATGGGTAAAAATGAAAGGGCGTAGGTCCAGGCTTGTGGAGATGTAGGTTGTTTCAGAGAGAGAGAGTGCAAAAGTCTAAAGGTGTTAAGACAAGGATGAAGTTTTGAAGAGCGACGATATGGTCTTGTTGACGTGTAGGGTTTCTTAGATCGCAAAAGTGAAAATTTTTTATGGATAACCAAAACTTTAGTGGTGATTATTTGCCATTTGGCAAATGTCACATGTCAACGAATCCATAATTGGTGAATGTTTTTCATATATTGGATTAACCCTATTGTCTAACATTTATTAATATTGGGTCCGAAGCCTGGGCCCATCGCCCATTGGTTTATTTAATTTTTCCATTTCTTACACATTATCGCCAATGGAATATAAATTTTGGTCCCCCTAAATTTAAAACATTCGCCTATAATTTCTAAGAGACCCCAAATTGATGGCCTATATTCACCAATCATTTTATACATATATATTTACAGGGAGCCCCAAATTTGCCTAGCATTTTATGGACGCATGTCTCTAACTGACATAATTTAGCCAACTTTATTAATCATGCAAAGGTATTAGATGACCCATAATCACCTCAAAAATAACAAAAGATGTGTTATAATTACGCGCACTTAGAAAAATATTTGTATACCTAATACCTCCCACCAAATTTTCCAAATAAGGATTAGTATAAAAACATTATGATATCTCTATATTTGATCAATAGCAAAGTTTCAGACTAATGAGTGCAACTGTATACTGCATTGGCGAGTCGCGACTGCATTACTGCAATTTAATTTGAGGAAAAGGTAAGTGATACTTATTATATGACTCTTTGATTTTGAGTTCATTTACATTATTTTGAAATAGGTTTGCAAGAAAGGGGTTTCTTTTTTCTTTTAGCCTGAAATACATTACACGCCATTGATCTGTGCTCAACCAACGATCGCTGGCATTGTCGCACTATCACAGGTCCCATTAACTTTTGGCTTGTCATTTGATGTCACTATGACATGTGTGAGTGTCACTTAATCATTTTAAATTACAACTTTAGCTTATTAGTTATTACATTTAATAAATGTTTAGTTTTACAGTGTAGTCCAATTTAGATTTTAATTCAATTATTTCTATCTGTATTATAATCAAAAACTACATTATCACACATCGATATGACACATTGGAAAATTAAAAATAGAGACTTGTTTTGTCTCTGGAATGATAAAGAAACTTAATTGTTTTAAAATTTTAGAATCTTAATCTTCAGATTTAAAAATGGAAGTACTAATCAATCACTTAAGCATACTTAAATGTCTAATACACAGGTAAAGAAACTAATTAAAATATTGTAATTATAGAGAAGTTTAAGAATCATTTTTTGTACCTGTATAGTCAGAAAATGGAAGCACTTCCATTGTAGACATGTTTAGCCTCTGAGTAAGTGGTTTGGGGTCATGGAAAGTGCCTTGAATGGGTTCCTGATCTTGACATGGCCTCCCCCTGTTCTGTCCCTCTTTCCACTCCTGTTTAGCCTAATTTCTGCATTCTGGAATGCAGATTAGTGATTCTGGGCTTCAGGGTCAGGGTTGACCTTTTAGGTCTATGTCGATCTCGACCCTGGTCAGGGTCAACCTTGACCCTAACCTAGGTCAGGGTCAACCTTGACCTTGACCCAGGGTTCAGATCCCGGAGTCTTAGATTTTGGAGGTCGGCCTTTGCAAAAAGTATTTCCTGCTTCCGAGTCGGCTATTTCAGGTTCCAAAGCGTTGATTCCTAAATTATATTTAATATAGGTCCTCTCTTAGGGGTAAAGGATTTAATAGGAATTTAATCCTCCTATGTATGCCTCCTTAGAAGATTGTTCCCTAATTCCATATAAAAGGGAAGCTTTCTCTCTCATTTTCTCTAAGTCTTCTAAGCATCAAAAAGTGATACTAAGTTCTCTATTGAAGCCTATGCATCCTTGAGCAATTGAGAAACATCATCAAGCAAGCTAAGGAGAAATATTTCAAGCAAGCATTCATCCATCCAAGCATCCATTTTCATGAAGGAGATCCATTGGAGGCCATTGAAGGAGTGAAGCTACATGGTGCCCTTTTGGTGATCTCTCCATCTACCTTCTTCCAAGCCTATTCCAAAGTCAAGAACCCATTCAAGACTTGGTGTTGGAGATATATTAGCTAGAGATTGAAGACATCCTACCTTTCTACATTCCACATTTTGAGGTGTACTTGTGGATTCAAGGATTCAAATCTGCCACAAGGACTTTCACAAGCAAGGTAAATTTATGCATTTTCTTTGTTTGCTTCTGCAATTTAAATTATATATTTGAGGTTAATTCCAAAACTAGAGTTTGACTAAGGCAAACCCCTCCCCCACAAAAAACAATCTCCTTTTTTTGGTAGGTACAGGTGTGGAATAGCGGATTTGAACCCAGATCTAGATAGCCTTTTCAGTTTTCTTTTGGATGGCATGAACAAAGTCACTTTCAAATTTGTGCAGGTCAGGGTCAACATTATTGGGTTAGGGTTGACATTTGTGGGTCAAGGTTGACCTTTTTCATAAGAAGACATCAAAATAGAAAAATATTTTTGGGTTTTGTTCATCTCTGCGTTCCAATTTGGGATCAACTATCAATTTTTCTAGAAACTCAATATAGGCCTCAGAAAATAGAATTCTTCGATCTACAATATTTCAAGGTTAGTGCATTTCTCCCATTCCTTCAATTATTTTCATATATCATTTCTATACCCTTAATTAATAGAATTTAAGGTATCTCCTTTATTATTCTCCTTTCCAAATAGTTGATTCATTTGTGCATTAGCCCTTCCTTAGGGTTGATCAACTTGGATCTCCCATTTGTGCATTTGAGGATAAAAAGGAACATCTTATCTTCTCCTTAATCACAATTGAAATACCTAATCAATACAATTCAATTAGGGTTAAGGAATTCAATACATTCTACACAACTTAAAGGACAATTTACACATCAACAACACACATACATATTTTCTTATATTACATTTTGGTGAACCCGCGATAGACAACTCTTTCTTTTTGGTGTTAGATTTACATTTTTTATGCTAGAGCTTGTATGTTCTTTCAAATTGCATTTCAATTCAATAGATCAAAATTTTGTGTTAGTTCATTGGCATTGTATTGGTGTATGAGCTTTACCACATCTAGTCCTACTTATAGTATCCTGGTTAGAAGAAGCCATAGACTTATGGGTTCCTTTGATCCTGAGTCTTCCTCTCCTTTCCTTAGGATCCTGGATGATAATTTGATAACTCATGATTCCAATCCTTCCATGGAGCATAACTCTTCCCACTC
>MU226024.1:75053-109008 GCA_018584345.1 Thuja plicata
ATCTTTAATCAATGTCATTACTGAGGAAAATATTTTTATGAAAGGCTTACAACGTGATTTTTATGACTCATCTGATGCATGGATCCAAACTTGTAATGGCTTTCTTTATCCTACACTTGGTTCTATTGACTTACTGGTCAAACTTTGTGGTAAAGTTATAAATACTACCTTCATCATTATTCCTACTTCTGATCAATTCCAAATCAAATTTGGTTTACCTTGGATAATTTCTATGCATGCTATTGCTTCTCCCATTCATAAATGTCTTAAGCTCATTCATAATGGAGAAGTCAAAATGATTAATCATAGTTTGTTTCAACCTTCTAGGCCTAGAGATTGCGCTACTCTTGATTTTCTTTGGCCTTCATTACCTAACTCATGTTCGCCTCACCCTGATCATCTCTTTCACTCCTATCAAGCTTACAAACATCACAAAATTGCTGAGTTAAGTATGCCTCAGATTTATTCCAACCGTGGTCTTTTGCCTACTCCTGCAATATCTCCTTTATCTATTTCTACTAATAAGAATAACCAAACTTCTACTCTTCCATTACAATGTATTGAGAACTCTCCTATAGAATCTAGGAAGGAACCTATTGTTATTCCTCCTAGTTCTCAACATTTACCAAATAAAGTTAAACGTAACAAATCTGCTAATGAATGTCGTAAGAAGCATAGAGCTAATGCTAGAGCCCATGCTTCTATGATTCGAAGCTCATTACCTACCTTCGATCAACCTATGCCTGATGCATTAGATGTTAATATTCATGATGTCAAGACAAATGATTATGATGATCCTATTCATATCTTGGATCCTATTTCAATCAATCTTGATGAGGAGGACACTCTCGATGATCCTATTGATCTTAGTGATGAACATGAGACTGTTGATCTTGATAATGATTTACCTCATATGCTTTCAACTCAATTAATAATTATACCTAGTAATGAGCATTGTGATTCTCAAGAGGATCCTTGTTTGGAACTGGCTATCATTCCTACTAAATTGGATATAGTCCCTCTTGCGAGTTGCCCACCTACCCTAAATAACATAAACCAAGATGGGGAGGGTTGACAACATGCTTGATTGGCTCATCCTTTATCATAGCCCTTTGTGTTTTTATATGTTGTGATGTGCTTCCCCCGTAATGTGTTTCTAAAATGTTTGTTAGATTCTTTTATATGACCCTTGTTACTTTGTTGGTATAAGGTGATAAAAAGTATCAAAACTGTTGTTCAATTCCTCTATATGTATCTACATTCGTCTATATGTTGCTTCATGTTATGTTGTACATGTGTTATTTTTTGTAACTGTGTTCCTTGTACAATATTCTTGGATCTGTGACATGGTAGCACTAATTCTTTTTGGTCTCCAGGTTGTGGTCTGAAAAGATTCCTCTTCGTAACTCTTAAGTTTCTTTTCTCCTTTGTGATTGTAGTTCTACTTTCTTTGGGGAATGATGTCGATTCATTTGCAATAATATGATATTTTCTATGTACATGTTACCTTATGATCATACTAACCCCACATTAGGTAGATCCCTCTTGTGTTCTTATGTATGTTTATGTTTTATTTCCCTTGATTTGTCTTCCTTTGGGGGCATCTCGCAGTGGAAACGTAATCCATAGAGTTGCTGATGTTTCTATTAAAACCATTGCTCATGTTAAAGTGTTAGCAATGAATTTAACATGGGGGCATACACTCTACTCACTTTTTGCACGCACGCACATTCAAAATATTTTTCAAAGATTCAAAACTTTTCCCTTTATGGATTAAAAGAAACTAATCCTTAAAGCATGGTCATTTTTACCTTTTTAGGATCTCTTGATCCCTCTAGTTTAAAATTTACATGGATGTCTTCATCCTGCCATTTTTTCAATTTACAATGACTTGATCCCTTTAAGAATGGAACTCCCTGATGGGTTGACTAGTGAGTAGCCACATTCACTAGGCAGTTCAACTCCATCTTTCCAGTAACGCCTTTTGTGTGGTTCACAATGAGACATAAGTTCTCATTGGGCGAGATAATCACACCATTTTCTCTCTCTAATTAACTAAGTGATGTCTCTCCTATCAAGATCTTAGGTTTGATAAGGACTTAATTCCCTTGAGGGCTTAAGGGTTTCTTTATCCCTTTTGGGATTCAATAAGATTGTCTTTTATGTATATTCTCCTTTACTAAGAGTTTGTGTTGAAATCATACTCTTGCTAAAGTGGGGGCTAAATGTATAGTTGGAAAATGGAAGCACTTCCACTGTAGACATGTTTATCCTTTCGAGTAAGTGGTTTGGGGTCATGGCAAGTGCCTTGAATGGGTTCCTGATCTTGACATGGCTTCCCCCCTATTCTGTCCCTCTTTCCACTCCTGTTTAGCGTGATTTCTACTTTCTGGACTGCAGATTGGTGATTCTGGGCTTCAGGGTTAGGGTCAACCTTTTAGGTCTATGTTGACCTCAACCCTGACCTAGGTCAGGGTTGACCTCGACCCTGACCCAGGGTTCAGATCCCAGGGTCTCACAGATTTTGGAGATCGGCCTTTGCAAACAGTATTTCCCACTTCCGGGTCGGCTATTTCGGGTTCCAAAGCGTTGATTCCTAAATTATATTTAATATAGGTCCTCTCCTAGGGGTAAAGGATTTAATGGGAATTTAATCCTCCTATGTAGGCCTCCTTAGAAGATTGTGCCCTAATTCCATATAAAAGGGAAGCTTTCTCTCTCATTTTCTCTAAGTCTTCTAAGCATCAAGAAGTGATACTAAGTTCTCTATTGAAGCCTATGCATCCTTGAGCAATTGAGAAACATCATCAAGCAAGCTAAGGAGAAATATTTCAAGAAAGCATTCATCCATCCAAGCATCCATTTTCATGAAGGAGATCCATTGGTGGCCATTGAAGGAGTGAAGCTACATGGTGCCCTTTTGGTGATCTCTCCATCTACCTTCTTCCAAGCCTATTCCAAAGTCAAGAAACCATTCAAGACTTGGTGTTGGAGATCTATTAGCTAGAGATTGAAGAAATCCTACCTTTCTACATTCCACATTTTGAGGTGTACTTGTGGATTCAAGGATTTGAATCCACTGTAAGGACTTTCACAAGCAAGGTGAATTTATGCATTTGGTTTGTTTACTTCTGCAATTTCAATTATATATTTGAGGTAAATTACAAAATTGGGGTTTGACTAAGGCAAACCCCTCCCCCATAAAAAAAAATCTTGTTTTTCTAGTAGGTACAAGTGCGGAACAACGGATTTGAACCCAGATCTGGATACCCTTTTTAGCTTTCTTTCGGATGGTGTGAACAGAGTCACTTTTGGATCTGTGCAGGTCAGGGTTGACATTATTGGGTCAGGGTTGACATTTGTGGGTCAAGGTTGACCTTTTTCATAATATGACATTGGAACAGAAAAATATTTCTGGGTTTTGTTCGTCTCTGCATTCTGGTTCGGGATAAACTATCAATTTTTCCAAAAACTCAATACAGACCTCAGAAAATAGCATTCTTTGATCTGCAATATTTCAAGGTTAGTGCATTTCTCCCATTCCTTCAATTACTGTCATATATCATTTCTATACTCTTAATTAACAGAATTTAAGGTATCTCCTTTATTATTCTCCTTTCCAAATAGTTGATTCATTTGTGCATTAGCCCTTCCTTAGGGTTGATCAACTTGGATCTCTCATTTGTGCATTTGAGGATAAAAAGGAACATCTTATCTTCTCCTTAATTACAATTGAAATATCTAATCAATACAATTCAATTAGGGTTAAGGAATTCAATACATTCTAGGCAACTTAAAGGACAATTTACACATCAACAACACACATACATATTTTCTTATATTACAGTACCCATAAAAAAAAAATTGAAACGAACTTGGAAAATTTTTATTGTTTTTTTTTCATAAAATTACATCGTATAGTAAAAATAGAAACCTACTAGGCAACTTCTTATCGGTATTAAAAAAAAGTGAAACTTTGCATGTCCATTGTCAAAAGACCAGTGTAATGGGAATGGGTAAACTAGGGAATTAGGGATCTTCACCTTCCCTTTCGTCTGAGTAGAATTTTCCAGAGAGGATAATATTCGATAATTCATCAAGCCACATGTAGTCCAACTCATCAAATTCATCAAGGTAAAACTATTTCTAGAGAAAATCCCTCCCAAGCCACACTTATTTCCTATGTCACATTAGTTTCTCATCATTGAGGTTCAATAGAAAGGGTTGTCTAGCCACATTTCTGCCCAACTCCAACAGCTTGGGTATATCTCTTGGAAAAGGGATCCCCACCCCTAATTTAGAAAAAATAGAAACATTGACATTGTCCTTCAAGAATTTCTCTTTAAAAACCTTCCTTAGTAGCATCAGCATATCCACCTTCTATCCTCCGAGGTTGAGGAGAGATGAAAAAAACTGGGACATAATGGCCATGTAGATGTAGTATCTGTCAACCTTCTCAAGGAACTCTCGACCCAATAACATCAACATGATAGAATTTATAAAAGTGTCACCACCAACCTTCCTAAAAATGGAAGTGAGGATTTCTTCTGAGACATTGCCCAAAAAGGACCTCTGGTCATCTGGGGATTTGCATCTCATACGGATTGGTGTGTCCATATTTAATTCTTGAAAGCCTAAAGACCTAAATACCTAAACCTTAAAACCAGAGTTAGAATTTCTACCACTGACAGCTTTGACTCTTAATCTACCAAAATCAAAATGAAGAAGAAAGAAGCTAGATTGTCTATAAATAGCCTTGACCCCTGTATTGATAGTAGTGATCATGGATACTTAGAAACTAATAATTATTCTTTCTTTAATCGTATTTAATGCATTTTCCATAAATATATTATGCGTGTGAGAGATTTAAAACCACTGTCCTTAATCTTTCATATCTACATATAAATTTTTCCCATAAATGTATGTGTACTATTGACAGTTAAAGATGGCAGTTAAAGAATGTCACTTACAAGGCATTTATTTCTTTTCGAGTTACGAGTTACAAGTTACAGTTGCACTATCCACCATCCACATAAACAAATAACCAGTAGTAATCAATGATCATGGTTATAGTGCACTTTTTAAGGCTTGATACATGTCATCATTCCAGTGACTTCCTACAGAAGTCTGTTTCCTTTATAAATTTGTCCCGAAATCAAATTCCAGCCATTGATCTAGGATGATTAAATGGTCTCAAATAATACATTTATTAATATAAAACAATGGATATTACTAATTAGGTTGTGTCCATGTGTGATTAGTTATATTCACAACAAATAAAGGCGATATTCACTAGATGTGATATTAAATTAATTACAATGTTACGTGTCATTATTCCGGTGACTTCTTGGAGAACATTCTTTCATTCAATAAATTGGGCCAAAATTAAACTTCAGCCATTGATCTAGGATAATCAAACGGTCTCAAATAAGACATTTAACATTACTTGGCGTTGGCCCACATGACGCATTGACGAGTCCCATCTTTTCAAAATTTCCAAATAAAATATTTGTTTTTCCCATAATTAATGATAGATTAGCCAATAAAATAAATATATTTTCAAACGACACATAGAAATCGGCAGTACAAATATTTTTTTCCCTTCAAAAGAAAATCATTTGCCTCATATATTATATATTTTCCCCCACATTAATTCATAATTCACCAGGATTTTATGGAATTTTCATTCGGTGGGGAAAAAATCACCTTTGCCTTTATATTATTTTCCTAATTTGGAAAACAAATTCGCCATCATCAATAAAAAAAATTATCCTAAATTAATGTAAGATTCACCAGGATTTTACACTTTTTCCTAGGAGGGGGTTTCTTAAAGTTATCCCTACTGAGGGTGTGAATGTTGTTCCTATCTTTGAGGTTTCACCCTTCGGTGATGACGTATAATGTGAAATGCGAAAAATGTGAAAGTCCAAAGGCTAGTTATAACTTGGTAGAATCTTCTCTTCTAGATTAGATTGGGAAGATGACTTTCAGACTTTAGAGAGGGACAGTCGTGCAATGGATGTGACACAAGAAAAAAAATACAACAAAACCCAAACAGACGAGCGAAATAGACCTGACGTCCTAGGGCTAAGGACCCTAGGAAATTTTTGCAAAAAGAAGCTTGAAGGCAAACAAGGGAGGAAAAAAAAATAATAACGGAAAGAAAGCCTAAGGAAGAATTAAAAAAAACCCTAAACCTAATGGCGGGCTAGAAATACCAACCTTTTAGGAGGGAGAGAAGGAAAAAAACAATGCATAGCAGACCATGAGCAACACGATCATGAGCAAGGAGCACAACAATGAGGAAGTGTGCACCGATGATGGGTTTGTTGAAGCTTGAGGAGACGAAGAACAAAATGCAAAAGAGAAGAAAAAAATGCACAAAGTCACCTTATAGCCTCGCTGAGGTGACATCATGTTGACTTTTCTATTTCGATGGATGAAATGCCAAAGTCATGGCCCTTGTGTGTGTGATTATTGTACCTACAATCTGCAACATAACACTTCAATATGTCATTGCATCAATGGTTAGAATCATCAAATTCAATTGAAAACATGAGAAAGCCAAAGAAATTGATAGATTTATTCCTATCTAGAAAGAGTATGATTTAAGCTATAAATTTTCCCTCAGATTATGCTAAACATTAGTGAAACATTTAGTCCTGTAATGGAAGATTCAAATGAAATTCATACTAACTATCATGCAATTCAAGATAAAATGATTCATTAAAGCACAAATGAAAGAGTTGTCTAATTAGCTATGAATTCATGAAACCAAATGGACAACATAAGAGTGCAATTAAAATTCTAAAATTATGGACCTCTTGAGCTCAAAGTTCAATCCTTTTATGGAAGAATTTGAGAAATGAAGGGTTGAGATTTATTTGTGAGGAGAGGTGAGGATTGAATCTTTGGTGATGCATGTGAGTGAACTCTCATTGGTACATGGATTGAATTTCCATGTGAAAGTGATGAGTTGTATTTAGAGATTTTTATTAATTCCCTTTTAATTAATTACTTTAGCCAAGGATTTAATTGGGTTGATTTGATTTAAATAGGCCAAGGTAATTCATGAGAGGTAGTGATGAAATTACTTTAATTTTAAGATATTATTTTGATTTTTGATTAATTATGCCAATAATTGAATAGTTGGATTGACATAATTGAGGGTATGATCACATTTAGGGAAAATAGGGTCTCTGGTTAAAGTAGAAAAAATTAGGGTGGTTAAATTTTCCCCTCTTTGAATTCATGTGTGAGAAACGCATTGATTGAAAGAATCTCTTATGTCGACTTCATTTTAGAGATATCGAGAATTCTTCCCTTGATTGAACAAAATTTAGCTAATGAGACCAGTCTCTAGATTTATTGAACTAAGACTAATAGTATCAAATTTGAACTTGATCACACAAAGGTCAATTGAACACAAATCTAGAGATACCAAATCTGAACTTAATCAAGAAAGAATGATAATACTGACTCTGAACTTGATCAAACAAAGGCCAGTATGAAGTTGCTGGGAGATCTGAGGTATCAATCATGAACTTGATAGAACAAGAGTTGATAATAATGACTCCAAACTTGATCAAACGAAGGTCAGTATGAAGATACTATGATCTTGATAAAGATCTAAGAGATTGTAGACAGATATTCGGCTTGTTTAGCACTGAAGCCTTCTATCGAACAGTCCCAACTTGATTGAAGGAAAATACCATGCCCCTAGCCTTTTGATGATGAAGTTAGTTTTTCTTTTTGAGAAAGAATTTGACTGATTTTTGGTGTGATCATGCCCCCTCAAGAATGAAATCAAAGGAAATAAGAAGAAAATCCCTTTTTAGAATGATATATTAATGGAATAGTTGAGAAAAAATGTGTTAAGACAAAACACAATTTTACCAAGTTAATTACTTGAAAATGTAATTTTGAGCCTGATAAAATGATGTATGAAACAAGATTTTTATGTCTGATGTGTAGCTTTTTGATAGAGAACCATGAAAAACTAATTTCGTAAATCCTACGAATCATCTTTTGTACGTATAAAGAAATTTTGCATTTGTTGGAGAATTTGGCAAAAAATTTATCATGTTTTGTAAAACATTATCCTTTTGGTCGATTTCATTCATGATAGATCTAAGAAGAACATATATGAGATGGAAGCTTATGATTCTGATATGTGCATCATTTTTCATGTTGATGGCTGCTATATATGATAGAGGATTAGATGTGATTCATACTTTGATTATGTACTTGTTCTTTTTGATAATGTGGATTAGATTCATGTGATGACATCATTTATGCTCTTTGTTTTCACTGATATATAGATGTGTTATTGATTCTATGTGAATATGAAGATGTATGTTTTTTATATTTTCATTATGCAAATATATGTATGGTTGCACTTAGGATGTAGAAATGAAACTCTTGAATGCGTTTTTTTTATGATTTTTAGTTTTCCCATTATAAATGCAAAATACATGCAATGAATATGCAACAACATGAATATATTAGTAACATAGATTAAGGAGTCAAACTTGGATTTGAATGAAACCAAAAAATCATTTTCAGCTCAATTTCTTATGTTGTTAAATGAATCATGAAAGCTTAATGCAACTAAATGCAAACTTCTAGGACTGTCACTGATTTTTTTTATACATTATCATTTTATCATCATAGAGTGTTTGTGTAATGGATATCGTCGAGAAGTACAAAAGTCACTGATACCAAGGAAGTATCATGAGAGTATGAATACTACCTTAATTTGATGCAATGTCAAACATAAACCTAGGCATCAAGTCATAGAAGCCAAGATGACTTGTCGGTTATCTCCTTTTAATTTAAGAATTGCCTTATATTCATGTGCAATGTAAGATATGTAACCCACAATGACCTTTAATGTTCATATCCTTGGGTACATAATGTTTTTAGAATAATTTAGAATAACTGAGAGAGGGGTGAATCAATTATCCAAGGTCTAGATGTAGCAATTGAACTTTCAAACACTTTAACCAACTCAGATCTAGTCAGTAATCCATTTAGTCTCTCTAGCATATAATCAATAATATAAACTTACATTTCATTGTCCTAAAGTAATCAACTTGCAAAATATAAAACTCTTAACATTACAAAACATCAAATAACATTCACACAAGTATGATACTAGGATTTAACGTGGAAACCCAATATTGGAAAAACCACCATTAACATGCTATAAAACATTTCACTCTTCTCAAGTGAGCTCTTTGAAAAGTCAATCTAGTTAAAGGTTAGAATACACACTGTTAAATGTGACCTAGTTAAAGGATTTAATCACCCTGTTAAAACTGAGGCTTGTTAGAGGGCTTAGACCATTCCATTAGAATGTCACCTTGATTAAAGGATTTAACAATATGACTATTAGGTAAACCTTGTTTAAAAGGATTTTGCAACTGATACAATGGTTGGAAAGTAACAACAAATTGTGATAAAAAACATACAACTCTCTTTGCAAATAGAGATCCAATTATAGCTTAAATGCTAATTCACTAGCTAGCCTCCATTGTCATCTCTATCACTCAGATCTTCTCATAAATCCTTCAAGCAATCACCACTATGTAGTCCTATACTGCTCTCTTCATCCTTCTCTTCCTTCTTCTTAGATTATCCAATCAACTGAATTAACGATTCATCCTATTTTTTTAAATAACCTACAATTAGGTTAATCTTATACCTCTCTGATCAAGTAGCTCAATCTTTTTCCTCTTAATCATAACCGTAGATCTTAGGGTTTGGTCAAATCTAATGTATCCTTCCAATATTTCATTTTCATCTACATTGTATAATCTTCATTCTTGTTCTCTCCAATATAAATATTCTCCCTCTTGGATAGATTTCTCATTGTAGCTTATCTCACTCTCTATGTCTTCTCACTGATTTCTCCCTTAAATAGTATATCTCCCTCTTTTTTTCCTTAATGATTTCTCCCTCTTTGGAAATATATCCAAAGACATACATCTTCATCACATAGATATCTCTATGTCAGGTTTTTCAATTCTATGCTCCCTCTGTCATCTTGCTTATTATTGATTAACATCTTTTTCTTTAGACAACTCCTAAAGTGTGACCACCTTTTTTCATCAATCTGTCAGATGTTCTATGTAATATATTCAATGCAACCACTCCATGTGATCTCAATTAGCCTCAGATAGAGGAATTGCCACTAATTTTCCTCTTAGATACTCATGAGCATCCTTAGGTAAAGCCCTAGTAAATATATCTTCCAATTGTTCCTTTGTATTTACATATTCTAGTCTTATTTCTTTGTCTTGTACCGACTCTCTCAAGTAATGATATTTGATAGCAATATGATTGTTCTTTGTATGCATCACATGGTTCTTTGAAATATTAATCACACTAGTGTTATCACAAAAAATTACAACTGGTTTAGTGATTTCTTCCTTCATACCTTTCAACAATTGGTTGATCCACACTATATTTGAATAATTTACTGTTTCTGCAACATATTCAACCTCTCTTGTTGATTGAGAAATATAGTTATGTTTATTGCTTGTCCAAGAGACTCATCTCTTTCCTAGAAATAATGTGCCACCACGTGTACTCTATCTGTCATCAACACTACCTTCCCAATCTGCATCTGTGTAAACTTTCATTTCAAACTTCTCATTCTTCTTATAATATAATCCATAGTCCTATGTTCCCTTCAAATATCTCAGAATCCTTTTCACTACCATGAAGTGACTATCTTTAGGATTTGCAGAAATCCCAGCTGCTAATACAATATCCGGTCTACTGTGGACAACATATTATAGTTTTCCAATCATTGATCTATATAGGGTTTGATTCACTTCAACTATCTCATCACTCTTTGATAGTTTTTGTCTAGTAACCATAGGTGTACTTACAAGTCTTGAGTCCTCTATATGAAAAAATTTCAGTATCTCCTTGATATATTTAGAATGTGTAATGTAGATACATTTCTTCATCTTATGTACTTGCAAACGAACAAAGAATTTTATCTCTTGAAACATAGACATCCCAAATTTAGTTTGCATCTCTTTTGAAAATGGGCATAAAGCATCTTTTCCTCCAAATATGATATCATCAACAAATATTTTAGCTAACAATATCCCTTTACCTTTCTCAAAATTTAAGTACAGATTACTATTTTCATTTTTCCTTCTAAATCCAATCTTGACTAAGTAATTGTGTAATCTCTCATACCATGCTCGGAGGGATTGCTTCAATCTATACAACACTTTATGTACCTTGTAGACCATATTCCTTTTGCCTTAATCTACAAATCCTTCAACTTTTTTAATGTATACAACTTCTTCTAGTATTCCATTCAGAAATGCTGATTTGACATCCATTTGATATACTTTGAATCCTTTGTAAGCTACATAAGCCAGTAGAGTTCTAAATCCTTCCAATCTAGTAATTGGGGAAAATGTCTCACCATAGTCAATGCCTTCTTCTTCTGCATAACCTTTGCATATCAGTCTAGTTTTATTTATTATAACTTCTCCATGTTCATTTAGCTTATTTCTAAATACCCACTTGGTTCCAATAACATTCTTGTCCTTTGATCTAGGTACTAGTGTCCAGGTTTTGTTCTTATCAATTTATTCATTCTCTCCATTCATGGCTTGTATCCAATATTCATTATCCAAAGCATCTTTCATTGATTAAGGCTCAAAATCACACAATAAGTATGTCTAATTTTTCAATTTACTTCATGTCATGACCTATGAATCTTTATCTCTAATAATTTGATCTGGTTTATGACGTCTTCTTACATACTTTTCTAGTGTAGGCTCTAGTCTCCTTTTCTCTTGTTGTTCATCCTCATATTCATCATCAAAGTTAATTTTAGGTTCATTTGGTGTCTCTATTTCATTATCAACAGTCTCCTAATGTTCAGTAGCATCATCCTATAACTCGGTATTATCTTGCTATTTCTTGGCAACATTATTATGTTGTTTGGTGGCTTCTTCTGGTTCATGCAAACTTTTGGGCTCTCCTTCGTTCATGTAAATGAAAGATCTTTATTATTCTAGTTCTTGCTTGCATTCTACTTCATTCTTTCCTGCATATTCATAAATTCTAACATTTACACTTTCCACAACTTTGTTAGTGTTAGAATTAAAACACTTATATGCTTTTCTCTTAATGGAATAACCTAGGAATATTCCTTCATCACTTTTAGCATCAAGTTTTCCATTTCTATCATCCTTTAGTATATAAAATTTTCTCCCAAAAACTTTAAAATATTTTATATTAGGTGCATAACCATACCATAACTCATAAGGTGTAATATCAATACCTTTCTTGACTTGTACTCAGTTCCAGGTATAGACTTCTTTACTTACATCTTCTCTCTAGTACTTTTGTGCAACATTCTTTTCTATCATCAGTGTTCTAGCACAATACATTATTGATTTATTCCTTCTCTCATCTATGTCATTCTATTGGGGGGTCCTTGGAGAAGACATTTGTCTTTTAATTCCTCTATCATTGTAGAATAGGTTGAACTCATTAGATATAAACTCTCCTCCTCTTTCATATCTCAGACATCTCAAGCTCTTACCTGTCTCTTTTTCAAATTTTGCCAAATACCACTTAAACAACTAAAAAGCATCAAATTTTTCTTTGAGAAACATTGCAGTCATCATTATAGAGTAATCATCAACAAATAGTATGAAATATTTATCACCTTGGTATCTTTTCACACAAATAGCTCCACAAAGGTCAGTATGAACCATTCCAAAATATCATCAGAAGTATAGGTTTTGCTCTTAAAACTAGACCTTGTCATTTTTACCAACTGACATTGCTTACACATAACATTATCAGGTTTCTTCAATCTTGGTAACCATCTTACTAATGTTTACCAATTTTTCAAAGTCTACATTACATTACCTCTTAAATTCAATTACCATATATCATCATATTGTGAAAACAAACATGTCTCATTAGATAAATCTTGATAGAACAAATTACCTCTTGTTTGTTCTCCACTTCTAATCAGTTCACTAGTAGCATCAAAGATTCTATCTTTTCTGTGATAAAACTCAACTCAATATCTAGAAGTATTTAACTAAGCAACACTCAACAAATTATGATTTAGTACTTCAACCCAATAGGAATTTTCACATGTGATCTTATCAGTCAGTTTTATTGATCCTTTTTCTTTCATAGGACATGGTTTGTCATTACCAAACTTAACACTACCACCTTTGCAAGAGCTTAAGTTTTCAAATTTACTTTTATCACCAGTCATGTGATGTGAGAAACCAATATCAATTATCCACCTATCACCTTTACTCATATATGAAACAAGTGCATTTTTCTCATCTTCATCAAAATCATCTTTCATAGCAACATAAACAACTTCTATATCATTCTCATTAGATTTATCAGATTCACTATCAGTTTCTTCTTCAACAATATAGCAGGATTTCTTACCTTTTTCCTTATAGTCCTTATACCTTCTAAAATCTTTTTCATCCCTTTTGTCTTTGTACTTTCTTTCTTTTCTCTCATCCTTGTCATTCTTGTCAAGACATCTTGTTGCAATATAACCAACTTTGTTACATGCAAAATAGATTATAGGAAGTTTACCTTTCAATTTTTCTTTTCCTCTCAACGGTCTTCTAGCCATAAGTGCTTTAAGTTCATCAAGATCTTAATCAGAGTGTCACTATTTCTATTCATATGTCTTTCTTTTCCTTTCTTTGATTTATGAAGAGTCAATAGTGATTTGAATGCAGAATCAACATGGTGACTGAAATTATCAAAATTTAACATTTCAAAAGTAGTAAGTCTACCAACTAGACCTTCTAGAGTTAAGTTGTTACCAGGAGTACATCCCAGTTCTTGTATAGTAGATACTCCAATAGAATATATATGAAGTAAGGTTATCAGTACCTTTCTAATAACAATATCATCACTAATTGTTCCATTAGTTCCTCAAATAGCATTCACAACCTCATTAACTCAGCTACAATATTGAACAATAGTTTCACCATCTTGCATTTTGATTTCATCAAAATTACTTCTCAGGATTTCATATTTGGCTCTTAGTACATTTGTATCACCTACACAGATAGTTTCCAGTGTGTCCCACATTTATTTTTTCATTTTGCTGTCTTTTATGTCTTCAAATTTAGGATAGCTTAGGGATAACACAATCTCCAACATTTATTGGTTGTGTTCTTATTTTTTCTTTCATCCATTGAGCTATCATAATAGTAGGAAATTTTATGTAATAATTTTCCACATAGTATTTTGAAGATTCTCCAGTTCCAGCTATGTGTAACTTCATCAAACTTTTTCATGCAGGGAATTTCTCCTTGTTCAGCCTCGGTACCTCCATTTTATACATCTCGATCTTTAGCTTCAAGTACCTTCAAAATTTTCTCAACAAGAACCACAATATCTCTAATACCAATTTTTATAATGATTTAGAATAATTTAGAGGGGGGTGAATCAGTTATCCAAGGTCTAGATGTACCAATTGAACTTTCAAACACTTTAACCAACTCATATCCAATTAGTAATGCATTCGGTCTCTATAGCATATAATCAGTAATATAAACTTGCAGTTCACTATCCTAAAGTAATCAACTTTTAGAATATAAAAATCTTAATAGTACAACACATCAAATAACATTCACACAAGTATGACATCAATATTTAACATGGAAACCCAATATGGAAAAATCCACCAGTAACATGCTACCAATTGTTTTACTCTTCTGAAGTGAGCTCTATGAATTTAACATGGAAACCCAATATGGGAAAAGCCACCAGTAACATGCTACCAATTTTTTTACTCTTCTGAAGTGAGCTCTATGAAAATCCAACCTGGTTAAAGGGTACAATACACACTGTTAAATGTAACCCGATTAAAGGATTTAATCTCCTTGTTAAAAGTGAGCCTTCTTAGAGGGCTTAGACCATTCCAATAAAATGTCACCTTGATTAAAGGATTCAACACTATGACTATTACGTCAACCTTATTTAAAAGGATTTTTCAACTAATACAATGGTTAGAAAGTAACAAAAAATTGTGATCTGAAAAATACAACTCTCTTTGCAAGTACAAATCCAATTATAGCTCAAATGCTAATTCACTAACTGGCCTCCATTGTCATCTCTATCACTCAGATATGCTTAGAAATCCTTCAAGCAATCACCACTGTGCAATCCTATACTTCTCTCTTCAGCCTTCTCTTCCTTCTGCTTAGATTTCCAATCAACTAAATTAACCACTCATACTCTTTTTCTACATAGCCTGAAATTAGGTTAATCTTACACCTCTCTGATAACGTAGCTTGATCTTTTTCCACTTAATCATCACCGTAGATCTTAGGGTTTTTTTAGATCCAATGAATGCTTCCAAAATTTCATTTTCATTGACATTATAGAATAAACCTCAAAACTCCTTCTTGAATCCATACAAAAAAAATGGTTAAAAATCTATTAAATTCTCATATAATTCTTCACAATGATCATCCTTATCTTAAATATGATTCACATATCCCAAGAAAATCAACTATGTCGACTGGGATATCAAATCTCTCTCAAACTATCAAAATAGTGACACTCAGTCATTAATGTGTTCTTTCACTCGGTCATCACTAGATAAATTGGTAATTTACTGACACTCGACAAATATTGATGCTCGGTCAACACTAAGTTTTCTTGGCATGTAATGGTGCTCATTTGACACTCGCATCACTTGGCACGAACTTAAGTTCCTTAATCTTATGTTTTTTTACTCATTTAAGAATAATCTTATAGTCATCCAAACTTCACTTAGACTTAAGATAAACAATATATTACCTTTTCAAGGTGCAATCTCATCATGTACCTATTGTAGTTCCACATAACTCAACAATTTTACATGGTCTTCTTGTTATCTCTTCTTTTCAAATCTTTTTCATCAATCAATTGATATGGAACTTTACAAGATAGCAACTGTCTTACTAGTTAAGGTTTGACATCAATGACAATATAAAAATTGTTTCAATTTTAGTTTCCAACAAATGTGTCATACACCTTACTTAGAATTTGATGAGAAATAGAAAAGGAAATTGATTTAACCTCATCGTAGCTTACACATTAAAAGGATCGAGATATATGCATCTATTCACTCATGTTGGAAGCTCTTATAATAAACATCCAAATTAGGTGAAGTGTATAGCATCATTGAAGCAATCACCATATGCAAAAAACCAAGAAAACATTATGCCCTTGTCCTTGCGACTCTTTTTCATTTGATAGATATCATGGAGTAACTTGGAAGACATAACAATCAACAATTGATAATCAGCCAAAGAAAATTCATAACTATTTATATCCCCCTAGTTTGAAACATCATTAGAACATAACAAGAGTCATAATCAAATCAAGACCAGTCAATATGTGTTTATGTGGTGTATAGGAAAACCTTTGATTCATTATTTAATCACAGTAAATATATCATCAATTAAGTCTTGGAATTAAGAAATGTATATATGTGTCTAAGTGAGTGAGATAATATTAGCAATTGCAATCCAATGGGGTGTTGAGAAACATTGTTTGATTAAAGTATTGTGAAACACTAGTAGGGATAAAGTCTTGAGAAACACTAGTACAATGTCTTTTATAGGAAGGTGGTGTTTAAGAAACACCTTTGCTGTTTATAGTGACCAAGTTGTTGTGATTCAAGTATTCAATAATTAATATTTGTAGTAGAAAACCTCCCTACACAAGGACCTAGGATAACCGAGAAACCAACAACTAGTGATTGAAAAAGCTAGCCAAGATGCCCCTAGTGCAGAATGTATATCCCTAAGATGAAAATATAGACAAACTCCAAGAAAGTAAAGTACATTTGTGAGGAGTTAAAATTCAACCGATAGAAAAGATATGATCGTGAAGGATCGGTGAAAGTAGTGCATTGATAGATGGAGCGCTGATTACAAGTGATGTTTGTTTTCCAGGTCTTCACCACTCGACAAATTTCTATTTTTGCTACCAAGACGCCTGTTTACCAAGATTTCACCAAGGCACTTTTTTTTGTTTTTCAACTTTTTTGTACTTTTTTTTATTTTTTCTCATTTTTGTAGTATCAAGGTGCCTATTTTCTAGGTTTCCACCAAGGATACCTTTTTCAAGACTTTTCCCACTATTTTTTATTTTTCTCTTTTTCACTATTTTTGGCTTTCTTCAGAATGAATTTTTCACTTTTTTTTGGTATTTTCTTAGGGTCAATTTCACTGTACAATCCCTTCAGCTAGATGTCATCCATAAAACCGCTTCAAGTTTAGGGTATTGATAGGATCAGGAAGAAAATCTCCCTCAGGTGTAGTGAACTGATAAGCACCTGCCTCCAAAACTGTTGTGATAATATAAGGCCCCATCCAGTTAGGCTCAAAATTTCCTTTTTGTTCCTTGTTTGGTTGATTCTTAGGATTCTCTCTTAGAAAGAGATCCCCCACTTGAAAATTTCATGGATTTACTTTCTTGTTAAACCCTTTTGGCATCCTTTTCTGATAGACTTTCAGGTGATCAAACACTTTTTGTTTGTGCTCATCCAGTAGTTATAGTGCTTGAACCCTATCTATGTGGTATTCTTCATCTTTGAAAAGACCTTGAAGAGATACTTGCAAAGAAGGAATTTCTACTTTAATTGGTAATACTACCTCTGTCCCATAGAAAAGATAAAATGGTGTGGCTCCTATTGGTGTTCAAATGCTTGTTCTATAAGCCCATAGTGTTGGATTTAATTATAAATGCCAGTCTCTACCAGATTTAATCACAATTTTGTGTAGAATTTTGAGAATGTTCTTATTTTAAGCCTCATCTTGTCCATTACCTTGAGGATAATAGATTGAAGAAAAATGTTGAGTAATGTGAAATTGTGTACAAAGGCCCTTAATGTCTTGTTTCTTGACATGCCCCCTATTATATGTTACAATAGATGAGGGTATCACTTACCTATAAATGATGGAGTTCAAGATGAACATAGAAATGTTTTTTTCCAGTGGCTTTGATTAGAGGAACTGGGTCGACCCACTTTTTTAAATACTCAGTGGTCGTGATGATGTATTTGTGTCCAATTGAAGAATTGGGATAGATTTGTCCAACGAGATCAAAGGCCCATTTTTGAAATGGCCAATGTGTGATAAATGGTATGAGCTCCCTGGATGGAGCATGGATAATATTTCCATGTGTTTGACATTTTTGACATGTTATAGAATACTAAATAACATTTTTTCATTGTAGGCCATAGTATCTGACCCTTTGAAGTTTCTTAGCTAATGAAAAACTATTCGAGTGACATCTACACACACCTTTATGGACCTCTTTTAATGCGTGATTCTTATTTTTCTAAATCCATAAGTATCATTCCATCAAGACCTCATCTGTATAAGTTAGTAGTAATGAGTACATAATGTTATGTTGTCCTAATTAGGGCTCATTTTTCATTTTTGGATAGGCCATTACATAAGGTTTGATCTGTAAGATAGGCGGTTATGTTGGTATATCTGGAATGGTCTTGGGAATTTAGGATGCAAATAACTTGAGATTCAGATGTATCAAATACACGAAAGGATAGTTCTTCCACCAAAAAATCATAGAAGAATTGATGTTCCTCCAGTTGTAACATGGATGCTAGTTTTTCCATAGCGTCTACAACTTTATTTTTGGTTCTTGGATTTTTTTGAAATGTGATGAACACAAATTACTTCTTCAAATCCTTGATCATCTACTTATAAGGCATCATCTTTTCATATTTTTTTTGGTACTCTCCAATTACTTGATTGATGATGAGTTGAGAATCACCATATACATGTAACCTATGATTTTCCATTCTATGTCTAGCTTGAGACCATTTACCAATCCATCATATTCAGAGATATTGTTGGTGCATGGAAACATCAATTTGTATGCCTTAGGGATCTTGTAACCTTGAGGAGTGATAAAAAATACCCCTATTCTAGATCCTTTCTATGTGAAAGAACCATCAAATTAATTTTTCCATGAATATTTTGTTAAATGCATTATTGTCTCATATGGAAACTCTATGATCAATGGTGTTATATCCTATAATGGTGAACCATCTAACTGATTGGCTAGCACTTTTCCTTTAAAATCCTTTCTGTCGACATACTTTATATCAAATTCACTTAGTATTAAGACCCATTTTTCTATCCTTCATGTTAATACTATCTTACTCGGGGGGTATTTAAAAGGATCAATCTTTATAATGAGTTTCACTGTATGTGAGAGCATGTAGTGTCTTAGCTTTTGAGATGCAAAAAAAGTAGCTAGAAAAGTTTTTTCAATTATACTGTAGTTGATTTCATAATATACCAATGTCCTTCTAATATAATAAATTTCTCTTTCTTTCTTTTCATCATCTTCTTGTGCTAGTAATACTCTGAGTGATGTAGTCATAGCTGAATAATAGAGTAACAATTCCTTACCATGAATAGGCACCATTAACAAAGGAGGATTATCCAAATAATCTTTTAATTCCTTGAAGTTATTTTCACAGTGTTCATCTCATTTTAAAGGAACTCCTTTATGTAACAATTTTTTGAAACGTTACGCTCTATCCACTAGTTGAGACATGAATCTTATGATTGATTGGAGCCTTCTTTGGAGAATCCTCATTTAACTTATATTACTAGGAGGTGGCATATCCATGATTTATTTCACTTTTTCTATGTCTACCTATATTCCTTTAACTGATACAATGAATCCTAGGATCTTTCCTGATTGAACTCCAAATGCACACTTCTTTAGATTGAGCCTTAGTTGAAATTGTTCCATTCTATCTAGTATCTTTTGCAAGCCTTAAATGTGATTTGTTCTAGTTTTTTATTTGGCTGAGGTATCATCCACATAGTCCTCCATGTTCATATGTATCATGTCATGGAAGATTGTCATCATAGCTTGTTAATATGTAGCTCCATCATTCTTTATCCCAAATGGAATTACGCTCTGGTAAAATAATTCCTATGCAAATGTAAATGTTGTATTTTCTTGGTCTTCAGGGGAAATCTTTATTTTGTTGTAGCCCAAAAATCCATCCATGAGTGATTAGATTTTATATCCTATCGTGAGATTTATGATCATATCAATGTTTGGCAGTGGAAAGTTATCTTTAGGACAAGCTTTGTTTAGATCTCTAAAGTCAGTGTAAATTCTAATAGAATTATCTTCTTTAGATACGGGGACTACATTAGAAATCCATCTGGCATAAGAAATGACCCTTATGAATCCATCTTTTAAGAGTTTTTCTAGCTCTGCTTTCACTAATAATGTCATATGTAGGTGCATCTTTCTTAATTTTTGTTTGACAAGTTTTATCCCAGGAGCTATAGATAAGTGACGCATTATTAATTTAGGATCTAATCTAGGTATATCAGTATAAGACCATGCAAAGTTGATATTTTTCTCTTTAACAAACTCAGTTAATTGTGTCTTTTCTTCCTCTAACAGAGATTGTGCAAGATGAAAAACTCAAGCTTCAGTTATTCCCAAATTAATTGGTTGTGTTGGTTCTATAAATACTAAAGATATTTCTTGAAATTTCCCAGGGAGGATATCAAGATGATGACATTTAATTTAATAAATGTTTAAAGATGTTAAGTTGATCACCAAAATGCAGAAAGATAATGCAAGACATTAAATCAGTTAATGGATTGTATTTTCATTGATGTCAACTTGATATAATCTTATTGGTTATAAATAAAGTGTCAAGACTTCAGAGAATCAGAGAGATAAATATTGTGCTTTTATTAATCCATAAAAGACAAGCATTCACTATGTGACTTCAAACACCGATGGCTAGTGGAACCCGATGGAAAGAGATAACCAAAATTCAATTCATAGTGATGCTCGAGCAAGAACACTAATGAGCATTACCGACGAGAAGAATCACAAGCATACCAAATAGCCAGAATCATAGTGTAACCCAACAGAGAAGCCCGAGGAGAATTGGAGTGTTGACCAAAACTATAAAAGAGTTAAAACACTAAAGATAACTTGAGTTCAAAAATGGAAAAATATCTAGCTAGCAGAGCTAAATATAGACTTAACTGGTAGTTATCATTGTTTTCATCGATAAGATAAAGCCAGAGATAAGTAAAGGATTTAAAGCTATTTTTTCCAGTTGGCAAGAAGATATCTACGAGATAAAACAAGATTTTTTTCCTTAAATCAGATTGGCTAAAATTGTGGATCATGCCAAGATCAAGAAAATCAAGAACCTAACAACGGTGATATCATGTCTATAAAGAGACAACTTCATTCATTAAAAACAAAAGGGGATTGAATAAAAAATAGGATGATGGAGAGAAACTGATGAAGAACAACTTCATATAGTCCTGATCAATCAAGCTGAGGAAAAAGATAAATATTTTTGTGGACACTGAGCAAAAAAGAATAGCATCACCGAGTAGAAAAAAAGTGGAGCAAAGGTATTAAAAAGAGATATATTGATCAGATTATTTTTATGAGCCTACAATAGATCTAAAAATCTGCAAGTATAAATTGTATATGTGAACATATCATATTGTTTTAGTTTGACCATTGATTCAGAAAGTCTCTTAACCGAGCAGGATTTAAAGATCCTTTCTATATTGAGATACATCCCAAGGAGTATCAAAAAGTCTGATCATGAAGATAGCATGAGATGCTAGATACCATTTGACAAAATAGAAGAGTTTGGACAAGGAAGGTAGCATAGAAATTCCCGATATGAAGTGAAAAACTAATCTTTTAAATCCTCTAACAAGGGCACACCTAATAGTGTGTTTGTAACCTTTAACAGGGTTGGCTCTTCACCAAGCTCACTTCAGAAGAGTGAAAATTTTGGATTTCCGGTCTCAAGTGGTTTTTCCATTAACAAAGATTCCACATTAAAAATCCATGTTTCAATGTATTTATGACTCATTACTTTAGTGTTTTTCATTACACATAGCTAATATAGATTGATCGGTATACTCTAAGTAATTTCATGTTTTTCAGTAAATTAGCAGACTGCTATTCGATAAACATACAAAATAAGGTTTAACAAAGCATTCTGAGCAGTAGTAATTTGATAAGTATATTTGAAGGCATTCATCTTATAGGACTGAAGATAACTAGAGGCTTAATATTGTGGTACTAAGTTTTTGGGTTGATTAATTAGAATATTTTTGAGGCCACTAATTCACCCTCCCCCACTCTCAGTTATTACTAACAATTGGTATCAGAGCTTGTGAGCTTAGAAAGGGAGTTTAACAGCTCAAGCAAAAGATCACAAGATGAACAGATGAGATGTGCTCAAGTTGAATAAAGACAACTTTGCATCATGGCAAAGCATAATAAGACTCCACCTATTAGGTATTGGTAATGATTTTACTCAACACCTTGATACTGAATATGTTTCTCCTATAGGACATCACACTCTTGAGAAATTAAGGGAAAAGCATGAGCATAATTGCATGATGATAGAACTTGCCTCATCACTCTTCGATGCTAAGTTTGAAGATGTCAAAACCTGTACCTCTGCAAAAAAAATGTGGGATAAGTTGAAGTTGGTACATAGAGGAGATTATAATGTACTAAGAGCCAAGGTAGAAAGCCTAAGAAGGAGGTTTGATGACCTAAGGATGAAAGAAGGATAAAATATCACTCAGTATAGTTGTATAATTAAAGAGGTAGTCAATGTTATCCAAGGAGTTGGAGGTGTGCTTGAAGAGGAGACAGTGGTAAGTAAAATCTTAAGAAATTTACTACCTGTATATGCTATTAGAGTTTCTACTCTTCAAGAAATGAGAGCAGTTGTAAACAATATAGTTACTCTAGATAGTCTGATTGGTAGACTGATTTTATTTGAGATGAACAACTTTGATAATAGTGTCTTACCATCTATAGAATCTACATTCAAATCTTCTTTAAAGATAAGTAATTCAAGTCATAGACATGCTATTAGAAATGATAGTGAAAGTGATAATGAGGATCAAGGACTTGATGAGATTGAAGTACTATTGGAAAGAAGATTGCAGAGAGACAAAGGTAGATACAAAGGTAAATTACCACTTGTATGTTTCAAATGTAAAGAGGTTGGACACTTTGCTGTAAGATGTCCAAATAGAATAAAAGATAACAGAGGTACCCGAGAATACAAGGACAAAGGGAAGAAAGCTTGTTACCTAGCTGAGAACAAACTTGATGACACTGACACCAAATTCGAAGAAGACATTGAGATGGTATTTGTAGCAACGAAGGATGATTTAGACAAAGAAGAAGAAAGGTATGTAGAAACTGCACTCATATCTAAGGTTAGTAAGAATGATGTTTGGATCATAGATAGTGGTTGCACTCACCATATGATAGGTGATAAAAAATAGTTTAAGACTTTTGAATACTATAATGGTGGTTCAGTAAGAATGGGAAATGATACACCTTGTCTAGTTGAACATAAAGGAACTATAATTCTAAATAACCTGATCAAATGTGATAATGCTTACTGGGTAAAAGGAATGAATTCAAATCCATTAAGTGTTTCACAACTGAATAATATAGGTCACCAAGTAGCATTTGAAAATAAGAAGGAAAATATATTCAATGAATCAGGAAGGTTTATCGGAATAGGTGAGCATACAAAAGGTAACCTTTTCTATCTTGATGACAATAACACCACTTGTTTAATGGCTAGAAATGAAGACATACGGTTGTGGCACAAAATTTTGTGTCATGTGAATTTTAAAAACATGATAAGGATAAGCAACAAAAGGAATGTCAGAGGCTTACCAAGCATGACTAAGCCCGAGCATATCATGTGCAAGAACTTTCAAAAAGGTAAGATGACAAAGTATAGTTTCAAGAGTAAAACCCATACATCCAATACAATTATAGAAATAGTCCATACTAATCTATGTGGACCCATGAGAACAAAGAGTTACTAAAGAGATAGGTATTTTATTCACTTTGTTGATCATTATTCTAGAATGATGACAATTATGTTTTTAAAAGATAAATTAGAAGCATTCAAGATGTTTAAATGGTATAAGGCTATGGTAGAAAAACAAAGTGAAAAGAAATTGAAATGCTTAAGGTCAAATAGAGGAGGGGAATTTACTTCAGATGAATTCACTAAATATTGCAATGAGCATGGAATTAAAAGATAGGTTTCTACACCAAGAACACCACAATAAAATGGAATTGTTGAAAGGAGAAATAGATCAATTGTTGAGTCTGTAAGAACATTGATGATTGAGAAAAGCATCACTCAAACTTTCTAGAGGGAAGCTGTCAAAACTGTTGTCTACACATTGAACAAAGTACAACTAAAGGACACAAAGAAGACACCCTATGAGATTTGGTATCATGATACACCCAATGTAAGTTACTTCAAAATCTTTGGTAGTCAATGTTATATTTTGAAGGATGATAGAGATGGAAAACTTGACTCCAAAATTGAAGAAGGTATCTTTCTAGGGTATTCAACAAAAAGAAATTCTTATAAATGTCTTAACAAGTCATCTAACAAGATCATTGAAAGTGAAAATGTGAAAATAGATGAATTTGCAGAAAAGAATGATAAGGAAAGAAAAATAGAACCAGAGAACTACAATGGGTTTGTTTATATAGAACCTAACATTCTACCTGAGTAATAGTGGATCGCTCCCAAGCAACAGAACATTGCACCCGAGCATCAGGCTATAATTACCAAAAATTAGGAAAATCCTCAAGATGATGTTCCGAGCGATGGAGATCAGAATGGTGAAGACAAAGATGAACCAACACTTTCCAAGTATGTTAGAAGACATCATCCACAAAATCAAATCATAGGTTACAAGAAGGTTGGAATGAGAACAAGAAGTCACTAAACACTAGATGTTTACTTTGTGATTTTAAGCCTAAATCCATTAATACTACACTTGAGAATGAAGAATGGGTCAGTGATATGAATGAATAAATAGAACAGATTGAGAAGAATAATACATGGATACTAGTGCTGAGACTAGTTGATAATAATTTCATTGGTACCAAAAGGATATTCAGAAACAAGCTGAATGAGAATGGAGAGGTCACAAGAAGCAAAGCAAGGTTAGTATGCAAGGGATATGCATAAGAAGAAGGTATTGATTATGGAGAAACCTTTGCACCCATTGCTAGACTAGAAGGAGTTAGAATCTTATTTTCTTATGTTGCATTTAAAGGATTCAAGGTATACTAGATGGATGTCAAATTTGCATTCCTAAATGGAATATTGGAAGAAGAATTATACATTGAAAAACCAAAAGGGTTTGTTGATCCAGACTAGAGAAACATGGTATGTAGACTACATAAAGCCTTGTATGGATTGAAACAAGCACCTAGAGCCTGGTATGAAATACTTCACTCCTATCTCATTAGCATTAAATTTGTAAGAACTAGCAAAAATAGAAATCTATACTTAAAAGAAGATACCGATGGTAATATTCTGATTGCTGAAATTTTTGTTGATGATATCATTTTTGGGGGAAATGAAATGTTATGCAAATCCTTTTCTAATGAAATGAGAAAATAATTTGAAATGTCTATGTTTGGGGAGATCAAATTCTTTCTTTCTCTACAGATTCTTCAACAAGGTGCAGGCATATATATCACTCAGTCCAAATACATCAAGGAAGCACTGAATATATTCAAGATGGAAGATTCCAAACCAGTTGGAACACCTATGACAACCAGATGTAAGCTGAAAAAATAAGATAAATCAAATGAGGTAAATTAGACCTTGTATAGATCAATGATTGGAAAATTAATATATGTTGTTCATACCAGATCAGATATAGAACATGTAGTTAGAATAGTTGCAAGATTCTCTGTTAATCTCAAAGAATCACATATGAATTTTGTCAAGAGAATACTGAGATATCTAAAGAACACTGAGGACTATGGCTTATGGTATACAAGAGAAGGAAAATTTGAGCTACAAGTCTATACAGATGCTGATTTGGCTAGAAACATTGATGACTGAAAGGGCACAACTGGAGGAGAATTCTTCAAGGGTGACAAACTTGTCACATGGATCAGCAAGAAGCAAGGATGCATCTCTCAGTCTACTATAGAAGTAGAGTATGTAGCTGCTACTGTAAATTGCTCCAATATTGCATGGATCAAACACTTGTTGGAAGGTATGAATATGAAGATTATTGAACCAGTAATTATCTATTGTGATAATACAAGTGCAATTAACATTTCTAAGAATCTAGTCATGCATGCTAAGACTAAGCATATTGCTACCAAGTATCACTATCTGAGAGAACAAGTGCAAGAAAAAGAGGTGATACTGGAATATGTTCAATCAAAGGAACAATTAGATAATATATTCACCAAGCCATTACCAAAAGATACATTTACGTACCTAAGATAGAGACTAGGGGTCCAACCCTTGTCTATCAGTCAGTAAGCTGACTAGGAGGATGCATCAGCCTACGCATAATTAGAAGATCATTCATGTTGATTAAAACATTGAGATGAACAAAAATAGATACATCAGTACATAGTAAGGTACATGTAATACCCACTCATACTTTGCTTTCAGTATTTGATGTCGTACTCTTTTAGGCTATTCTTTCATTTGATTTGTCAGATTCTTTTAGGCTACATTTCATGTGAGCTGTTATTATTTTATTTGATGGTGATTCTGGATCATGATGTTTATGGATTTATCATATACATAGATAGATGTGATGATATTATCATGATGTTATTATATGTTGATTTCAGATTTATGATGTACTCACCCCATACTTGCATGTGTATAGTTATCATATATGTTGATGTACTTGTTGACGTATTTTTTGTGGTAGAGGATGAAGATGTAGTTACTTGCATTGCAAAATCCACACATTTGACCAACCCCTATCATTGTTTGTGATATTGTATTGGAGGTACAAGCATGTTCTTTTGATGACAAGTTTGCAGGTACAGGCCATCATCTTCCCTGAATTAGCAGGATTGAGAGTGCCTATATATTCATCTCAATGGTAAAGAGGAGAGTTAACATACAAACCCAAAACCCTAACCTAAGCCTATTGTCCTAAGTATTGGATGAGTATAGTTTGACTACCCTACCCGAATTCATCTAGTTGACTTGAATTTGTGGATCCTATCCTTTTGTGTGTTTGAGTTGATTTTGGTTTATTTCGGTTGAGTATTCTGATATTGTGTGATTTATCATGTTAATTGTGAAATTGATTATTGTGGTAATTAATTATTAAATATAGGGTATTTAATTAATTGAAAATTAAATAGATACCTATGTTTAATTGGGAAATTAGTTATAGTGCAATATTTGAATATCGAGATTAAATTAAATATTTAAATTGGAATTTGAGTTATATTGGCTTTTATGATTATTAAATAATTAAATATTTAATTGCATGTTAATAGTGTTCTTTAAATATTTAATCTATTTAATATATATTTTAATTAATTTCATGTGCAAGTTAATTATTGAAATTGGAGTTTGAATTATAAATGCAAGTTGGTTTAATAAGTCAAAATTGAGTTATGCAAGTAAAGAGATATTTTTAATTAATAAATAGGATTTTCTTTCAAACTTGGAGGTGGAGTTAACTAAGTTAACTCAAGTGTCTATTTTGGGGGGATTTTCTTGAAAGGTGGAAGTTGATTCCCTTTAGGGGAGTTCTCTTCTCATTTGGTCATAACAGGTTTTTGGTGAAGGGATTTTTGGGAGAAGAATTTTGTGAGAGCATTTTTGTCTGTTATTGTATTTTTTCTATCTTGTGAATTTGTGTGTTCTTGGAGGCTTGAGAATTTGAGGAGATATTGGCTTTGGAGGCTTCGTGGTTCCAGATTTGTAATCATAATTAGATTCGGAGGCGTCGGGATTCTCCATCTTCTTACAAGGGCTTCTTTGTCAAATTTTTGGTGGATTTGAGGTAGGGTTTGGAAAAAACCCCTTTTTGATTTTATCTTGTAAATTTTATGTTTTCCATGTGTTTGGTTATTTGCATTTCCTTAAATAGTTCTATTTGTGTTTTTGATTTAAATGGGTATCTTAGAAAACCCTAGATCTATGTTTTTAGGAAAAAATATAAACTTGTTATAATAATGTTACGCTGCCAAAATTTGGAGAGGAAAAGCCTTTGGGAAGACCTAGAAATCAAGAAAATCAAACAGCCTATACTATAAACTATAGTGGAAAAATTAATATTTGGGTTTGCATATATTTCCTTTGAAAAATATTCTTTAGAAAATTTAATTGTTTAAAAAAAAGAGGTCACTGGAAAAAATATAGTCTTAAAAAAAATTCACCAGTCAAAATTTAAAAATGCCTAGAAAGGATGAATTAGAGAAAAGAGAAAAGTTGCAAAGAGAAACAAAAATATATATATAAAAAGAAAGTCTTTCTATTTCCATTTTTTGGAAATTTTTAATGTAAAAAAATGAAAAATAAATTCATTGGAAAAAATTTGGTTTGAAATGTTTTATTTAAACAAATATATATTAAAAATTCATTGGGGGAGGTGGGCCCCATGTACCCCCCCGCCCCATGCCTCACACGGTCGTCCCATGCCTCGCACAATAATCAATTTCACAATTAACATGATAAATCACACAATATCAAAACACTCAACCGAAATCAACCAAAATCAACTCAAACACACAAAAGGATAGGATCCAAAAATTTGCGTCAACTAGAAGAATCCGGGTAGGGTAGTCAAACTATACTCATCCAATACCTAGGAAAATAGGCTTAGGTTAGGGTTTTGGGTCTATATGTTAACTCCCCTCTTTACCATTGAGATGGATATATGGGCACGCTCACTGCTACCAATTCAGGAAAGACGATGTCATCCACCTGTAAACCTATCATCAAAAGAACATGCATGTACCTCCAATACAATATCGCAAACAATGATAGGGATCGATCGAATGTTTGGATCTCACAATACAAGTAACTACGTCTCCATCCTCTACCACAATAAACACATCAACAAGTACATCATCATATATGATAACCATACACATGCAAGTATGGGGTGATTACATCATAAATCTGAAATCAACATATAATAACATCACATCTATCTATGCATATGATAAATCCATAAACATCATGATCCAGAATCACCATCAAATGAAATAATAACAACTCACATGAAATATAGCCTAAATGAATCTGGCAAATCAAATGAAAGAATAGCCAAAAAGAGTACAACATCAAATACTGAAAGCAAACTATGAGTGGGTATTATAGTACAAGTATGCACTGAACACAAGAGACACTGTATTGTTGATGGATAGGGAAATTCAAGGAATATATTATATAAAGGGATGGAAGATGATATAGAAGTAACTTGTTCGGCATTGTTGTCAAAGGGAGAAATTAATTATCTCATTATTAGAAAAGATTATATCATTATCCATGAAGTGAAGTTCCTAAGAATCAGAAGAAAGAGTTAATCAATATTTAAAGGGAGAGAAATTGATTACATATGAAATATCCATCTAAGGGAGAGAAGTAACAAAGGGAGAGAGTTCATACAAAGAGAGAGATTGTTATCAAAGGAAAAATAGATTATCAAGAAGAGGAACAGTCAAGGCAGAGCACATATTAGAACAGAGTCATTAGAAGCTACATCTATCCAATGAAGGGATTAATGATTGAAACAACTACTCTGCAAGAAACAAATCTAAGCTATTTGAGCTTACAGAAAGCTATACATTTGTAATAGTTACAATAGGAAATATTGATGAAAATGTTATATTTCATATTGTATTAGTAATAGTATAGTATGATAATGTAGTGTGTTGCCATCAATGCCAAAGGGAGAGATTGATGACATGTAACTGATTGAATGTTTGAAGATGTTAAGTTGATCACCGAAATGTAGAAAGATAATGCAAGACATTAAATCAGTTAATGGATTTTATTTTCATTGATGTCAACTTGATATAATCTAATTGGCTATAATCAAAGTGTCAAATACTTCATAGAATCAAAGAGATAAATATTACGCTTTCAGTAATGCATAAAAGAAAAGCATTCACTATGTGACTTCAAACACCGATGGCTAGTGGAACCCGACGGACAGAGATAACCAAAATTCAAGTCATAATGATGCTCAAGCAAGAACACTAATGAACATTACTACTAAGTAGAATCACAAGCATACCCGATAGCTAGAATCATATTGTAACCTGATGGAGAAGCCTGAGGAGAACTAGAGTGTTGACCGAAGCTATAAAAGAGTTAAAACACCGAAGATAACTTGAGTTCATAAATGAAAAAATATCTAGATGGTAGAGCTAAATATAGACTTAACTGGTATCATTGTTTTCATTGACAAGATAAAGCCAGAGATAAGTAAAGGATTTAAAGTTATTTTGTCCAGTTGCCAAGAAGATCTCTCCGAGATAAAACAAGAGTTTTTTCTTTCAATCAGATTGGCTAAAATTGTGGATCATGCCAAGATCAATAAAATCAAGAACCTAACAATGGTGATAGCATGTCTATAAAGAGACAACTTCATTCATTACAAACAAAAGGGGGATTGAATGAAAAAGAGGGTGCTAGAGAGAAACTGATGAAGAAAAACTTCATTCAGTCCTGATCAATCAAGCTGAGGAAAGAGCTAAAGATTTCTATGGACACCGAGCAATAGAGCATAGCATCACTAAGAAGAAAAAAAAGTGGAGCAAACGTATTCAAAAGGGATATATTGATCAGATTAGTTTTATGAGCTTACAATAGATCTAAAAATCTGCAAGTATAAGTTGCATATGTGAACAGATCATACTATTTCAGTTTAACGATTGATTTAGAAAGTCTCTTAACCAAGAAATATTTAAAGATCCTTTCTATATTGAGATAAATCCCAAGGAGTATCAAAAATTCTGAGCATGAAGTAGCATGAGATGCTAGATACCATTTGACAAACTAGAAGATTTTGGACAAGGTAGTATAGACATGACCGATATCAAGTGACAATCTAATATTTTAAATCCTCTAACAAGGTCACCCTAACAGTGTGTTTGTAATCTTTAACAGGGTTGACTCTTTACCAAGCTCACTTCAGAAGAGTGAAATTTTTGGGTTACTGGTCCCAATTGGTTTTTCCCTTAACAAGGTTTCCATGTTAAAAATCCATGTGTCAATGTGTTTATGAGTCATTACTTTAGTGTTTTGCATTACACATAGCTAATCTGGATTGATCAATATACTCTAAGTAATTTACTCTTTTTTGGTAATTTAGCAAACTATTATTTGGTAAACATACAGAATAAGGTTTAACAAAGCATTCCGAGCAGTAGTATTTTGATAACTATATTTGAAGGCATTCATCTTATAGGACTGAAGATAACTAGAGGCTTAATATTGTGGTACTAGGTTTTTGGGTTGATTAATTAGAATATTTTTTATGCCACTTATTCACCCCCATCCTCCCTCTCATTTATTATTGACACAAGAATCTCATCTTTTTGCACCTCTAAGAGGTTTTGACCATTAGATACGTCTTTTATTTTTACTTTTTCAGAATTTGATACTGCCACAACCTATTTTTCACCATCAGTTCTTTTCTTCTTTTTATTTTTCAATTTGTGACTAAGAAACTTGATATCTTCATCTACCATGTTCATGCTCCTTTCATTGGTGGAAGAGGGATAGGATTCACAAGAATTCAAATAGCAGGCTAAAGTGTAGTCATTGGAAAATCTCATTATAGGATTATGTTCTGAGTCTGTCCAATCAATCAGTTCAGTATTTACCAAGGATAATGATTTAGTGGATTCTAAGGACAACACTATGTTAGTGTCAAGACTATTAACTGATTAAACAAGTTCTGTTAAGTTAGATTTTATATTGTTTAGATCATTAAGAGTTGGATCATCATTATTATAGTCATTGTTAATGTTATGTGAACCTAACTCTTGAGACCTATCATTTGAGATTTATCCTTCTTCTCTTTCTCTTGTTCCATCAAAATTGTCTAATATCCTTTGGTACTCCTCTATTCCTATTAAGAAACATGTGTCTGCATCAATTATACTAGGCATCACCACCTCATCCAATTTTGTGACAACATTTGTGTTATGGGTAGTATTATAACTCTCTCCTCTTTCCAATAAAGGCGTAAATTTATGGATTACATCTATCTCAATATCCATGGTAGAATTAGACATGTGATCCCATTCATAATCATATGATTGTAAGATATTGTCATCAGATTCATTTAGAAACTCAGCAATAGTGATATGGTGTACTCTATTGGCCATTTGTGAATAAAAGTGTTGTAGATCTAGGACATGTAAAATTGTCACCAGTTGCACCCAGTTAGGTTGCATATATTTTTGTTGTCTTATAGAAGAGAACTCATGAAAAATATTTGAACTACTTTCTTCTTCTTCTCTGCTTATGTGTTTTTCTTTTTCTTGAGGGGTTTCTTCATGGTATTCCTCTTCTTTTTTAACTCCTAGAGAATATTTTTCTTCTTCCTCCTCTATCGGCTCTTGAACATTGGTTTGTGACAACAAAGGAACATGGTGTTCTAGTTTTTCACCCAAATTAGGTACATACCATTCTCCTTGGTATTTTAAGTTCACAATACTGATATGTAGTAACCTTTCATATGTCCAGGGTATGAGTGATGACATGTAACTGATTAAATGTTTGATAATGTTAAGTTGAAGATAATGCAAGGCATTAAGTCAGTGAATGGTTTGTATTGTCATTGATGTCAAATTGATATCATCTATACGGTCATGTACATAATGCCAAAGACTTTAGAGAATCAATGGAACAAAGGTTATGCTTTTAGCAATGCATAAAATCCAAGTATTCACTAAGTGACAGACAACAGCGACGGAGTGCACACCATCGGTAAAGGCAAAGAAGAAAAGTCACAGTGATACCAGACAAGTAGAAGAAAGTGTTTCCCAATGAGTAAAAATCCAAAGATTCCTAACGAACGGATATCCCGAAGCTAACTGGAGTCACACCGACAGAACTGGCAGTTGTAACTGACAACTAACTGAAGAGTTGACTGATGGAATAGAGAGTTCAGAAAATGACAAAATATCTAGCTGGAAAGAGCTAAAGATAGACTTAATTGGTTGTTTTCTTTATTTTATTTAACCAAAGTTAAGTAATTGATTTAAAGCTAATTTATATAGTTAGCATGAAGATAACTACGAGACAAATCAGGAGTTATGCTTTAAATCAAATTGGCTGGATTGTTTTTTATGCCAAGAATTAAGACTCAAGAATCAAGAAACAGTGAATATCATGTCTATATAAGAGACAAGCTTAATTCATTTTTGTATCACATGAAAATGGGATTAAGGGGAGTGAATAGAAAGAAGACGCTACAGAGAAACTGATGAAGAAAAACTTCATGCAGTACTGATCAATCAAGTTGAAGGAGAGCTAAGGAATTCTACAGACACCGATGAATAGTAAGCACAACATCAAAGAGAAGAAAGTATGGAGCACAAAAGAATTGAATTGATACATTGATCATAGAGGTAATGTACTCAAATAGATCTAAAAATCTGCAATTCAAGTTGCATTAGAAACTTGTCATTTTGTTTCAGTTTAACCATTGAAGCATCAAGTCTCTTAACAGAGAAGGACTTAACGGTCTTCTATATATTTAGGTACATCCCAAGGAGTGCCAAAAAGGTTGATTCATGAAAGTATAATTGGATATGCCTAATGCCTATTGACAGTCTAAGAGAGAGGTTGATTCAAGGATGGTAGCATTAGATGCTTGACACTAAGTGACAACCTTGTAAAGATGAAAAAGTTTTGGTTAAGGGGGGGGGGTTGAATTGTTAATTGTTATTTGTGTTGATTTCCTTAACCCTACTTTACACTTACTTGAATTTGATTGATTGTATATTGCAATTGTGATTGTGATTAAGGGAAGATAAGATGCTCCTTTCTTTCACC
>MU226024.1:116971-139529 GCA_018584345.1 Thuja plicata
TTTAAGGATTAATTTGAGGCCACTGATTCCCCCCCCCCCCCCTCTTAGTTATTACTAACAATTGGTATTAGAGCTTGTGTTGTTAGAAGGAAGGTTTCAAAACTTAAGCCAAAGATCACAAGATGAATAGACAAGATGTGCCCAAGTTGAACAAAGATAATTTTACTTCATGGCAAAGCAAAATAAGACTCCACTTATCAGGTATTGGTAATGATGTTACTCAATTCCTACAAACTGAATATGTGTTTCCCATAGGAGTACCAATAGTTGAACACATGAGAGAGAAGAATGAACATAATTGCATGATGATAGAGCTTGCTTCCTCACTCTCTGATGCTGAATTTGAAGATGTCAAAGAATGCAAAACTACAAAGTAGATGTGGGACAAATTGAAGCTTGTACATGGTGGTGACAAAAATGTTTTGAGAGCCAAGGCAGAAATCCTTAGAGGAAAGTTTGATGATCTCAAAATGAAAGAAGGAGAAAAAATCACTCAGTACAACACAAGAATTAAAAAATTAGTCAATGTTATCCGAGGAGTTGGAGGTGTACTAGAAGAAGATACAGTGGTTAGTTAAATTCTAAGAACCTTACTGCCTACTTATGCTATTAGAGTATCTTCCATTCAAGAAATGAGAGAAGTAGCAAATAGCAATGTTACTCTAGATAGTTTAATTGGAAGAATGAATTCATTTGAGATGAATAACTTCGATAATAGTGTCTTACCAAACATAGAGTCTGCATTCAAAACTTCTATGAGAATAAGTAAATCAAGTCACAAAAACACTATGAGAAAAGGTAGTGATAGTTAAAATGAAGAAGATGATATTGATGAAATTGAAGCACTTATGGCTAGAAGAATGTAGAGAGGCAAAGGTAAATACAAAGGTAAATTACCACTTGTTTGTTTTAATTGCAAAGAGATTGGACATTTTGCTACAAGATGTACTAATAGAAGAAAGTATGACAGAAGTAATGACAGGTCTTTTGAGAAGAAGTCTAATAGAGGTGATTACAGAAGCTACCAAAAATCAGAAAGAAGAGATACCAGAGACTATAAGGACAAAGGAAAGAAGGTCAGCTACTTAACAAAATGCAAGGATGATGATACTAACACCAAATCTGATTAAGACATTGAGATGGTATTTGTGGATGTAAAGGATGATTTAGATGGTGATGAAGAAAGGTATCTAGAAATAGCTCTCATATCTAAAAATAGAAAAAATGATGTTTGGATCATAGATAGTGGCTGCACTCATCATATGACCGGTGATAAGCAAAATTTTGAGACTTTTGAATACTAGAAGGGTGGATTAGTAAGAATGGGTAATGACACACCTTATCTAGTTGAAGGTAGACTTTTGAATACTAGATAAAGTGTGAGAATGCTTATTGGGTAAATGGATTGAATTATAATCTATTGAGTGTTTCTTAGTTGAATAATTTAGGTCACAAAGTAGCATTTGAAAATAAGAAGGCAAAGATCTTCAACAAATCTTGAAATCTAATTGGTACTGGTGAGTAGACAAAAGGTAACTTATTCTATCTGAATGATACTAACTCCACTTGTTTGATTGCTACAAATGAAGACATATGGTTATGGCACAAAATACTGTGTCATGCAAACTTTGAAAACATGATGAAAATTAGCAAAAAGAGAAATGTCAGAGGCTTATTGATAATGACCAAGCCTGACAACATCATGTGTAAAAACTATCAAAATGGTAAAATGACAAAGTCCAGTTTCAAAAGCAAAACCCATACACCTGATGCAATTCTAGAATTAGTCTATACTAATTTATGTGGACCCATGAGGACAAAGAGTTATTATGGAGATAGATATTTTATTCTCTTTGTTGATGATTACTCTAGAATGATGATAGTTATGTTTTTAAAAGATAAATCAGAAGCATTTAAGATGTTCAAATGGTATAAGGTAATGGTAGAGAAATAAAGTGGTAAGGATCTAAAATGTTTGAGATCAGATAGAGGAGGTGACTTTATATCAGATAAATTGACTAACTTTTGTAATGAGCATGGTATAAGAAGACAAGTTTCTACACCAAGAACGCCATAGCAAAATGGGATTGCTGAGAGAAGGAACAAATCAATAGTTGATTGTGCTAGAACACTGATGATAGAAAAAGGCATCACCCAAATATTCTAGAGGGAAGCTATCAGTACTATTTTTTACACACTGAATGGAGTACAATTAAAGAAAGACACCAAGAAGATACCTTATGAGCTATGGTATGGATACACACCCAATGTAAGTTATTTCAAAAATTTTGGCAGTCAATGTTATATCTCAAAAGATGATAGAAATGGAAAACTTGACTCCAAGAGTGATGAAGGAATTTTTCTAGGGTATTCTACCAAGAGATAGGCTTACAAATGTCTAAACAAAGCCTCTAACAAAATTATTGAAAGTGCAAATGTAAAGATAGATGAATTTGTAGAGAAGAATGAACAAGAAAGCACTAAAGAACTAGAGGACTACAATAAGTTCACTTACAACGAGGAACCTGACACTCTACCCTAACAACAATGTAGAGCCCCTAAGCTACAAATAATTTATCCTGAGCATCAAGGTGCAAATACCGACGGTCAGGATAATGATCAAGATAATGTGCAAGGTGATGAAGAACAGAATGAAGATCAAAATAATGATCAAGCTGATAGACAAAGAACTGCACCTATACTTGCAACATATGTAAGAAGGAACCATCCAAAGGTCTAGATCATAGGAGATAAGAAACTAGGACAAGAACAAGAAGTAAGTATTTAAACTCAAATTGTTTAATTTGTGAGTTTGAGCCAAAATCTGTTAATGCTGCACTAGATAATGAGGAATGGATAAGTGCTATGAATGATGAGATTGAAAAAATTGAGAAGAACAATACATGGTCACTTGTGCCAAGACCAGATGATAATTATCTCATCAATACAAAATGGATTTTCAGGAATAAGCTGAACGAGAATGGACAAGTCAAGAGGAACAAAGCAAGACTAGTATGCAAAGGGTATGCACAAGAGGAAGGCATACACTATGGAGAGACCTTTGCACCCATTGCTAGGATAGAAGGAGTAAGAATATTACTTGCTTATGCTGCATTCAAAGGATTCAAGGTATACCAGATGGATGTCAAGTCAACATTCCTAAATGGAATACTTGAAGGAGAAGTATACATTGAACAACCAAAAGGGTTTGTTGATCCAGACAAGAGGGACATGGTATGTAGACTTCAAAAAGCCTTGTATGGATTAAAACAAGCTCCAAGAGCCTGGTATGAATGACTTCATTCCTATCTAATAAGTATTGGATTTGTAATGACTAGTGAAAACAATAATATTTATTTAAAAGAAGATATTGATGCTAACACCTTGATTGCTGAAATATGTGTTGATGACATCATATTTGGAGGCAATGATATGCTATGCAAATCATTTGATAATGAGATGAGAAAAGAGTTTGAGATGTCTATGTTTGGTAAGATCAAGTTCTTTCTTGGCCTATAGATCATTCAACAAAGTGAAGGAATTTTCATTACACAGTCCAAGTACATCAAAGAGGTATTGAGAATTCTTAAGATGGAAGAATCCAAACCAGTTGGAACACCGGTGGCTACTGGATGCAAATTGAAAAAGGAGGACAAAACAATAGAGGTAAATCAGACTTTGTATAGATCAATGATTAGAAAACTCATGTATATTATACACACTAGACCAAATATTGCACATACAGTAGGAATTGTTGATAGATTTTTTGCTAACCCCAGGGAACCACATATGATTACTATGAAAAGAATTCTAAGATATCTAAAGAATACTGAGGAATTCAACTTATGGTATAGAAGAGAAGGAAAATTTTACCTTAAGGTCTTTACTAATGCTGATTGGGCTGGGAATCTTGATGACCGGAAGAGCACAACTAGAGGATAATTATTTATGGGTGACAAACTTGTCACATGGATTAGCAAGAAGCAAGGATGCATATCTCAGTCTACTACAGAAGAAAAGTATGTTTTTGCTATAGCAAATTACTCAAATATTGCTTGGATCAAACAATTGCTGGAAGGTATGCATATGAAGATCTTAGAACCAGTGATTATCTATTGTGATAACACCAGTGCAATAAACATTTCCAAGAATACAGTCATGCATGCAAAAAATAAACACATTTCCATCAAGCATCATTAATTGAGAGAATAAGTTCAAGAAAAATAGGTGATACTTGAGTATGTGCAATCCAAAAAACAATTAGCTGATATCTTCACCAAGCTACTACCCAAGGATACATTTGAGTACCTGAGAAAGAGACTAGGGGTCAAACCTTTGTCTACCAGTCAGTAAAATCACTAAAGGCTGCATCAGCCTACATATTATCAGAATATCAATCATGTTGATGCAAGCAACAAGATGAACTTCAAAGATACATCTATATACAGACATGTATATATTAGAACCGAGCACCATAACATATTGTTGTATTGTTGATGGATAAGGGAAATTCAAGGAATATAATATGGATAGAAAAAGAAAAGATTATTTGACATGAATGTTGGATATTTGTAAAATATTTGTTTGGCATTGTTGTCAAAGGGAGAAAGATTATCGATATTATCACATTCTTCAAAGAAAAAGGAAGAGAGATTATCCATTATCAGATTACTCCAACAAGGAGAGATTATATCCTTAAGGAGAGAAAATTGTATGAAATATTATACAAAGGGAGAGTTGCTGAAAAGAGAAAAAGACATCAAAATAGGAGAACGGTCAAAAGGAGAGAAATTGACACAAGAAAAGGACTCAACACATCAGAAGACAAGATAACTGCAGGAATCAAATCTAAGCTAAAACAAAGCTTACTGAAGTTTAGACATTTATTGGTTGACAAAAGGGAGAGATTGGTACTTTGATAAATCTCAATAGTTGTATTAGAAATAGTATAGTGTCATAATATAAGTTTTTTGCCATCAATGCCAAAGGGAGAGATTGATGACATGTAACTGATTAAATGTTTGGTAATGTTAAGTTGAAGATAATGCAAGGCATTAAATCAGTTAATGGTTTGTATTTTCATTGATGTCAAATTGATATCATCTATACGGTCATGTACATAATGCCAAAGACTTTAGAGAATCAATGGAACAAAGTTTATGCTTTCAACAATGCATAAAAGTCAAGTATTCACTAAGTGACAGACAACACCAATGAAGTGCACACCATCAGTAAAGGAAAAGAAGAAAAGTCACATTGATACCCGACAAGAAGAAGACAGTGTTGCCTGATGAGTAAAAATCTAATGATGCCCGATGGATGGAGATCCCAAAGCTAACTGGAGTCACACTGATGAAACTAGTAGTTGTAACCGATGACTAACTGAAGAGTTGACCGACGGAATAGAGAGTTTAGAAAATGACAAAATATCTAGCTGGCAAGAGCTAAAGATAGACTTAACTAGTTGTTTTCTTTATTTTATTTGACCAGAGTTAAGTAATTGATTTAAAGATGATTTATATAGTTGGCATGAAGATAACTACGAGACAAATCAAGAGTTAAGCTTTAAATCAAATTGGTTGGATTGTTTTTTATGCCAAGAATCAAGAATCAAGAATCAAGAAACAGTGAATATCATGTCTATATAAGAGACAAGATTAATTCATTTTCATATCACATGAAAAGGGGATTAAGGGGAGTGAATAGAAAGAGGATGATAAAGAGAAACTGATGAAGAACAACTTCATGCAGTACTGATCAATCAAGTTGAAGGAGAGCTAAGGAATTTTGCAGACACCGATGAAAAAGTAAGCACAACATCATAGAGAAGAAAGTATGGAGCACAAAAGAATTGAATTGATACAATAATCAGAGAGGTAATGTACTTAAATAGACCTAAAAATCTACAATTCAAGTTGCATTAGAAACAGGTCATTTTGTTTCAGTTTAACCATTGAAGCATCAAGTCTCTTAACAGAGCAGGACTTAAGAGTCTTCTATATATTGAGGTACATCCCAAGGAGTGCCAAAAAGGTTGATTCATGAAAGTAGCATTGGATATGCCCAATGCCTATTGACAGTCTAAGAGAGAGGTTGATTCAAGGACGGTAGCATCAGATGCCCGATACTAAGTGACAACATATATGTGTAAAATCATCTAACAAGGTCACACCTAACATTCTGTTTGTAACCTTTAACAGGGTTGACTCCTAATAGGGCTCACTTCAGAAGAGTGAAAATTTGGGGTACCGGTTCCAGTGGTTTTTTCCCTTAACAAGGTTTCCACGTTAAAATCTATGTGTTATATGTGTGTATGATATGTTTCTTTACTATTTTATATCTTACATAGTTCATTCTAGATTTATCGGTATACTCTGCTTATTTACTTTATTTTAGTAAATGGATAACTACTTATCAGTAAACATTAAGGAGAATGTTTAACAGAGAAATCTGACAAGTAGTAAGTATATATAAGTTGTTCAAGGCATTCATCTTGTAGGACAAACATAACTTGAGAAATAATTAGTGGTTATAAGAGTTGAAGGGTTTATTTAAGGATTAATTTGAGGCCTCTGATTCACCCCCCCTCCCCCCTCTTAGTTATTGCTAACAACGAGTTCAACTTCTTCTTCATCTTCATCACTTCCTTTATCGAAGATTGGACCATCTCTTGAGGTAGGGTGTTCTGATTTGTTATTGAAACCTAATCCTATCTTGTCCTTAGTGTCCCTAAATTCTATATGAATTGGTTCAATGAGTCCTTTTCCTTTATCTCCTAAAGGTCCTTTCCCTTTATATCCCATTTCTTTAACAATATCATAACCTTTTCCATATTTTGGGAGATATTTCAACATATTTTACTTCATTTTCTCCTTTTTCCCCATTATAGAGCCATGCCAAGACTACTTTATCTTATTTTTCTTCCTCTTGGGAAGTTGAGGCTCTAAGAATGCCAGTGGGTTCATGAAAAACTTTTTCTAATGTGGTAAAAGGTGCCAATTATTGGGATGGTTTTCCATATGATCTTGTAGATAAAGGAATGTTAACCAATGATACTGTTGTATCCAGTTTGTATTCCCCCATACTATTTTCTTCAATTTTTAATGTCTTTCTAATACTTCTCATCACCATGTATTTAGATGTTTCATCTATAGACTCCTCTGGAACTTCCTTGTTGTGAGGAACCATACAATCTTCCTTGATGTTGTTTCAAGTGTAGCTTGAATCTACTAGGATTGTTACTTCTAGTCCATTATATGGGAATTTGATACATTGGTAGTAAGTATATGGCACCTCTTGTATTTCATGTATCCAAGGTCTTCCTAGTAATGTTTTATAATCCAATGGTAGATCAAGAACTTGACAAATCACATTTTTTTCTATTGGCCCTATTCTTATTGGTAAAATAACTATTCCTTTTGATGACCTTTCTTCCTCGTCATAGGCCTTTATGGTTATCTTAATTCTTCATTCAATAGTGTATTCTGAAAGACCCAATACTTTGATCAAGTTGAGAGTACATGTATTCAACCCACTCCTCCATCTATCAATACACATTTTACACATTTTTATGGATCAAAACTTAAATGCGTAGAGGTTGATTATGGGGATGAGTCAACAATTTATTGTCCTCTTCTGAAAAAGAGAGGTAATGTGGAGCTGATATGTGATTAACCATTTCCTGGAATTTGTTTACATATGTGTCCTTTGGAATGTTAGCTGAATGTAGGGCTTGTTCAAGAACTTCCCTATGCATTGAATTGATCTTTAGTAACTCAAATATGGAAATTTGAGCCGAGGTTTTTTGCTATTGGTCTGCCAATTTATAGTTAGCAGATGGTATTGTAACCGTTTGTCTTGACATTGTTGGATTTATAACTATGACAATAGGTGGTTTGGATGATGTTGTCTGTTTGAATGAGGAATTAACCCCTTTGAGAATAATTTGTGCTTGACTTTGTGTTACTACGTTTGAATGTGTCATCTTGTCCTTGATACCTTTGATAGTGATCACATTGATTGATTTGTTCTTTATGTCCAACATATTGATCAAATTATCATTATGTGAATAGGTGTAATTGACTTCACTTCCTTTTGATTTAGAGGCTTCTCATTTTTTCATAGTTATGAAATGGTTTAGTAAAGGCCATGTGATCTTCATTAGATGTATTCCCTTCCACTTTGATTTTGTCTCCATCAATGAGATCTTGTATAACATATTTGAGTTTGACACAATCATTGGTGTTATGTCCTTTTTTTTATGGAACTCAAAATAGGAATTATCATTCCACCATCTTGTTTTTACTTTTGGCTCCCAAGGTTTTGGCTCTGATAAATTAATGATTTTTTTTTCCAAGGGAATTTTCAAAATTGTTTCAAGAGGTTCTCCTAGTGGAGTAAATGTTTGTTGTGGTCTAGACACCCACGGCTTGTTCTTGTTGGTATCATTGTTTTCTCATGGAATTTTTGTTGTTGTCTTATCTTCTTTGCTTTCTTGTAGACTATTTGTAAGATTAAACATAGCCGGTGTAAATTTCATATTTGACGCTTCCACCAATCCATCATTAACAACTTGTTTGTTCTTGTTCCACCATTTAGGTTTGTTGTTACATTTGTTAGTGGATTTCTTATCATTAGAAAGTGTGAGTTCTTCTTTTTTATCATAACCTCTTCTGCATGAATAGCATTCTTATTCATTCTGTCAAAACTAGAAGAATCTTTCATTTGTAGAACATAGCTCATTTCAGGCACTAAGTTATTGATGAAGATCTCCATCTTTTCAAAATTAGGTATTTATCTTGAGTACCTTGCAAATATTTTCCTCCATCATTGAAAGAAATGTGTGAAGGATTCACCTATTCATTGTTTACTATTACAAATATCCATCATGGTGACATTGTGTTGTATATTATAGGAGTAGTGTTGGACGAATCTTTGAATCAACTCCTGAAACATTTGTATTTTAGGTGTGCATTTAGAGAACCATTCAATGGTTTTTCGTCCAAAACTTTCCAGAAATAGTCACATTAAGTATGTTGGTTCGTGCATAAATTTGATACTCAATGTGCAAAATTATCTCACATGATCGTAAGGATCCATTTCTCCCATGTATTTTTCATACTTTGGTCTTGCCGTGTTTAGTAGAAAATCCACCATTTGCAAGTTCTTACTGAATGTGAATGGACATATGTGTTCCAATGAGTATTTCTTTCTTGGTTTAGTCTTTTCTTTCTTAAGAGCTGTGAGTTTTGTTTTCATTTGATAGAGTCATTAAGAGAGTATTGATATAGGTGTTTGAATCTCTCCATCTTTCAATCATTTGATATCATAATCTTTAGGAAGTTTGACCCCAAAAGAAGCTAGGTGGAGAAAAAAATTCTTTATCTCATTCAATGATTTTCTCCAAGGTCTTTTGAAACTTCCTACCTTTTTTGAGTTTATTGTATTCTTCTTCCGATATTTCTTCATCACTATCTAAGTCAAATAAAGAATGGTCATGATTTCTTTCTTCTTGACTTTATCTTTCATCTTGGTTATCCAATTGATCATATTCATAAAAGGAAACACTCCATTCTCTAGTAGGTACATTTATGTCACGTGAGTATTGATCAAAAAGAGGGTTTTTTTGAGATGTCTCTCCTCATTGCAATTTAAGTAATCTTAAAGGTCTTTCTGAATCGTCAGCAAGATATTGTTTTCTTCTTGTGATAACCATGAAAGCGGGATATCAATCTCATCAAAAGAGTTCCAATAGTGCCAAAAGGAATTTTAAAATCATTCAAATTTTTTTTTCCAAGTTATGGTGAGTGTGAGTTTGATGTTTGAAAGTGATTGATTCCAGTGTCCGGGGGTTAGAATGCCTTGATAGTGAACTAGGAATCAAGAAGATTTTTTTAGTGAAGCGACAACGTGATTTAGGAACAATTGCGATAACCTAAAAGACATGTAAGGTAGACTTTAAATTCATCTGAGAAACAATGTCAAGTGGACTAGCAAGAACAATAGAGTTTGATTAACAAGAAAAAAGGGTATCTAAAACTGCCAATTTTTTGAGTCTACAATGTGTGCAAATATCATATGTCCTAGATGCGACTGACCAAATGTGATCCTATATTTCAAGAATGTGAGCCTATTCTTCCTAAATGTGATCTTTTTTTCCAGATGTGATCCACGATTGACCAAATGCAACTGCATTTATAGGATGTGATTTTGTTCTAACCGAATACAATCTAGGATCCTAGATGCAACCTTCTAATGGGTTTTTGAAATTTTGCCACTTTATTTTGAAATACATTAAAATTTGTTTGATTATAGGGTTTTTCTGATGAATTTTAGAGTGTTTGAGATAGTACAAAATGTCCATGACTATCAAAATATTGATTTTTTGGGGGGTTTTATCTTTTTATTTGCAATTTTGACACATCAAGCATGTTTATTAAGAGCCAAACACACATTTTCCTACTCAATGGCATAGCATTAAAATATTTTCTTATAGACTTAGGTACACACTCAAATGTTAATTAGAATACGGACATCACCAAGCACACAATGGCTCCGGTCATGATGTCATATTATCCAGCTCCAAACACAAATACGAAATGACGAGTATTTTAGAGAAATTACTATTTTCCTTGCAAAAAGATTATCACATTTTGACGGTGAATCAGGTAGATTATATGCTTAAAGTTTCTAGTAATGGTCTCCATTTGGTTATATCCTTTGCGCCCATGCAAGCGATATTGAGATGTATAGTCCCGCAAAGCATCTTAGCACAAGCAGTCATGTAAACATGATTAAGACCAAAAGGCCCTACTTTGTGTTAGATGTGGGCTGAGTAAAAGCCCAAATGACATTTGAATCCTGAGGATTTAACCCCAAAGAGTAAATTTTATTAACGTGAGTTGGAGTGGTGTGGCTCACACCTCGTTCTCACATGGCTCATCCTAGGAGATTTTTTCCTCATCGGTAGGCCCAACTAATAGGTGAAAATAAATAAAGAGGATTGGTGACTTAGGAGTCTCAATTTTTGTTTCTTCATAAGGAAGAAGAGCATAATATCATATTCCATGTTGTCTTCCCCTATCAAACACGTAAAACATTGGTTCATTTATCACAAATTTGATGGTGCAGGAGCACCCTAAGGTCTTTAGGAAGATATTTAGTCATTTTGGCTTGTAGGTTGGTTTGGCCAACCATCCATGAATAAGGACTATGTTATAAATTCTCTAGTGTGTTTTAGTGTTAGGAGAGATTAGGGTTGTGCGTTGTGGAGTCAAGTTGATTCTAGGGGTATAGAACCTAGAAGTCAACTAAAAGGTCAAAGGGTTGACCAAAACTCCAAAAATGAGAGATTTTCAAGTTTTTAATGTTTTCAAGTCATTTGAGGTCATTTGGTAAGGTTTGAAACCAAATAGGGCCATCAAAGTGTAGAAAGTGTCATTTTGACAAAAGTTGTCAAAGTTGTCATGACAACTTTTTAAAGTTATCATGACAACGTTTCCTAGATTTTAGGAGTCGGCTCTTACGATGCCCAAATACCAACCAGAGGGTCTATACATGTGCGATGAGAGTATATAAGGTTATTACAACCCTAATCTGATGGTTAGATTTCATATTGTACTAACTGGTTATTGAAAAGAACCAATTTGCAAGGTAATTAAGATACAAAACCATCATCCAACACTTTTGTGGATTGAATGGATTAAATGAAAGTATGGGGAGTGTTTGAAATGTAATTCCTTAGATCTTTGTGGCATTGGATTAGTTATTTTTTCTTTCTAGTTAGCTTTTGTTTAATTCTTTGTTTTATGTGTACTCACTGGCCAGTTTCAGTCCAGTCATGTAAAAGATGGCTTTTCTTGGTATTCACATGGTTGAAACTCCCATAACCACTTGGAATGCATTAAATCCTTGTAAATACTATATAAATATGGTGTGTGGAGTGTGTGTGTGTAGGGGAAGAAAGAAAACAATCAGGCCCTAGGTGAGTACTAGCTATTCTAGCTAGGGTAACTGAGTAGTGCAGTAGTAATGATGATTGCCAGTTGATTGGTATGTGTCAATCAATGATAGAGGAGTGTAGGGGCATGAGGTGTAGACCTTTTGATGGAAGTAATATTTTAGAAGAGCTCATTAGATCAGTTGAAGAAGTTCAAGAAACCAAACTAGCCTTCATGCCCTAGAAACCCTTATTTTTAGCGGTTTGGTGAAAGTCCATTATACGAACAAGATTGGAATTGGAGACCTACAAAATATTTAAGGTGAGGAAAAACACACAAAGATTATTAAATTTTCTTCTAGGGGTGTTAAGGGATTTTAGGAGAAAATCCACCTTTTCAGTGATTAGGAGGGCTAATAGGCCTAAAAAGGCTACAAGGCCTAAAAGACTAGTAATTTGGAACCCGATTAGAAATTGGGTGAAAGATCCATAAATTTGCATCCATGGGGGATAGATTAGACCTAAGAGGAGTCAAGAAACCAATCCATAAGAATGTGACACCATTGGAATGGTAGGAGGATAGTGAAGACATGGATGTGTGAATGTTATGGAGGAGAGTTTAATGAAGAGTTTGAAGTTGTTGGTGAGAACCTAATGTGTGAGGAGATCAAAGAGGTATCCTCTAGTTGGGGTAAAGATAGAGACCCTAAGGAAGACCAAGAGAAGGTCTTGGAGAGAGAAAGAGAGCTCTAGGAGAGGATCTCCCCATCATTTGAACTCAAAACTTAACTTGATTTTTGAGATTCTGATTTTACATGAAGGAAAAGAGCACAATCCTCTAGTCAAGTTAATATTCAACTCTAAATTTGAAATTTAGAGCCTAAAGAAAAACTTAACCAAGCATAAAGTTTGATCAATTTTCACCAAGGAGACCTGCATTTGCACTCATTAGTAGTTTATACATGTTTTACTCCACCACTTTCACCAATAATTCATGGGCATGCATCCTGCAAAAACTCATTAGTTTGTCAAATAATCACATTCATCCAAAGAACACACAAGGTTAGCTGATTAGAAACAAAATCAATTAATCATACAATTATACCAACCAAATGCAATCCAGAATTTTACCAAATGAGATGTTACTTACTAAATGTGATCCAGGAAAGAATTAATGTGATTAAGGATCCTAAATGTGATCCTTTACCCCAAATGTGATCTAGAATTTACCAAATGCGAGCCTTTACCAGATGGAATTCAAGACATCCCAGATGTGACTCAGAATTTACCAAATGTGATCTTCTTTACCGGATGCAATCTTCTTCTTCCAAATGCAAATATGCACCAAAACAAGATCAAAATATTAGTTTAAATTTGCTCAAAAAGGGATGAAAATCTGGGGCACAGCCCCACGGTGGGCACTATAAATGTCTGTGTTATTATTGTATCTACAAGATGCAACACACCACTTCAATATGTCATTGCATCAATGGTTAGAATCATCAAATCAATTGAAAACATGAGAAATCCAAAGAAATCGACATGTTGCTTCCTATCTAGAAAGAGTATGATTTAAGCTATAAATTTGCCCTAAGATTATGCTTAAAATTAGTGACACATTCAATCCTAGAATAAAATATTCGAATGAAATTCATTCTAACTACCATGAAATTCAAGCTAAAATGATTCATTAAATCAAAAATGAAAGAGTTGTATAATTAGTTATGAATTCATGAAACCAAATGAATTCTAAAATTATGGACCTATTGAGCTCAAAATTCAATCCTTTTATGGAAGAATTTGAGAAATGAAGGGTTGAGATTGATTTGTGAGGAGAGGTGAGGATTGAATCTTTGGTGATCCATGTGAGTGAAAGTTCATTGGTTCATGGATTGACTTTCCATGTACAAGTGATGAGTTGTATTTAGAGAGTTTTTTTAATTTCCTTTTAATTAATTACTTTAGCCAAGGATTTAATTGGGTTAGTTTGATTTAAATAGGCCAAGGTAATTAATGTGAGGTAGTGATGAAATCACTTTAATTTTATGGTATTATTTTTATTTTTGATGAATTATGCTAATAATTGAATGGTTGGATTGACATAATTGAAGGTATGATCACATTTAGGGAAAATAGGGTCTCTAGTTAGAGTTGACCAAATTAGGGTGGTTACAACCCTTATCTCTTTTTGGGGTTTTGGAGGCCAAACCTCTAAAATAATAAACCATAGGATTCAACCTTTGTGCTTTTGGGTTTTTGAGATTTCAGAGGTTGTTAAGCCCCCAAAAGACCGAAAGTCCAAAACTATGGAAGGCCGAAAAGACTTGGCCTTTCTTATAGGACCCCCTGGAAAGAATCCAAGAGGACAGAGGGGGTCAAAATAAAATGACAAGCAAGGGGGGTCCCCATGGAAAAAAGAATGAAAATATGGGGTGTGTGTTGTGGAACCGCAACAAGTCTATAATCTTATTCAGAAGGGTTGTCTTCCAATTTAGCTTACTCATTGGCCAAACCAGACATTTATTAGTAAAGTCATAATTTAAGAGGAGATGATCCACCGTTTCTATCTATTTCCTATACAAGGCACATCTTGATGGCCCTTGGTAACCCATCTTCTAGAACCATTCTGATGTAATGATTCTATATTCTATATTTAACTATTAAAAATTGTGGTCTTTTGTGGAAATTCTTTATTTGAATTCAAAATAAATAAAACATAGAAAAATCTAAGTAAAAGAATTCTTTTATTCTTTTTGAGTGTTTTATATGAGTTGTTTGGTTTTTCACATTCTAGAAACCCTACCTTTATTCTATTTTCTTTATTATATGACTTTTGTCATTTTAGACACACATAGAGAAGGAGACAGACACAAACACAGGTTTTGAGACACACACAGGTTTTAGAGACACAGAGATTTCTTTTCAAGCACAGAGTTTAGGAGATAGGTTTCATATTTTGCATCAAGATTGAAGTTAACAAATATATTTTAAAGCCTGGGAGTGAAGCCTTCTTTCTGGGTTTTCTTATGTTTCAACTCAACTTCGTGTTTAAGGTAGGGTTTTGAATCCCTTGTTGAAAATATTTCCTTTCAAAAAGATTGTCTACATTGTCTGAATGTGTTTACAAAATTTATGTTGAGAAAACATTCTTTTGAGTAAATTTTGTATTTGGAAAGATATATGTTTTAATATTACTTTATATACATTGTGTATCTAATTGTGTGTACACACACAGAGATATATTTACATACATATATATACCTACATATTTATATAAATACATATGTGTCTATATATATATATATATATATATGTAAATGTATATATATGTATATATATTTTTGTATATATAAATATATATGTATATATATAAATACATATATATATCTATATATAGATGTATATATATACATACATATATATTACAATGGAAAATTTGTATTATTATTATTTTTGTTTTAATTTGTTGGAGAATTGATATTCTGGAAAAATACAGAGATTTTAATAATCTGAAAGAAAATTTTATTTTAAAGAAATAAATATATATGTATTCTACAAAAAAACATAATTCTTCGTTGTGACACTTTTTCATTTTTTTAAATAATAAAAAAATAAAAATAATAATATCGATCAATAATAATAATAATAATAATAATAAATAAATAAATAAGTTGGGAGGGGCGAGCTGAGCTCACCTCTGCCTCGAGATGTCACTATGGCCTGGTAGGTGAGCCCACAAAATGGACCACTGTAGCGAACTATAATGTAGCTCACCTTAGCGAGCCACAGTCCAAACACTCGGGGTGAGCCGTAGGGGGAGCCACAAGCTCAGCGAGCCACAGGGAGCTCACCTCATAATGCTCGGAGCCTGAGCCACTGAATATTATATTTATTAATAAACTGATTCAAGAGCTCAATCGAGAAAGAATCAGTAAGAAAACCTGATATCCTTGCTCAATACAAAAAGTTGATATATCATAAGATTTTAAGTGTAAAGCAAGATCGTCATTGTACATAAATAGTACAGAGGAGAGTCACATACTACATACTATCTACCCTAAGAGGTATACACAACATACAAAATATCAGGTCACTTTCAACCCCTATTCGACATGAATCAACAATCTAGAATAAAAGAGCATTGTGATTCATGTCACTTTACATATCACTGCAAAATTCAAAAATTAAACACTAATGTTGTGTGTTTAGCTTTGAAAACCCTTCTCAGCATCATTCGCTCAATCCTCCATCTTAGAAAGTTCATTGGATACATGTGTAGGCTGAGTTTGAGACAACTTCCCCAAATTCCAGTCCATATGGCACTCAGTAGTCACATTAGTTTCCCAACCACACCCTTTCTCACCCAACCCATCATGTTCAACAATCATAGTAGTCTCCCAACCACTCCCTTGATCAAACTATGTAGATGAATTCCAGCCCAACCCAATAGTGTCATCCATTTCATGTTGATTGGGGTTTTCCAAATCCCCTTGCCCTTGGCCCAATGGTGGATATTGCATTGAGGCTGAAGTTGAGTCTATCCTTTTTTCTCCCCAAACACCCTATTTCTCACATTGGTCATTCTCATTCCAAGGTGTTGGTAGAATGTGAGGAGTGGGTCGTGAAATGACTGGTGTATCGGGCAAACCCAGAAGATCTAGCAATGCGTAAGCTCTAAGTTTTACCTTCTCTTCCAATTGCAGCCCAAGTGCATGGGTTGTAGCTTGCAACACAATCTTCTTATGCCTGGCATTTATTTCTCTAGGGTTCTTTTAATGGCATCATAATTGACCAGAAAATTGTGCCTCTTCAGCAGTTGAAGTCGTGTAAACAAGCCACCCACTAATGCTTCCCCTGCGCAAAGATCATAATGTTTCATGGCCTTCTTGAGCTTGTTGTCATCCCAAAACTAGCTCCTAACAACCTTAAATGCTAAGATCTCAAGTAGTTGAATAGATTGCAACAAGTCCATAGTGTTAGATAAGAAGATTCAGACTCTATGTGAAGGGTATAAAAAATTGCTTAGAAGATGGTACAAGAATTCTTCCCCAATTAACCGTTTAACTACTCACCGTATGGAAGGAGAATGAATAATGAACATTTCATCCATCATGGTATCATTAATCTACTGTGGAAACACATTTTATTCCACCCTTGGCTGAATCCATATGCAGTAGTTTTTGGGTAGCATTTCCCTATGAAATTTGGAACACATCTCACATCTCACACAAACTTCCATAGAGCTCAACATCTTTAGGCATGATACCATGGTATGCAATGAGAAGGATTTTAAAATGACCAATAATTCACTAATTTGTCCTCTTGGGATGAATGACCTAAGCTTTTTCCCTAGCCTTTATGAATAAATCATATTTATCCATTCTTTATCCTAAGTCTTCACAATTGATTAATTTCTAATTAATTAATTGGCTAATTCTAGTTTATGAAATTTTAGAATTTCATAAATGCTAATTATTTCTTTTATGAGGAATATTCAATTCTTAATTTAATTAATTCCACCTAATTTGGCATCTCCTTTAATTATGCTTCACCTCCTATTAATTTTCTTCATGAGCTCTTCCACCTTTCCCTATCCATTTTCCCCTAATTATGCTTCTAATTTCCTATTAATTTACTTCTCCCTTTTCCCTCCATTATACATTGATTTATGCATACTAATTTGTGCATTCACTTACTAATTCTAGAAATTGTCTCTCATTTCTATAAATTAAGATTCAATTCTATCATTCAATTTTGAACCACTATCTCCTAGTATTCTTGCTATCAACTTGGCTTTTGAATATTTGTGCATTTTATTCATTGGAAAAGAGCAACAATAATCAACTCAGTGGAGAAGAAAGGAGATCATTTGAGCATCATTTGAAGGGGTTTTTATGTGTTGTTTGCATATTTCTTTGAATTCTCGTTTCAATGGCTATAATGTTATATTAGATAGGTTTGCATATTTTTTAAGGTTTTGTCATTACCTAGATATGCATTTTCTTCCTTTTTATGGTCTTACAGTAATAAATGTTGGATTATGTGATCATAATAGTTTAGTTTTATACTAAAATTGAATGTTATTTCTTATGTCTAATTTGATTGTTCATGAAATTGATGTTTGTACTTTGTCAGTATTTTGGGGGTTTAGATGACTTTCAGGGAATTGCATACCAGAAGCTCGAGAGTTGTTCTAATTTTGCATGTGTTTTTTTCTGCATTTTGGTGATGTGGGTTATGGTCTTGTTTACTTCCTATCGACATTGTTTTGCGGTTGCTTTGTATGTGAGTCAATTAAATCCTTATTTTTATGGTTTCCAACATTGTTGTGATTTTGAGCTCATACATGTGTTATGATCCTTTTTTTATTATGGAACACACTTTGGATATTATCTTTATGATGGATAGGGTTTTGAGAACTAGTATGTGTTCCTGATAGTTGTAAGGAACTAAATTTTTGGATCATCCTTTTATGAGATTTATGAGCTTTATTTGTGGTTTATGAGCCTAGGGTAGGTTAGATAAATGTATAGCTTAGGGTGGCTTGCAATAACCAGTCAAGGCCCACAAGTGGTTGCTAGGACAAGTTACTATAAGTTACTTAATCAAAAGAAAACATAATACAATAAATGGGGTTTAAAATTAATTAATAAGATAATGAGATACCTCACCCATACTTGAGTGCTAGTATAGGCTAGGATGGAGAGTGAGATGATGCCTTCTCATCTAGTGAGATGTCTTGCTCTGAAATAGTTGGTAACCTTGTCTCTATGAGAGGTTCAATAGTGTCGAACATGGTCACTTGAGTGTTGGGGTCCAAAGAGGCTTCTAGGATGAGACTCAAGTTTTATAAGTATGTGATGACATCGCCCTAGGATATACATCTTAGGTTTCCTACATATGTTGAGTCCCTCTAGTAGAGCATATAGTACACCTTGTGAAATAGAGAGCTTTCAAGATCCCTTTCTTATAATTTTATGGTTTTGTGGATTACTATCTAAGTGGGGCCTCATTTTATCTCCTCATCATGGTGGGAGTGGACCTCTGGTTCCATGGGCTTAGGTAGTATTGAATCTCTTACCATTCAAGATTCTTACATTCATGTGCCAGTGTTGAACTATATGTGAAGTTGTTGCATTCTTCTTATGCATCATTGGAGTTTTTCTCTTAGCTTGTATATGTTGCATATTTATACCTTGTATTAGTGTATCAGCTTGTGATACCTTCTTGAGATGGTGTATATGTATTTGTATATGATTTAGTATCACATACCCTATAATTAATGCATAGTATGTAGATTCAATATGCTTACCTTGTGGTATCAGTTGTATTTATGTCCACATCTACATGATGATGTATTTTTTATTTCATTATATATGTGCAATCTTGTACTATTATTTATTCTGAATAATTAATTAAGTTATATGTAATTCTACATTATAGATCTCTTGAGAATTGTAACTTGTTTTGGGGAGTTGTGTGTATGTGTATGTATTATGTTATGTTGTAGTGCAGGGCACCGTCTGCATGTTTTAGAGATAGGAGAGTTTTGTTTTGAAATAAAGGGATTAGATCCTTTGCATCATCTAATGAAAATTCTTGGTCTATTTTGTAAGTTTAAGGGTCTTAAGGTGCATTATAAACCTTGAAGTCTCGTTAGACCATTAAGGCCATAGATTTAGTTGTTTAGGATTTATTGGTTGTTTATGTTGATTTTAGTAATTTTGACCTTAGTCTAAGGTAATTTTATGCTTAGATTCATTCCAAAGTCCTTTGGAGTCTTATTTTATTGTCATTTTGCTAAAATTGCAAAAACTATCAAATATTATAAAATTGCAAAAATGTTGCTCGAGAAATTTTTCAAAAGTTGCTCGAGACATTGCATTTGGAACACCAATGGTCACAACCTTTATTAGAAAATTTGGATCATTGGGATGGAGTTATTTTAATAATTCTAAAACTTCATTTCAAGGAAGAGAGATAGATTGTATGGGCTTGATGATTTTGGAGGAATATGAACATTTTTTCCCGAGCATTTTGATTGTGTACGGCATTGTACAGATTGATTGATGAAAGCCACTAATTTAATTTTGTAATGTCGTCAGTCTAGTTTAATTTACTTTTGGTTTGGTCCAATTTGGAGTTGATTGGTAGAATTTAGAAGCATTTTTCTAAAGACAATTCAGAAACCCTCTTAGTTTGCGTTTGTTCCAAAGATGGGGCCCTAACTTGTTATTTTACTAGTGGATCTTCATAGCCACTTGGAAAATAAAATTTAGGGACATTTATTTTATGATCCAAAAGATTCGGGTATTAGTTTTTCTATCTTTTGGTTTTAAGGTCAAGCCCTAGGCTAAATATCCCTATGTATTTAGCCAGTCAATTAAGAAAATGTATGTCCAGATGAATAAATGGATTAGTGCGACTTGGTAAGTTATTGATTTGGGGTATTTTGAGGTAGTATAACTATCTTGGATAGATGTATCAACTCTATGAACACACCCCTTAGTACTTTCTATGAAAACCAAGCCTAATTTGGCCAATTAGGTCTGTGTGTCTTGTGAGTCTTCAAAGGTACTAGAGTAGAGTTGGTTTCTTCCACTTTGGGGTTTGTTGTAACTTCCAAAATAGCCCTCGAATCTGTAGTTTATTTACCTAATCCCATTTCAAAATAAAAATTAATCCTAGGAAAACCATGGTGCAGGAGCACCCTAACAACATAAGGATAATCTCTCAACTCCTGTGATGTTTATTTATCCTAGGACTATGATGAAGAATAAAGAAGTCCATGAGACTCAAAAATAGTAATAGATCCACTTTGTAAGACCCTTTGCCAAGTAGGTGTTTCTATAAACCTCTTGGTCAAAGTTTGTCAAAGGATCACCTAGATGGTCAGTTAGGCTATGTTTATGTTTTATTACTTCTGGGTTCATGTGGAACCCCCCAAATGGTAGGAAAGAGTCAAGTTTCTCATTAGCAGAAAAAAGTGCAAATTGCATAAAATGTTATCAATGCAAAGTTGTCAACTTTGCAACTTTTGATAAATATTGTAACTAATCCTCCCAATGGTCAAAACCTTCAAAAATTAGTTTTGGACATTGGGAAATATTTCTAAGTACCCCTTTTGGTTGGGTATGGAACAAGAGGATGTTATTTTTCCATTGAATCAATAAAAATACACACTTTTTCTTGTAATTTTGCAAGTGTTTTCAATTGTACAGTTTTGTACAGATGAATGAGGGTATGAGAAAAATTCCAAAAGTTGGATAGTAGAAAAAGATTTCATTTGCAACTAGTTTGGGCTTTTGAGGAGTTTTTTTGAGGGAGATGTCAATTATTCTGTCAGGAAGGGTCCCAAACCCTAAGTTACCTAGGGTTTCACAAAGAAATGTCAATTTCTCATCTTCCCACCATCAGAAAAATCTAATTCTTTATAAGATGAGGAATTTTCATATGTATTTTAATATTATGGAAGTGCTTCGCAGGTTGGAGTGTGCTTTGAATGGTTTTGAAGACAATTAGGTAGACATCTCCATGTGGCTACCTATGCATAGTCATAAAGATTGAAGGGTTGGAGCACTTTGGGGTGGAATCAAGGCTTGAAAAATTGGATTTGGAAGTTTCTAAGCCTATCCTATTTAATTGTATAGGTGAGATAATTTTATAATGAATAATTAGAACATTTCCTTTGTAAATGTGTCCAATTAGGTCAATTAGGCTTAGTGAAGAAATTGTGGTTAAGTACTCTAAATATCATGACCAAGTATGATTCTTTGGGGTCTTTTGTGTTGGCTATAAATGGTATCCAAAAATTTAGAAATAAAAATAAAAATTTGGGATCGACTGAAAAAGACTACAAGGCTTAGGACCCCTCAAAGAAGGAACTACCCTCTAAAACCTAAGGTTGAAGGATTGGTCTATTAGATCATGTTTCTAGACGTCCAAATTGAAATTATGTGTAACGGTATCACCCCATCCCGTCAGTAAGACAATTTGTCATACCTTTGGCACATTTGCCCTTTAGGGTCACTTAGGTGCCAAATAGAGAACCATAACTTTCATAGAGTTGGTTCAAGGATCTTGAAGGTACTTGAAGAAAGAGAGTATGGGAAGGTTGGAAGGATGTTGAAATACTTGGAAGGAACTAAAAGGTGTAAGATCTTGACTAGTTCTTTTGGTGTAATGCCCTACTAGGGAACCCAGGAGAATTAAACTAAACATGCAACTAAGTTAACAGGATAATTTTTTTTAAAATATTAATAAACAATAATGATAAAAACATGGTAGCAATACCATGAGATATATGACATACACATAAATACAACAACACAATGGTTATAAATCTTGAGGGTTCCTTGATGTAGAATTACTTAAGAAAAATAATCTACGAATAACAACTATAAAGAACTAACATGAAAGATACATCAATTGAATCCAATAATATACATCTCATATAATAAAACCACATATACATCTTGTGTGCATAAATGTTTTCACACTTCTATGAATCATTCCATCCAAGGTTGCTCAAGAATGAGGCCTCAAATATCGATCCATAGCTCTCTAGTCATGGATGTGTAAAAATGTAAAATGAAGGCCCTCAGATAGACCTAGTTGTGT
>MU226024.1:139793-152945 GCA_018584345.1 Thuja plicata
GGAATGAGACAAGAAGAGAGAAGTTGCAATATCCAAGCTCAAATGCTCAAATGCTCCTCCAAAATTGCTCTCCAAACCTGCAACATAACAATACTAAAAACTCTAATATGATTGATGATTGATTGATGATTATTAAATGAGAAAGAGAGATTTCCTTATATAGGAAAGTGAATGGTTGAGATTAAGAGGCAAAAATAATTAATCAATGGTTGTCACTGGTTCTTGGTAATGGCTTGATTCTGTAACTTTTGTAATTTCAAGTGGGTGAAATCCAATCCCGATGCACCAAGGTTTTGACATAGTCTGAGAATTTAATCAATCAAGAGCTGCTAAGGAGATCTGACAACCTACAAGAAACTACACCCGTGGAGATTTCTTCCACAAGGACATTTATATAGCGGTTGTTGCTACCATGGAAAAAATGGCTATTACCGCTTGAGGTTCTGTCCACGTGGTTGACCCAATAAAGGGAATGTCCACTACAGTTAACCCTCTCTAACAAGGAAGACTCACAATATGGACCACATGGGGACATAGTTTGGATTCAAGGTTTCCAAGTTTCTGATTCTCCCAAAAGGGAAAAGAGAAAATGACAGGAGAAGGCTCCCTTTTATATGAATTTAATTAAATAAGAGGAATTTTATTAAAAGGGAGATTAAGTCTTTTAATTAAATAAGAGGAATTTCATTTAATTAAAAGAGAGATAAGATATTTTAATTAAATAAGAGGAATTTCATTTAATTAAAAGGGAGATTAAATCTTTTAATTAAATAAAAAGATCAAACCTTAGGAAATATTGAAATAAATGAATAATTGAATTAATTACAATTTGATCAAGGAAATTGATTTGAATTGAAAATATTCTAAAGCATTGATTCAGAAATTTGATAAATTGGTAAAATGATAAATGGGGCCCAAAGTCTAGGCGACCATTTTAGGGTGCATACACATCTGATACACAAGTTATACTTACATGAATCATCATCCACTGCAAAATTCATAGGGTATGCAATAAAAAATTACAATGCAATACATCCTCTAAATGGATGTAAACCAATATACACATATGGTAAAAATATACAACTCATGAAACTGAACAAGTCCCCATAAGAATAAAAAAATAGAAGAACTACAACAAGGATCATCCAAGCATGAAGAATAATGTTGGATCTCAATGGAAATAAGAATCACTACCACCTGACCATGTAGAACCAAAGGACCACTCCCATCGTGTTGAGGAGATAATAACATGCCCACTCACACAGGTATACAACAAGAAGGCAAACATCAATGGTATACATGACATAATAAGGAAATGCATAGGAAGATCCTGGAAGCTTTCTGAAAAACAAAAAGAAATCTACACAATACCAGAGATAACCGACACACGTAGGATAACCTAAGCTGTATATAGGAAGGTGTCATCATGTATGTCTAACCCTTAAGTTTTGTTCTAGTAGTCTCTCTGGACCTTGACACTCAAGTGACCATACATGGTATCAATGAACTCTCAAATAGACAAAGTCACTAGCTATGCCAGACACACACCCCTCAAGGTGGCAAGCATCATCTCATCCTCCATCTTAGCCTATAATAGTGCTCAAGCATGGGTGAGGAAACATATCTTATTAGATTATACTAAAACCCCCTAATAAATTATTATGTTATCACTTGTTATGAATACTTACAATAAATGATCCTAATAGCCACTTGTGAGCCCTAGCACTTATTGCAATCCACCCCCTACTATACAACTAGGTAACCTACCCTAGGTTCACAAAAGAACATCACGAAGGTATAACATAAACCTTGTCACTGAATCTCGCTCATACAGGGATACACTCTCAGAGAATCATAAACAACATCAAAAAGAAGAACATAACTCTCAAAACTGGTTCCTACCCATACAAGAACTATTGGTTCTTAGTTAACCAAAACCACTTAAAATAATCTCACAATATCACATAAGACTAGTTTAGACAAATTAGGTTGGGTAAAAAGATCGAGATGAAAATCGATAACAACATGAACATGCACTATGCACACAAAACACCACAGAAATAGAAACCCCAAAACCTCTAGTTTTCACCCTAAAATTCATCTGATCCCAACATACACCCGACACATTGCATTTTCATAAAAGAGAAAGAAACACACAATGTATTTAATCATTCACTCAGAAAACACATCGTGACATAATATGTACGATTCCAGAAAGACTAACAAAACTTAGTCATAAACAAATTTATAATCACATTATGCAAATTCATTTATCTATTAAAATTACTAACAAACTATAATTAATTTTCCAAAGAAAATGCGAATAACCCCTATAGATTAATTTATGAAATCTAACATACATAAATTAATTTAACAAATAATTACTAAAATTTGACTATAATTACAATAAGCATGAAAATACAAATATAATATTACCATCAATAGATATTAACATTAATATTCTAATTTTAATACTATTTAGTAATCAATAAAACTATATATATTAGTACATTATGAAAACATTATTAACAATATAATAATAAACTTTGAAAATAATAATTAAAACAAACTTTAATAAACTAAATAAAATAACAACCTAAATTTATAAATAAAACTTAATATTAAATAAAAATACATTTTAAATAAATTAAATTTCAAAACTTTATTAAACTAATAATAATACCACATAAATAAATTAAAACCTTTAAATAAACAATATCATTTAAACAAAATAATTTACAAATATTAAATAATCTAGGGTTTTTTTGATGAATTTTAGAGTGTTTGAGATAGTACGAAATGTCCATGACAATCAAAATATTGATTTTCTGGGGGGTTTTATCTTTTTATTTGCAATTTTGACACATCAAGCATGTTTATTAAGAGCCAAACACACATTTTCCTACTCAATGGCATAGCATTAAAATTTTTTCTCGTAGACTTAGGTACACACTCAAATATTAATCAGAATATGGACATCACCAAGCACACAAGGCTCTGGTCATGATGTCATATTATCCAGCTCCAAACACAAATACGAAATGATGAGTATCTTAGGGAAATTACTATTTTCCTTGTAAAAATATTATCACCTTTTGGCGGTGAATCAGGTAGATTCTATTCTTAAAGTTTCTAGTAATAGCCTCCATTTGGTTAATCCTTTGTGCCAATGCAAGCGATAGTGAGACGTATAGTCCCGCAAAGCATCTTAGTCCAAGCATTCATGTAAACATGATTGAGACCAAAAGGCCCTACTTTGTGTTAGATGTGGGCCGATTAAAAGCCCAAATGACATTTGACTCCTGAGGATTTAACCCCAAAGAGTAAATTTTATTAACGTGAGTTGGAGTGGTGTGGCTCACACCTCATTCTCACATGGGTCGTCCCAGAAGATTTTTTCCTCACCGGTAGGCCCAAATAACAGGTGAAAAGAAATAAAGAGGATTGGTGACTTAGGAGTCTCAATTTCTAATTCTTCACAAGGAAGAAGAGCATAATATCATATTCCATGTTGTTTTCTCCTATCAAACACGTAAAACATTGGTTTATTTACCACAAATTTCATGGTGTAGGAGCACCCTAAGGTCTTTAGGAAGATATTTAGTCATTTTGGCTTGTAGGTTGGTTTGGCCAACCATCTATGAATAAGGACTATCTTATAAAGTCCCTAGTGTGTTCTAGGTGTGTTTTAGTGTTAGGAGAGATTAGGGTTGTGAGTTGTGGAGTCAAGTTGATTCTAGGGGTATAGAACCTAGAAGTCAACTAAAAGGTCAAAGGGTTGATCAAAACTCCAAAAATGGGAGATTTTCAAGTTTTCAATGTTTTCAAGTCATTTGGGGTCATTTGGTAAGGTTTGAAACCAAATAGGGCCATCAAAGTGGAGAAAGTGTCATTTTGACAAAAGTTGTCAAAGTTGTCATGACAACTTTTCAAAGTTGTCATGACAACATTTACTAGATTTTAGGAATCAACTCTTATGATTCCCAAATCCTAAATAGAGGGTCTATACATGTGGGATGAGATTATATAAGTTTATTACAACCCTAATTTTATGGTTAGATTTCATATTGTACGGACTGGTTATTGAAAAGAGCCAATTTGCAGTGTAATTAAGATACAGAGCCATCATCCAACACTTTCGTGGATTGAACGGATTGATTGAAAGTATGGAGAGTGTTTGAAATTTAATTCCCTAGATCTTTGTGGCATTGGATTAGTTATTTGTTCTTTATGGTTAGCTTTTGTTTAATTCTTTGTTTTCTGTGTACTCACTGGCCAATTTCAGTCCAGTCATGTAAAAGATGGCTTCTCTTGGTATTCCCATGCTTGACACTCCCATAACCACTTGGAATATATTAAAGACTTGTATATACTCTATAAATATGGTCTCTGGAGTGTGTGTGTGCAGGGGAAGAAAGAAAACAATCAGGCCCTAGGTGAGTACTAGCTATTCTGGCTAGGGTGATTGAGCAGTGCAGTAGCAATGATGATTGCCATTTGATTAGTATGTGTCAATCAATGATAGAGGAGTGTAGGGGCATGAGGTGTATACCTTTTGATGGAACTAGGATTTTAGAAGAGCTCATTAGATAAGTTGAAGAAGTTCAAGAAACCAAACTAGCCTTCATGCCCTAGAAACCCTTATTTTTAGGGGTTTGGTGAAAGTCCATTGTACAGACAAGATTTGAATTGGAGACATAGAAAATATTTAAGGTGAGGAAAAAAACACAAATATTATTAAATTTTTATCTAGGGTTGTTAAGGTATTTTAGGATAAAATCCACCTTTTTAGTGATTCAGAGGGCTAATAGGCCTAAAAAGGCTACAAGGCCTAAAAGACTAGTAATTTGGAACCCGATTAGAAATTCAGTGAAATATCCACAAATTTGCATCCATGGGGACTAGATTAGACCTAAGAGGAGTCAGAAAACCAATCCATAAGAAGTTGACACCATTGGAATGGTAGGAGGATAGTGAAGCCATGGATGTGTGAATGTTATGGAGGAGAGTTTAGTGAAGAGTTTGAAGTTGTTGGTGAGAACCTAATGTGTGAGGAGATCAAAGAGGTATCCTCTAGTTAGGGTAGAGATAAAGACCCTAAGGAATACCAAGAGAAGGTCTTGGAGAGAGAAAGAAAGCTCTAGGAGAGGAGCTCCCCATCATTTGAACTCAAAACTTAACTTGATTTTTGAGTTCCTGATTTTCCATGAAGGAAAAGAGCACAATCCTCTAGGCAAGTTAATATTCAACTCTAAATTTGAAATTTAGAGCTTAAAGAAAAACTTAACCAAGCATAAAGTTTGATCAATTTTCACCAAGGCAACCTGCATTTGCACTCATTAGTAGTTTATACATGTTTTACTCCACCTCTTTCACCAAGAATTCATTGGCATGCATCTTGCAAAAACTTGTTAGGTTGTCAAATAATCACATTCATCCAAAGAACACACAAGGTTAGCTTATTAGAAACAAAATAAATTAATCATGCAATTACGCCAACCAAATGCAATCCAAAATTTTACCAAATGTAATCTTACTTACTAAATGTGATCCAGGAAAAAATAAATGTGATTAAGGATCCTAAATGTGATCCTTTACCCCAAATGTGATCTAGAATTTACCAAATGTGAGCCTTTACCAAATGGAATTGAAGACATCCTAGATGTGTCTTAGAATTTACCGAATGTGATCTTCTTTACCAGATGCAATCTTCTTCTTCCAAGTGAAAATATGCACCAAAACAAGATCAAAATATTAGTTTAAATTTTCTCAAAAAGGGATGAAAATCTGGGGCACTGCCCCACGGTGGGCACTATAAATGTCTGTGTGATTATTGTATCTACAAGTTTCAACACACCACTTCAATATGTCATTGCATCAATGGTTAGAATCATCAAATCAATTGAAAACATGAGAAATACAAAGAAATCGACATGTTGCTTCCTATCTAGAAAGAGTATGATTTAAGCTATAAATTTGCCCTAAGATTATGCTTAAAATTAGTGACACATTCAATCCTAGAATAAAATATTCAAATGAAATTCATACTAACTACCATACAATTCAAGCTAAAATGATTCATTAAAGCACAAATGAAAGAGTTGTCTAATTAGTTATGAAATCATGAAACCAAATGAAAAACATAAGAGTGCAATTTAAATTCTAAAATTATGGACCTATTGAGCTCAAAATTCAATCCATTTATAGAAGAATTTGAGAAATGAAGGGTTGAGATTGATTTGTGAGGAGAGGTGAGGATTGAATCTTTGGTGATCCATGTGAGTGAAATTTCATTGGTTCATGGATTGACTTTCCATGTACAAGTGATGAGTTGTATTTAGAGGGTTTTATTAATTTCCTTTTAATTACTTACTTTAGCCAAGGATTTAATTGGGTTGATTTGATTTAAATAGGCCAAGGTAATTAATGTGAGGTAGTGATGAAATCACTTTAATTTTATGGTATTATTTTGATTTTTGATGAATTATGCTAAAAATTGAATGGTTAGATTGACATAATTGAAGGTATGATCACATTCAGGGAAAATAGGGTCTCTAGTTAGAGTTGACAAAATTAGGGTGGTTACAACCCTTATCTCTTTTCGGGGTTCTGGAGGCCAGACCTTTGAAAGACTAAACCATAGGATTTGACCTTAGCGCTTCTGGGATTTCAAGATTTCAAAGGTTGATAAGCCCCCAAAAGACCGAAAGTCCAAAACTATGCAAGGCCGAAAAGACTTGGCCTTTCTTTAAAAGGACCCACTGGAAAGAATCCGAGAGGACAAAGGGGGTGAAAATAAAAAGACAAGCAAGGGGGGTCCCCTTGGAAAAAAAGGATGAAAATATGGGGTGTGTGTTGTGGAACTGCAACAAGTCTATAGTCTTATTCAGAAGAGTTGTCTTCCAATTTAGCTTACTCGTTAGCCAAACCAGGCATTTATTAGTAAATTCATAATTTAAGAGGAGATGATCCACTGTTTCTATGTATTTCCTATACAAGGCACATCTTGATGGCCCTTGGTAACCCATCTTCTAGAACCATTCTGATGTAATGATTCTATATTCTATATTTAATTATTAAAAATTGTGGTCTTTTGTGGAAATTCTTTATTTGAATTAAAAAGAAATAAAACATAGAAAAAGCTAAGTATAATAATTCTTTTATTCTTTTTGAGTGTTTTATTTGAGTTGTTTTGTTTTCCACATTCTAGAAAGCCCACCTTTATTTTGTTTTCTTTATTATATGACTTTTGTCATTTTAGACACACATAGAGAAGGAGACAGACACAAACACAGGTTTTGAGACACACATAGGTTTTAGAGACACAGAGATTTCTTTTCAAGCACAGAGTTTAGGAGATAGGTTTCATATTTTGCATCAAGATTGAAGTTAATGAATATATTTTAAAGCCTGGGAGTGAAGCCTTCTTTTCGGGTTTTCTTCTATTTCAAGTCAACTTGGTGTTTAAGGTAGGGTTTTGAATCCCTTGTTGAAAATATTTCCTTTCAAAAAGATTGTCTACATTGTCTGATTGTGTTTACAAAATTTATGTTGAGAAAACATTCTTTTGAGTAAATTTTGTATTTGGGAAAATATATATTTTAATATTACTATATATACATTATGTATCTAATTGCGTGTACACACACAAAGATATATTTACATACATATATATACCTACATATATATATACATATGTATATACATATTTATATATAGATATGTGTGTATATATATATATATATGTATATGTATATATATTTATGTATATATAAATACATATATCTATATATATATATATGTATATATATACATACATATATATTACAATGGAAAATTTGTATTATTATTATTTTTTTAATTCATTGGAGAATTGATATTCTTGAAAAATACAGAGATTTTAATAATCTTAAAGAAAATTTTATTTTAAAGAAATAAATATATATGTATTCTGCAAAAAACCATTATTCTTCGTTGTGACACTTTTTCATTTTTTAAAATAATAATAAAATAAAAATAATAATAATAATAATAATAATAATAATTAATTAATTAATTAATTAATTAAAAAGTGGGGAGGGGCGAGATGTCACTGTGGCCCGGTAGGTGAGCCCACAAAATGGACCACTGTAGTGAACTATAATGTAGCTCGCCTTAGCGAGCCATAGTCTAGATGCTCGCGGTGAGCCGTAGGGGGAGCCCCGGGCTCAGCAAGCCATAGGGAGCTCACCTCAGCGTGCTTAGAGCCTGAGCTTGCATGTGGTGTGCTCAGAGCTCGAGCTCCCCAGTGTGTGTTATTTTTTTACTTTTTATTTAATTAAGTTTTAAATTTTTATTTTTTTTAAGGAAAAAGTTGACGAGCCACTGAATATTATATTTATTAATAAACTGATTCAAGAGCTCAATCGAGAAAGAATCATTAAGAAAACCTGATATCCTTGCTCAATACAAAAAGTTGATATATCATAAGATTTTAAGTGTAAATCAAGATCATCATTGTACATAAATAGTACAGAGGAGAGTCACATACTACATACTATCTACCCTAAGAGGTATACACAACATACAAAATATCAGGTCACTTTCAACCCCTATTCGACATGAATCAACAATCTAGAAAAAAAAACATTGTTATTCATGTCACTTTACATATGACTGCAAAATTCAAAAATTAAACACTAATGTTGTGTGTTTAGCTTTGAAAACCCTTCTCAGCATCGTTTGCTCAATCCTCCATCTTAGAAAGTTCATTGGATACATGTGTAGGCTGAGTTTGAGACAACCTACCCAAATTCCATTCCATGTGGCACTCAGCAGTCACATTAGTTTCCCAACCACACCCTTTCTTTCCAAACCCATCACGTTCAACAGTCACAGTAGTTTCCCAACCACTCCCTTGATCAAACTCTGTAGACAAATTCTATCCTGACCTAATATTTTCATCCATTTCAAGTTGATTGGGGTTTTCCAAATCCCCTTGCCCTCAGACCAATGGTGGATATTGCATTGAGGATGAAGTTGAGGCTATCCTTTTTTCTCCCCAAACACCCTATTTCTCATGTTGGTCATTCTCATTCCAAGGTGTTGGTAGAATGCAAGGAGTGGGTTGTGGAACGACTGGTGTATTGGGAAAACCTAGAAGATCTAGCAATGTGTAAGCTCTAAGTTTTACCTTCTCTTCCAATTGCAGCCCAAGTGCATGGGTTGTAGCTTGCAACACAATCTTCTTATGCCTGGCATTTTTTTCTCTAGGGTTCTTTTAATGGCATCATAAGTGACCATAAAATTGTGCCTTTTCAGCAGTTGAAGTCATGTAAACAAGCCGCCCACTAATGCTTCCCCTACCCAGAGATCATAATGTTGCATGGCCTTCTTGAGCTTGTTGTCATCCCAAAACTGGCTCCTAATAACCTTAAAAGCTAAGATCTCAAGGAGTTGAATAGATTACAGCAGGTCCATAGTGTTAGATAAGAAGATTCAAACTATATGCGAAGGGTATAAAAATTGCTTTGAAGATGGTACAAGATTTTCTTCCCCAATTACCTGTTTAACTTCTCACCGCATGGAAGGAGAATGAATAATGAACATTTCATCCATCATGGTATCATTAATCTACAGTGGCAACAAATTTTATTCCACCCTCAGCTAAATCCATATGCGGTAGTTTTTGGGCAGCATTTCCCTATGAAATTTGGAACACATCTCACATCTCACACAAACTTCTGTAGAGCTCGACATCTTTAGGCATGATACCATGGTATGAAATGAGAAGGATTTTAAAATAGGAGAATATGTAGTTGATGTATTGCACATTAATGTGTTAGATTATGCATTATCTTTTGCAAATAAATACCTGTTGCAGGACTAATTGAATTGGACATTTTAACTTATGTAAACTGAAACATTCCATGTGAATTGTTGGCACCTTATATTCCACTTGACACTTAGGCACATGTGAAGAACTCCATGCATCTCTACGAGTACTAAGCACAGAAAATGATGGCCATTGAGTAATAAGTGATGGTGCAGATTTATTAGTACAAGTTGTACTAATATGGTGATTTTTAATGCATGTTGTTACCAAATTGTCACAAGTGGACTGAATTCGATTCTTCAATAACCACAGCCACCTTTATCTACATCAATTAAGTTTTAGATTTCCACATGCTCTGCAATGAAATTAAATGGTTTTAATGTTGAAGTCACTATCCTATCACAACCCAAGTTCGATAGTAGATCTGAAACTTTATTCCCTTCCCTGAGTGTGTGTGAAAGGTACACTTTCGGACATTGGTCTAATAATTTCCAAATTTGATTTAGGATATAATTAATTTTCCATGAGTGTGACTGAATTTTAATACAAGTGTTGATGATGACCATAGAATCGCCTTCAATGTGTAAATGACTTTATCCACCCTTCATGGCAAGTATTAATCGCGCAAATAGAGCATGAGCCTCAGCAATATTATTGGTTCCTTTAGGTAAAGGGGATACTATGATTGCTAGGACATTACCTTGACAGTCTCGGATACAATCCCCCAAGCCTGACTTACCTGGGTTTCCTCTAGAATCCCCATCAAAGTTAAGCTTCAAAATGCCTGATGATGGATGATGTTAATGCACTTCAGACCGATCAATTGAAGACGAGCCTTTCTTGGCTATACCCCACCTTATTGGTACATAGAGTTTTTTCCATTCGCGAAGGACTCTTCTATCCAAAGGGGTAAAATTTACTTTGTTTTTTATTAATTATTATTTTTAAAAAATAAAATTTAATGTTAATTAATATTTTTTGTTATTATTATTATTATTTAATGATTAAGGTTCGGATGTTATTTTTAGCATTGTGATTAATTTATAAGGTTATTTGATGTTGTTTTTGGGATTATGTATGATATTTTTTTATGTACACATATTTTTGGGATGTAAATATTTCTCTTGAATTTGTAATTGTAGACACCCAAAAATGGTTCGAGCCTGCTAGTCTACGTGTTATTTTACATTTTTGGCATTACAATTGAAATATTTTTATGCGATCTAATTATTCCTCCATTTTGTGCATATGATCTTTATTATATGACAACATTATGTCTTTCGTCGATAATTGAATATTGAAAATTGTTCAATTATTTACTAATATTTCTATTCTCTTCACCAAATTGATCATTTTCCTAATCAATTCCAATCAATCCTAAATCATCCTAAACTTATCCTATTCGATCCTAAATGATCCTAAACCATATCAAATCATCCTAAATCAATGAAAATATATCCTATTCTCTTCCTAATCATTTCATAATCATTTAAGACTCATTCAAACCATTCTAGGGCATTGTCCAAGATCATCAATGCCTAATTAAATCACTTTTCAAATCAATCAAACCCTTTTCCAAATCCAATCAATCTGGTCATTATTCTAGGGGCATTGTCCAAGTTCATAAATGCTTCGTGTCCTTGTATCTCCCATTTGATAACATTTTCTAAGTTCATCAATTTTATCGTTATCAACCTATCATCATCAATTCAAAGTATTGTCCAAGTTCACAAATGTTATTGCAGATCATCATTATCTTGGGAACATTGTCCAAGTTCATCGATGTATCCCTTTTCCTTTATCAATCATATGGAATCATCAAAGTTTATTGATGCTATTTAATCACTTTCAAACATCATTATTTGAGTGCATTTTCAAAGTTCATCAATGCCTCGGAGCTATTATAATCATATCATTATCATCAAAATCAGTTCAAACATGCATTAATACTTTCAATTTGACCAATAATTCACTAATTTGTCCTCTTGGGATGAATGACCTAAGCTTTTTCCCTAGCCTTTATGAATAAATCATATTTATCCATTCTTTATCCTAAGTCTTCACAATTAATTAATTTCTAATTAATTAATTGGCTAATTCTAGTTTATGGAATTTTAGAATTTCATAAATGCTAATTATTTCTTTTATGAGGAATATTCAATTCTTAATTTAATTAATTCCACCTAATTTGGCATCTCCTTTAATTATGATTCATCTCCTGTTAATTTGCTTCATGAGCTCTTCCAACTTTCCCTATCCATTTTCCCCTAATTATGGTTCTAATTTCCTATTAATTTGCTTCTCCCTTTTCCCTCCATTATACATTGATTTATGCATACTAATTTGTGCATTCACTTACTATGATAGCTAAATGTGGACCTCTGATTTAGCCATACACTTTAACATGGTCATTATTCTTCAGCTGCATACAGGAATGAATATCGATTCATTCCCCCTACATGTCTGGAAGAGTCGACATGTTGCCTTCTAAAAGGCAGGAGTATGAGCTTGCTCTCAGGTCATTGCAAGCTCAGTGACTACACCGAAGACCTAAATGAAGGAGTTAAATCTATATGTTGAAAGTAAACTATTGATTAATCTAAATGCAAATGCAAATTGCTGTCAATCCAAGCTAGTTATGATTCACTTTTAGAACACCATTTGAAATGTGAGATATTCAATTTTAAACCCAAATTGAAAGTGTGCTCTAAATTAAGTTTGCATGCTTGAATAAAATAAACAACAATATTAGCTAAATGAGAAAAATGCTAAGAATGCTAATACAAAAATGCATTATAATAACATTAAGCAAAAATTAGGATCCTTTGTGAAGGAAAAGAGTCTATTTTATAGAAATCTCTCTCGAATCGACGGTCAAGATCTAACAAAAAGAGTGGCTCAGATTTGATTGAAGAAGCACAATCCATGTGCAAGTGATTCGATTGGTCGAGAGAGTCAGTTGAATAAATTGACTGATCAGTTATTTTGGAAACTTCCAAAATCAATTCATAGTTAACTAAAATGTTTCCAAAATGATAAATAGTAGAGAATCAGTTAACTGAGTGGAACTGGATTGTTTCCATTTTGATAATCAGTTAACTAGATTTGATGATGTCATATGCATTTTTAATAATTAAATTGATTTTGAATGCACATTTATGTTTTTATAATTAATTTAATTCCTTTTTTATTTAATTGACAATTTTGTGACTTTTATTTAATTAATATATCATAATATTAATTAAATAATAGTATAAGGTTTATTTGCCAATGTAATGTGATTTTAGGAATTAATTAATTAATCAAGTACGATGAATAATTAGAACCTAGGGTTTAGG
>MU226024.1:157349-175061 GCA_018584345.1 Thuja plicata
GAAAAGGATAGATTGAGCTTGATGAGGATTTTTTGGATTGTGTATCCTTTTCCCCCTTTAATTCTTGGATTTTAGATTGCATAGTTTGAAGTTGTTTTGATAAAGCTGCCATAAGAATCTCTTCTTGCACATTGTCAGGACCATAAGGTTTAGCCCATTTTCTTTTAGACATTGTAAGATTGGGTTGATGTACTTGCTTAAAAGATTGTAGAGGAGGTATGATAAATCAGTTGATTGATAGACAAGTGCTGAAGTGATATCTAAAGTGTTGATTAAGTCCAAGACCAAAGGACAAAGGAGATAAAGTCCAACTAAGAGAGAGAAGCAATGACTCTGATCTTGAGTCAAGGTTAATGAACTTTCTCTCGCAACTCAGGATAAGAACAACGCAAACAAAGATTATAAAAGTAACAAGTCACTTGGACTATCACAGCAAAGTCAGATTTCAAAATAGCAACAAGTCAGACTGTCAACAGATTGTAGTCAAAGACAAACTAGTAGATGATGTTGATGAGAATACAGATTTGTGAAAATTTTGACATAACCTTCACATCAGAACACAAAATTGGATAGCAAGTTGATAGATTTCCAGAGTTTGATAACATATGCAGAAACTCAGACAAGAGTTGATAGATAACACCTAGAAGTGTAGATTTGGAATCATTTGAGCATTTTGATGTTTGTTTGTTTGTTCATTTGTTTTGACGCTTCACCCATGCAAGACATATCAAGTAGAATGTTTATTGCAAAAATAATAGAGACACCACAATTTTAGGATAGCCAGGGAAATATCTATTGAATTCCTATTTGAACCAAAGTTTAGCCACGTCTACTCATAGCGAACAACTTAGAAGCTTGGAGGCACGAGCTCCTCCTTACATGTGCACTCACTTCTCAGGCACACCAAGCTTTGAATCCCAAGGGTAATCACTTCCCAAGGGACCGTTGTCTCTACTAAGAGCCATGAAAGTGTGGGACGTCTTAGTCGGTCTCTGACCTTTCACACCAATAGATAGAGGGATTTTGGATACTAGAACAAAGTGTGTAGTAAGGACATCCATTCAGGTGGTTATACTTGCGGTAGATTAGCTCCGTTATGGAGGCCTCCTAGCCTACAGAAGTTATGTTCTGTAGGTTTTAACACACAACAAGGGTACTGAGGGAGATCTTCTTCCCAGTATAATACATTCAACACCTGTTCACTGTGACATTAATCACAATGACATTTTTTATATACCGATTCAGAAGGGCTTGGCTTTAGCCTGTTATCGGTTGGGCAATCCACTCTCACCAGCTCTGTTAAAGCACTCAGGATGTAGCCACACTAAAGGATTTGTATGGATTTCTCTTACACCCAAGATCCATGAAGGTGAGGGGAGAGGATACATCCATGCAATTCTTAGGATTTACAAAACTAAAAGACACTTCAAGAAGAATGAGAAAATGACAATAATGCTTCTGGATTTTTGATCATCCCAAAAGGGTGAGAGCATAGTTTCCTGACATCATTGTCATTCCTAAAACAACAAATAAATGTTCATTTTAATAAGTCCTCCATGTGGGTTCCTATTTTAAGAAATTGAAAACAAGATGCAAGCATATCGTTTCTTGTTCTATAGATCAAAGGCAACTTGCAAAACCAATTCATGAGTAGTTTAAGTTTTATTCTTCTTGAGTAACATTCTACAAACCACTGTTAGGTTGTATGAAAAAGATAAGATCACAAACAACCAAGCCAAAGATTATTCCAAACTATCAAAATCATCAAATCAAAAAACAGAGTACATATTCAAATAGTACACATAAAATCATGCAGTTTTAAAAAAAAAATCACTGAAAAAGATGACCGTATGAGCCCGTACGAGGCTATGGAAGCCGCAAAAATGAGGATTAGATAGGAATAGCCACCAAAAAGTGTAATTTTTGATCAATTCAGAGAGAAAAATCAAAAACCAACTTCACCACAGTGATCCTTGCAAAATTCTACCCCAAATCAAAAAAAATGTTCCAAAAAAGGACTTAAAATAAGCAAGATATGGGCTTTCGAAGATACGCTACAAATTCAAAACTTCATATGGTGAAGGCTAAAAAAGGTCAACCCTGTGATGACATCATCATGGTCTAAGGTTAAATTTCACATGCAATAGGCCATTGCAAAATGCCAATATCCCTACAAAATGATGTTTAAACACCCGTCAAATTTAGGACACAGTGAACTCTTGCGTGGCATAAAATGTGACTGGCTGCCTGCATGGTGGATGCCATGGTAGATGATGTGTATTTATGCCACATGTCACTATTTCATTGGCCCATTTGGAGGGTTGTTTAACTCAACCATGGTAGTGGAGGGTTTTGGAGTGGCGGGGGAGGCGGAGAGGAGGTGAAGCGTTGTGGGTGGGGAGAAGAGAAGTGGGAGCAAAGGTGGAGTGGAGTGGTTTGAGTGCAGGGAGGGAAGCGGTGAAAGGAATGGGGTTTTGAGGTGGTGGCGGAGGGAGGAAACTACATGGCGAGGGAAGAAGGGCGGGTTGGGAGGAGGGGTTAGAAGGACGTGGGGAGAAGTGGCAGAGGAGGTCGCGGGGTGTTGGGAAGGGATGTGCGGAGGGTTGTGGGGAGAATGGGGTGGCGCGGTGGGGTGTGCTGGGATTTAATCCCACATGGCCCCTGCAACATGATTAAAAACTATTTATATTAAGAGGTCAACTGATTATAAACAAAACAAAGGCTTGGAGCGCCGGTTTGTTGGATTGGACGGGTTTGGTGGATGCTAGATTGAGGGTTGAATAATAGTTCAGAATTTAATCCAATCAGATCGACCTATAGTAAACCAGAACAGATAACAAATGGCATTAGACACCAAAATAATTTTTGCATAGCAGACCCAAAATTTGCAATAAAATAAATCTGTCTTGATTTATGTGAATTTTTTTTTGATATGCGTGCAAAAGGTCGTACGACCTCTGTTTGTAAAATTTTTTTGTGACAGATTCAACTTTGACCGGTTATAGACATGTTTATAGTAATTTTTAACTGAAAAAATGTTCCAGACGCAACTGTGGACCCATATTTTGCTCAAAGTGAACACAAAACAAAATTAAAATAGAAGTCAATAATGAGGGCTGAAATTGATTTTCAACCCCACGGTGGGCGCCAGAAATGTGATAGCTAAATGTGGGCCTTTGATTTAGCCATACACTTCAACATGGTCATTATTCTTCAGCTGCATATAGGAATGAATATCGATTCATTCCCCCTGCATGTATGGAAGAGTCGACCTATTGCCTTCTAAAAGGCAGGAGTATGAGTTTGCTCTCAGGTCATTGCAAGCTCAGTGACTACACCGAAGACCTAAATGAAGGATTTAAATCTATATGCTGAAAGTAAAATATTGATTAATCTAAATGCAAATGCAAATTGCTGTCAATCCAAGCTAGTTATGATTCACTTTTAGAACACCAATTGAAATGCGAGATATTCAATTTTAAACCCAAATTGAAAGTGTGCTCTAAATTAAGTTTGCATGCTTGAATAAAATAAACAACAATATTAGCTAAATGAGAAAAATGCTAAGAATGCTAATACAAAAATGCATTATAATAACATGAAGCAAAAATTAGGATCCTTTGTGAAGGAAAAGAGTTTCTCTTTTATAGAAATCTCTCTCGAATCGACGATCGAGATCGAACAAAAAAAGTGGCTCAAATTAGATTGAAGAAGCACAATCCATGTGCAAGTGATTCAATTGGTCAAGGGAGTCAGTTGACTAAACTGACTGATCAGTTATTTTGGAAACTTCCAAAATCAGTTCACAGTTAACTAAAATGTTTCCAAAATGATAAATAGTGGAGAATCAGTTAACTGAGTGGAACTGGATTGTTTCCATTTTGATAATCAGTCAATTGGATTTGATGATGTCATATCGCATTTTTAATAATTAAATTGATTTTGAATGCACATTTATGTTTTTATAATTAATTTAATTCCTTTTTGATTTAATTGACAATTTTGTGATTTTTATTTAATTAATATATCATAATATTAATTAAATAATAGTATAAGGTTTATTTGCCAATGTAATGTGATTTTAGGAATTAATTAATTAATCAAGTACGATGAATAATTAGAACCTAGGGTTTAGGTCAGATCAGTTCAAGTTTGATGAATGCCTATTTGATTTAGGACTTAGGTTTAATCAAGATTAGGGTTTCTTGATTAATTGCTGAGATTGGGGGTCTAGGGTTTATGTGACCATTTTTAGGTGATTACACTTACTAATTCTAGAAATTGTCTCTCATTTCCATAAAGTAAGATTCAATTCTATCATTCAATTTTGAACCACTATCTCCTAGTATTCTTGCTATCAACTTGGCTTTTGAATATTTGTGCATTTTATTCATTGGAAAAGAGCAACAATAATCAACTCAATGGAGAAGAAAGGAGATCATTTGAGCATCATTTGAAGGGGGTTTTATGTGTTGTTTTCATATTGCTTTGAATTCCCGTTTCAATGGCTCTAATGTTATATTAGATAGGTTTGCATAGTTTTTAAGGTTTTGTCGTTACCTAGATATGCATTTTCTTCCTTTTTATGGTCTTACAATAATAAATGTTGGATTATGCGATCAGACTGGTTTAGTTTTATACTAAAATTGAATGTTCTTTCTTATGTCTAATTTGATTGTTCATGAAATTGATGTTTGTACTTTGTTAGTGTTTTGGGGGTTTAGATGACTTTCAGGGAATTGTATACCAGAAGCTCGAGAGTTGTTCTATTTTTGCATGTTTTTTTTTGCATTTTGGTGATGGTTGTTATGGTCTTGTTTTCTTCCTATCGACATTGTTTTGCGGTTGCTTTGTATGTGAGTCAATTGTATCCTTATTTTTATGGTTTCCAACATTGTTGTGATTTTGAGCTCATACATGTGTTATGATCCTTTTTTTATTATGGAACACACTTTGGATATTATCTTTATGATGGATATGGTTTTGAGAACCAGTATGTGTTCCTGATAGTTTTAAGGAACTAAATTTGTGGATCAACCTTTTATGAGATTTATGAGCTTTATTTGTGGTTTATGAGCCTAGGGTAGGTTAGATAAATGTATAGCTTGGGGTGGCTTGCAATAACCAGTTAGGGCCCACAAGTGGTTGCTAGGACAAGTTAATATAAGTTACTTAATCAAGTGAAAACATAATACAATAAATGGGGTTTAAAATGAATTCATAAGATAATGAGATACCTCACCCATACTTGAGTGATAGTATAGGCTAGGATGGAGAGTGAGATGATGCCTTATCATCTAGTGAGATGTCTTTCTCTGAAATAGTTGGTAACCTTGTCTCTATGAGAGGTTCAACAGTGTCGAACATGGTCACTTGAGTGTCGGGGTCCAAAGAGGATTCTAGGATGAGACTCAAGTGTTATAAGTATGTGATGACATTTCCCTAGGATATATATCTTAGGTTTCCTACATATGTTGAGTGCCTCTAGTAGAATGTATAGTACACCTTGCGAAATAGATAGCTTTCAGGATCCCTTTCTTATAATTTTATGGTTTTGTGGATTACTATCTGAGTGGGGCCTCATTTTATCTCCTCATCATGGTGGGAGTGGACCTCTGGTTCCATGAGCTTAGGTGGTATTGAATCTCTTACCATTCAAGATTCTGATATTCCTGTGCTAGTGTTGGACTATCTGTGAAGTTGTTGCATTCTTCTTATGCATCATTGGAGTTTTTCTCTTAGCTTGTATATGTTGTATATTTATACCTTGTATTAGTGTATCAACTTTTGATACCTTCTTGAGATGGTGTATATGTATTTGTACATGATTTAGTATCACATACCCTATAATTTATGCATAGTATGCATATTCATTATGGTTACCATGTGGTATCAGTTGTATTTATGTTCACATCTACATGATGATGTATTTATTATTTCATTATATATGTGCAATCTTGTACTATTATTTATTCTAAATAATTAATTAAGTTATATGTAATTCTACATTATAGATCTCTTGAGAATTCTAACTTGTTTTGGGTAGTTATGTGTATGTGTATCTATTATATTATGTTGTAGTGCAGGAGACCCTCTGCATGTTTTAGAGATACGAGAGTTTTGTTTTGAAATAAAGGGATTAGATCCTTTGCATCATCCTAATGAAAAGTCTTGGTCTGCTTTGTAAGTTTAAGGATCTTAACGTGCATTATAAACCTTGAAGTCTCCTTAGACCATTAAGGCCATAGATTTAGTTGTTTAGGTTTTATTGGTTGTTTATATTGATTTTAGTAATTTTGACCTTATTCTAAGGTCATTTTATGTTTAGATTCATTCCAAAGTCCTTTGGAGTCTTATTTGATTGTCATTTTGCTAAAATTGTAAAAACTATCAAATATTATAAAATTGCAAAAATGTTGCTCGAGCAAATTTTCAAAAGTTTCTCAAGACATTGCATTTGGAACACCAATGGTCACAACCTCTCTTAGAGATTTTGGATCATTGGGATGAAGTTATTTTAATAATTCTAAAATTTAATTTCAAGAAAGAGAGATTGATTGTATGGGATTGATGATTTTGGAGGAATATGAACATTTTTTCTCGAGCATTTTGATTGTGTACAGCATTGTACAGATTGATTGATCAAAGACACTAACTAAATTTTGTAATGTTGTGAGTCTACTTTAATTTTCTTTTGGTTTGGTCTAGTTTGGAGTTGATTGGTAGAATTTAGAAGCATTTGTGTAAAGACAATTCAGAAACCCTCTTAGTTTGCGTTTGTTCCAAAGATGGGGCCCTAACTTGATATTTTACTAGTGCATCTTCATGGCCACTTGGAAAATAAAAGTTAGGGACATTTATTTTATGATTCAAAAGAATCGGGTATTAATTTTTTGGTTTTTTGGTTTTAAGGTCAAGCCCTAGGCTAAATATCCCTATGTATTTAGCCAGTCGATTAAGAAAATGTGTGTCCAGATGAATAAATGGATTGGTGGGACTTGGTAAGTTATTGATTTGGGGTATTTTGAGGTAGTATAACAATCCTAGATAGTTGTATCAACTCTGTGAATACACCCCTTAGTACTTTCTATGAAAACCAAGCCTAATTCTGCCAATTAGGTTTGTGTGTCTTGTGAGTGTTCAAAGGTACAGGCGTAGAGTTGGTTTCTACCACTTTGATGTTTGTTGTAACTTCCAAAATAGCCCTCCAATCTGTGGTTTATTTACCTAATCCCATTTCAAAATAAAAATTAATCCTAGGAAAACCATGGTGCAGGAGCACCCTAACAACATGAGGATAATCTCTCAACTCCTGTGATGTTTATTTATCCTAGGACTATGATGAAGAATAAAGAAGTCCATGAGACTCAAAAATAGTAATAGGTCCACTTTGTAAGATCCTTTGCCAAGTAGGTGTTTCTATAAACCTCTTGGGCAAAGTTTGTCAAAGGATCACCTAGATGGTCAGTTAGGCTATGTTTATGTTTTATTACTTCTGGGTTCATGTGGAACCCCCAAAATGTTAGGAAAGAGTCAAGTTTCTCATTAGGAGCAAAAAGTGCAAATTGCATAAAATGTTATCAATGCAAAGTTGTCAACTTTGCAAAAATTTGCAAAATATTGTAACTAATCCTCCTAATGGTCAAAACCTTCAGAAATTAGTTGTGGACATTGGGAAATGTCTCTAAGTACCCCATTTGGTTGGGTCTGGAACAAGATGTAATTTTGCCATTGAATCAATAAAATACACACTTTTTCTTGTAATTTTGCAAGTGTTTTCAATTGTACGGTTTTGTACGGATGAATGAGGGTATGAGAAAAATTCCAAAAGTTGGATAGTAGAAATAGATTTCATTTGCAACTAGTTTGGGCTTTTGAGGAGTTTGTTTGAGGGAGATCAGTTATTCTGTCAGGAAGGGGCCCAAACCCTAAGTAACCTAGGGTTTCACAAAGAAATGTCAATTTCTCATCTTCCTACCATCAGCAAAATATAATTCTTCATAAGATGAGGAATTTTCATATGTATTTTAATATTATGCAAATGCTTTGTAGGTTGGAGTTTGCGTTGAATGGTTTTGAGGACAATTAGGTAGACATCTCCATGTGGCTACCTATGCACAGTCATAAATATTGAAGGGTTGGAGCACTTTGGGGTGGAATCAAGGCTTGAAAAATTGGATTTGGAAGTTTCTAAGCCTATCATAATTAATTGTATAGGTGAGATAATTTTATAATGAATAATCAGAACATTTCCTTTGTAAATGTGTCCAATTAGGTCTATTAGGCTTAGTGAAGAAATTAGGGTTAAGTACTCTAAATATCATGACCAAGTATGATTCTTTGGGGTCTTTTGTGTTGTCTATAAACGGTATCCAAAAATTTAGAAACAAAATTAAAAACTTGGGATCGACTGAAATTGTAGTCAAAAACCTCCCTGGAAAAGACTACAAGGCTTAGGACCCTTCAAATAAGGAACTACCCTCTAAAACCTAAGGTTGAAGGATTGGTCTATTAGATCATGTTTCTAGAGGTCCAAATTGAAATTATGTGTAACGGTATCACCCCATCCTGTCAATAAGACAATTTTTCATACCTTTGGCACATTTGCCCTTTAGGGTCACTTAGGTGCCAAATAGAGAACCATAAATTTCATAGAGTTGGTTTAAGGATCTTGCAAGTACTTGAAGAAAGAGAGTATGGGAAGGTTGTAAGGATGTTGAAATACTTGGAAGGAACTAAAAGGTGTGAGATCTTGACTAGTTCTTTTGGTGTAATTCCCTACTAGGGAACCCAGGATAACTAAACTAAACATGCAACTAAGTTAACAGGATTTTTTTTTAAAATATATCAGCAAACAATAATGATAACAAAATGGAAGAAACACCATGAGATACATGAGATACACATAAATACAACCACAAAATGGTTACAAATCTTAAGGGTTCCTTGAGGTAGAATTACTTAAGAAAAATAATCTACTAAGAACAACTATAAAGAACTAACATGAAAGATACATCAACTGAAATCAATAATATGCATCTCGTATAATAAAACCACATATACATCTGATACACAAGGTATACTTACATGAATCATCATCTACTGCAAAAGTCACAGGGTATGCAATAAAACATAACAATGAAATACATCCTCTAAATGGATGTCAACCAATATACACATATGGTACAAATATACAACTCATGAAACTGAACAAGTCCCCATAAGAATCAGAAAATAGAAGAAGAACTACAACAAGGAACATCCAAGAATGAAGACTAATGTTGGATCTCAATAGCAATAAGAATCACTACCACCTAACCACGTAGAACCAAAGGTCCACTCCCACCGTGTTGAGGAGATAATAATAGGCCCACTCACACGGGTATACAACAAGAAGGCAAACATCAATGGTATACATGACATAATAAGGAAATGCATAGGAAGATCTTAGAAGCTTTATGAAAAAAAAAAAGGAAATCTACACAATACCAGAGGTAACCGACACACGTAGGATAACCTAAGCTGTATATAGGAAGGTGTCATCATGTATGTCTAACCCTTAAGTTTTGTTCTAGTAGTCTCTCTGGACCTCGACACTCAAGTGACCATACATGGTATCAATGACCTCTCAAATAGACAAAGTCACTAGCTATGCCAGACACACACCCCTCAAGGTGGAAAGCATCATCTCATCCTCCATCTTAGCCTATAATAGTGCTCAAGCATGGGTGAGGAAACATATATTATTAGATTATACTAAAACCCCCTAATAAATTATTATGTTATCACTTGTTATTAATACTTACAATAAATGATCCTAACAGCCACTTGTGAGCCCTGGCACTTATTGCAATCCACCCCCTACTATAAAACTAGGTAACCTACCCTAGGCTCACAAATGAACATCACAAAGGTATAACATAAACCTTGTCACTGAATCCCGCTCATATAGGGATACACTCTCAGAGAATCATAAACAACATCAAAAAGAAGAACATAACTCTCAAAACTGGTTCCTACCCATACAAGAACTATTGGTTCTTAGTTAACCAAAACCACTTAAAATAATCTCACAATATCACATAAGACTAGTTTAGACAAATTAGGTTGGGTAAAAAGATCGAGATGAAAATCGATAACAACATGAACATGCACTATGCACACAAAACACCACAGAAATAGAAACCCCAAAACCTCTAGTTTTCACCCTAAAATTCATCTGATCCCAACATACACCCGACACATTGCATTTTCATAAAAGAGAAAGAAACACACAATGTATTTAATCATTCACTCAGAAAACACATCGTGACATAATATGTACGATTCCAGAAAGACTAACAAAACTTAGTCATAAACAAATTTATAATCACATTATGCAAATTCATTTATCTATTAAAATTACTAACAAACTATAATTAATTTTCCAAAGAAAATGCGAATAACCCCTATAGATTAATTTATGAAATCTAACATACATAAATTAATTTAACAAATAATTACTAAAATTTGACTATAATTACAATAAGCATGAAAATACAAATATAATATTACCATCAATAGATATTAACATTAATATTCTAATTTTAATACTATTTAGTAATCAATAAAACTATATATATTAGTACATTATGAAAACATTATTAACAATATAATAATAAACTTTGAAAATAATAATTAAAACAAACTTTAATAAACTAAATAAAATAACAACCTAAATTTATAAATTAAACTTAATATTAAATAAAAAATACATTTTAAATAAATTAAATTTCAAAACTTTATTAAACTAATAATAATACCACATAAATAAATTAAAACCTTTAAATAAACAATATTATTTAAACAAAATAATTTTCAAATATTAAATCTATATTAAATTTAAAAAACCAAATTAAAAGTAATATTTAAAAATAAAACATTAACTAAACCTAAAACTAAATTTAAAAATAAAAAAACTTTATTTAAAAGAAAAAATGTCGCGTGGGGGGGTCTCGACCCCACCCACCACCTGCAGTTCCCTTCCTTAAAGGAAGGGGCTGCGCAGCCGGTTGCGGCTAGCAACGAGCTGTCGTGCGAGCCATGGGAGGTGGGGGGTTTGGTGGCCCCTGCCTCCAACTTTTGTTTATTTATTTATTTATTTATTTTTTACAAACAAGTTTTCTAAATACATTTTTTTAAAATTAAATAAACATGAACCAATTACTATTTAAACTATTGTTTTTAATTTATTTTATTTTTCAAAAAAAATATAATTAATTTTTTTATTTTACTGGTGTAAATACGAGTCTGTATATTTTTCCAACAAGCCCTATTGTTTTAAAAAAAAATTTCCAACAATATTAATAAGAATTTTTTTCTTTTTCAATCATAAATTGATTAAACCATGTTTTCCAATAATAGAGGTATTTTTCAACCGAAAGCTCTAAAGGGAAAATAACCAAGAAATTTTTTACCGACATGCAAATTGATGCAAACAAGGGGATTATTCTAAATCTAATATTTAATTCCTTTTTCAAGAAGAGTTTTTCTCTAAGCATGCAAATAACCCTAATGTTTGGTTTCCATGCAGATCTGGACCCGATTTTGACAAGAACCTCACGAGGGCAAGATTTCTATTTTCCAAGGTAAGGATATTATGAATCTGAGGGTTTCAATCCAATTTTATAACAATAAAAAATTTTCCCTTAAAGAAGACTTTTTCACAGATTTGAAACCCTAAGGCCAATATTGAAAACTAAAGTATTCCAAATGAAAACCCTAATGCCCATTCTACATCCAATACAATATAATGAAACCCTTATGCCCAAAAACACATATCTAGCATGCAAACATGAAGGAAACCACAAAATTGATCCAATAACACATTCCTTCAATTTTAAACAATAAAATCACATATTATCAAACAAGAAAGATTGAAACAAAGGATCCTCATATTTCATATGCATAGAAAACAGTGATCTGAAAGCTAGAATTAACAAGATCAAGATCCTACCTTAATAACTGATGAGAGGAACAAATCCACAAATCCAAGCAATGAAGAATCTAAAAATGCTCTAAATCTTTCCACAAATCTCCAATCACCTGATTTCTCCTTCTCCTTGATTGAACAACCTCCAAAAATGCTTTCAATCCAGAGATATAGATAACCAAGCAATTAGGTTTTCAAAAAGTGAAACCCTAATGGAATATTAATTATCTAATTAAAAATTAAAAGAAATGTTTTATTTTCAATTTTCACTTAAAGCATGCACATCTCAACTTTATAATATAAAAACAAAGTCATAATTGAAAATGCATGAGAATATATTTCAATTAAATTAAATCAATTAATCGTGCAACTTAAAGCAACACTTAGTAATCTAATTTGCACTGTTAATTACAATTATTGGACTTAATATTTATTAAATCTCAATTATTTAAATCAAGACTTAATCATTAAATCATTTCATTAAATATAGGCATTTAATTAATATTTAATTATTAAATAGTCATATATTTAATATATCAATGTTTTAACCTTATCAAACGTGTAATTATTAACATTAATATTTACCATTAATATTCATTAAATAAATCAAGCCAAAAGCATCATTAAATCAATTGAAAACCATCTAATTAGAAAAAATAACTAAAACAGAGAAACAACTGAAATAAACACACAAGCACACACAGAAAGGCTCACAAATCTACATCACTAGATAGATTCTGATAGGATAGTTAGTCAGATTCTTGTCTGTTTCCATAACCAAATAAGGGTTTAGGGTAGGGATCTAGGCCTGAATATTTTCTTCCCTCTCTTACCATTGAGATATTGCAATAGGGCACACTCACTCCTACTAATTCAGTGAAGACATAGCCCAGTACCTACAAACCTATCATTATAAAGATGAACCTATGCATACACGTAATATAGAAAACAATCGTTGAGACCAGTTTATCATGTGGATCTCGTCGAAGAAAGTAACTATGACTTTGTCCCATACCATACCAAACACAACAAATAGAAAAGTAAAACATAACAATGATCCATGTGCATATAGATATAGGGTCAATATTTTTAGAAAACCATAATCGTAATGACATCATAACATATACATAACCATCCTGAAATAATCATAAATCATATGCAAATAGAAGATATAATACAACTAAACAATGGACCAATAATATAATGAAAATTAATACATGAATATCCTCAAAATCAACTGAAATAACCTAAGCATACATAAAAAGTTCTAAAAGAGTTCAAAAACTGAAACAGAAAAATAGACTAAGGGGTGGGTATTACATTTGGACATTGTTAGAGCATGCCTAGGATGGACTTGATGTGAGTAGTTGTATCTAAGAAAGGGTGAAGTTTCCAAGATTTTGGAGGATTAGATCTGATTAGTCAAGGGCTCTAAATCAAGTTGTATCAGAGCCAGATTAGAATCTAAGGGATTATGAGTAAACATGTCTGCACATAATTCAGATGGAGAATAAACTAGGGAACCCACAAGGGTGACCAATGTAGAACTAGGAAAGATAGTTCATATTTTGAAGGATGAGACCATAATTATTAATGGAAGATTTGATAGGAGGGAAGAAGGTGAACACCTAGGAGATATAGAAGAAGAAGAGGACACCCCTAAGTATGAAGATTGGGAAGAAGAGATGCCTTCAGACCATAGGTACCTTGTAAATGCCCTCAAGATAGTGGCAAGGGGAACCACTGATAATAAATTGGATTTACCCATGTTCAGTGGAAAGATGGACCCTGATGTGGTCACTAAATGGATTGATGCATTGGATTTCTTCTTCGAGTGTGATGATATCCCTAAGAATCAGAGGGTCAGGATTGTAAAATCAAGATTGAAAGGTGCACTGTTGACATGGTGGAACTTTCCCCAAGGAGAAAGAGTTAAAGAGGGAAAGAACATGATTGCCTCTTGGAAGACTATGGTGACTAAAGTCAAGGAGGCATACATCCTTGAAGACTATGAAGTGCAACTTCATAGAAAAAGACAAAACCTTATACAGAAGGACATGGATGTAAGGCATTATAAAAAAGAATTTTAGTGACTGTGTTTGAAGACCAAGACAATGGAGAGTGAAAGTGAAAGGATAGCCAGATATTTGAATGGATTGAAGAGGAATATTCAAGATGAACTAAATCTTTGCAGCTTTGATTCAGTACATAAGTGATATCAATTAGTACTTAAAGTACAAGACAAGATCAAAAGAAGAAAGGATTAGAACAATTAGGGGAGAGGTAATAACAAGAACTTCAAAGGAAGATGAAACTCTTGGGTAAGAGGAGATTCCTCAAAACCCTTTGAACAAATCCAAACAGATAAAGACCAGGGAAAGTCAAGTTCAAGAAACAACTTTAGACAAAGGAGACCATTTGGAAGAGGAAGATTTGGAGGAAGGAAAAATGGACCCTTGAAGTGTTTAAATTGCAATCAATTGGGACACCATGGAACTAGATGCCCTGAAAGAGGAGGAAAAAATCCACAAGGAGAAAGGAGGATATAGTTAGTTCAAGAAGATATCCAATTCAAATAACTAGACCCTGAAGAAGGTACATGTTTGATGATGAGACAAAATTTGTTGCAAAAACCTCAAGTTCAAGAACCTCCACAAAGAAATACCTTATCCAGAACCAATTACAAATGCCAAGGAAATGTATGTAAGTTACTCATCAACTTTGGCTCAATAGAAAAATTAGTGTCTAATGAAATGGTACAAAAATTAAAGTTACAAAGATTTCCTCATTCCTATCCATATAATGTTTTATGGATTACTAAGGGTGAGAAAACTTTGGTGAAAGAACAGACTTGGGTTGAGTTCTCAATAGGAGACTATAAGGATAAATTCCTATGTGACATAGTTGAAATGGATACATGCCATCTAATTTTAGGTATACCCTGGCAGCATGATGTGGATGTCACACATAGTGGAAGAAAAAAACATATACCTTAATTAAAAATGGAGTCTCCTACACCATCAAGCCTCTGCTAAACCCAAAACTAGAAAAATAAAACTTTGTGATAGTCATTGGGGAAAATAAAATGGTCATCAGAATAGAAGAATCAGAAGAAGGGGGTTATGAATTAGTTTTAAAACCTAAAGATTAGGAAGTCCCAAAGGAGAATAAACCAGTACCAAAAGAAGTATAAAATCTACTAGACACTTACCAAGATGTGGTAGAAAAAGAATTACCCTCATCCCTCCCACCCTTAAGAGATATAAGTCATCAGATTGACTTTATACCAGGAGACTCCCTACCCAATAAGGCCCAATATAAGATGAATCCTTCACAAAATGTAGAGATATCAAAACAAGTACATGAACTGTTAGATAAGGGTCTAATACAAGAGAGCATGATCCCTTGTACATTCCCACCTATTTTAGCCCATAAGAAGGATGGGAAGTGGAGATTGTGCACTGATAGTAGACCTATCAAAAAAATCACTGTCAAATACATATTTTCTATTCTAAGAATAGAAGACCTATTGGCTCAACTAGGTAATGCTTGTTACTTTTCAAAGATTGAATTAAAGTCGGGATACCATCAAATCAGGATCAAGCTTGGAGATGAATGGTAAATGATATTCAAAACAACAAAAGGGTTATATGAGTGGCTTGTTATTCCATTTGGGTTGAGTAATGCACCATCAACCTTCACGAGGCTAATGAATGGGATCTTCCATGACTAGAATGAAAAATTTCTTGTATTCTATCTATATGACATATTGATCTATAGAAGCAGCAAGGAAGAACACTTAAGACACTTAGAGTTAGTACTAAGGAGATTAAATGAACATAAACTATTGATAAATCTCAAAAAATGTGTCTTTATGTAGGAAGAACTTATCTTTTTGGGTTTTGTGATCTCCAAGGGTACATTGAAGATGGATCCTTCAAAGGTAGATGGAATCATCAATTGGCCACCTCCTAAAAACCAAGGTGATGTAAGGATTTGTCATGGTATAGCAACATTTTATAGAAAATTTATTAAAAGTTTCAGTCATGTGTGTACCAATGTTAGATACCATTAAAGGAGGAAAAAAGATCAAGTTTGTTTGGACAAAGGAAGAAAATGATGATTTTGAGTATTTGAAATCAAGGGTAGCACAATACCTTATACTAAACCTTCCTGATTTTCATAAATTTGTTGTAGTTGAAACAGATTCAAGTACTCTTGTAATTGGGGTAGTTCTAAGCCAAGATGGAAAACCATTGGCTTTCTTCTAAGAAAAATTGAATGATGCAAAGAAGAGGTATTCTACCTATGAGCTACAATTATATGCAATGTTGCAGGATTTAAAATATGGAGACACTTCTTATTACCCAAAGAATTTGTTTTTTATACCGACAATCATGCACTAATTTAGTTGAATTCCCAAGATAAGTTGAGTGTGAAGCATATAAAATGGATGGAGCAACTTCAATCTTACTCCTTTCAATTAAACATAAGAAATTTATTTCCAATAAAGTGGCTGATGCCCTAAGAAGGATCATAGGATTGGTGCAGAAATTTAAAATCCAAAGCACAAGAATTAATGGCCTAAAAGACTTGTATGCAGGAGATCCAAACTTTGGGGAAACATATGAGGTATGCACAAAACTTGAAGATAGATACCATACTGATTTCTCATAATTTTATATTCAAGGTGGCTTACTATTCAAAGGAGGACAACTTTGTATTCCTAGATTCTCTATGAGAGACAATATCATAAAAGAAAAACATTATGGAGGTATGAGTGGGCATTTTTGCTTAGATAAAACATTAGAATTTGTGAGAAGAAATTATTTTTGGCCCAAGATGCAGCATGACATCAGAAACTTTGTAGAAACATGTGTGATATATCAAAAATCCAAGGGTGTATCTACAAACCAAGGACTTTACCAACCTCTACCAATTCCATCTAGACCTTGGGAATTCATTTTAATAGATTGTTTATGGCACTTCCAAGAACAAAATAGGGTTATGATATTTTTGTGGTGGTAGACAGGTTCAAAAAAATGGCACACTTCATTCCATGTAAGAGAACCTATGATGCATACCATATTGCACATTTATTCATAAAAGAAATAGTAAGAATCCATGGATTACCACACTTAATTGTTTCAGACAGAGACACTAAATTTCAAGGACACTTTTGGAGGACATTGTGGAAGAAATTAGGGACAAATTTGACATTTTTTTCTTCTTATCACCCCCAAATGGATGGCCAAACTAAAGTGGTCAACAGATCCCTTGGGAACCTCCTAAGATGTTCAATAAAACAACATGCACAAAATTAGGATATGATACTCCCATAGGCTGAATATGCATTTAATGAATCTCTCAATAGATCAACAGGGAAAACTCCATTTTAGATTGTCTATGGTATATACCCCTGATGCAGGAGCATCCTGGGTGTAAGGGCAATCTTGTATCACGCAAAAATATTTATGTTTTCTTTTCAATAAGGGCTACCTTGTGCAGAGCTGCTATTTATGGAAACTTGCTATTTTTAGTAAGTTGGTCATATGATCTTGGAATGTTCTGATTTTTCATGTGGAGGTTCATCTCAGTCATACCAGCATGCCAATAAAGTTTCATGGCTAGATCAGGTCTAGTTTTGAAGATATTGAAAAATTTTGGTATTGAAAACAGGGTACAGAAACTTTGAGCTCAGTTTTGAAGGCTTTAGAGGCCCCAGATGAGGTCAAAACTTG
>MU226024.1:193731-216043 GCA_018584345.1 Thuja plicata
GAATAAAATATCTATCTCCATAATAACTCTTTGTCCTCATAGGTCCACATAAATTAGTATGGACTAATTCTAGAATATCATCAGATGTATGGGTTTTACTTTTGAAACTAGACTTTGTCATTTTACCATTTTGACAATTTTTGCACATGATGTTGTCTGGCTTTGTCATCGTCGGTAAGCCTCTTACACTTCTTCTTCTACTTATTTTTATCATGTTGTCAAAATTCACATGATGCAATCTTTTGTGCCACAACTATATGTCTTTGTTTCTAGTCATTAAACAAGTGGTGTTAGTGTCATTCAGATAGAATATATTACCTTTAGTCTGTTCACCGGTACTATTTAGTTTTCCTGATTCATTGAAGATCTTTGCCTTCTTGTTTTCAAATGCTACTCTGTGACCTGAATTATCCAGCTGTGAAACACTTAACAAATTATAATTCAATCCTTTTACCCAATAAGCATTTTCAAATTTAATCAGGTTATTAAGCATTATTGTTCCTTTACCTTCAACTGGACAAGGTGTATCATTACCCATTCTTACTATACCACCATTATAATACTCAAAAGTGTTAAAATTTTCTTTGTCACCGGTCATATGGTGAGTGCAGCTACTATATATAATCCAGATGTCATTCTTACTAACCTTATATATGAGTGCAGTTTCTTCATACCTTTCATCTTCATCTGAATCATCCTTCACAGCTACAAATACCATCTCGATATCATCATCAGGTTCGGTGTCAGTATCTTCATCTTTGCAAGCAGATAGGTAGCTAGCCTTCTTTCCTTTATCCTTGTAGTCTCAAATATCCTTTCTTTCTGATTGTTGGTAACCTCTATAATCTTTGTTATCACCTCTTTCAAATTTCTTCTTAAAAGATCTATCATTACTTCTGTCATCTTTTCTTCTATTAGGACATCTTGTAGCAAAGTGTCCAATCTCTTTACAATTAAAGCATACAAGTGGTAACTTGCCTTTGTATTTACCTTTTCCTCTTTGCATTCTCCTTGCCATGAGTGCTTCTATTTCATCTAGATCTTCTTCTTCACTTTCACTTTCACTATCTCTTCTAGATGTGTGTCTCTTACTAGATTTTCTTATTCTCGTAGAAGACTTAAATGCAGACTCTAAGTTTGGTAAGACACTATTATCAAATTTATTTATCTCAAATGAAATTAGTCTACCAATCAAACTATCAAGAGTAACTATATAGTTTTCAACTACTCTCATTTCTTGAATAGCTAAAACTCTAATAGCATATACAGGCAATAAGGTTCTTAAGATTTTACTTACCACTGTTTCCTCTTCAAGTGTACCTCCAACACCTCATATAGCATTGACTAATTTTTTTATTCTTGTGTTGTAATATGTGATGTTTTCTCCTTCTTTCATTCTAAGATCATCAAATTTTCCTCTAAGGCTTTCTACCTTGGCTCTTAGAATATTTGCATCACCGCCATGTACAAGCTTCAGTTTGTCCCACATTTTCTTTGCAGTTGTGCAATCTTAGACATCTTCAAATTCAACATCGGAGAGAGAGGAAGAAAGCTCTATGACCATGTAGTTGTGCTCATGCTTCACTCCCAATGATCTATCATTAATGGTCCTGTGGACAACACATATTCAATATCTAAGTATTGAGTAACATTATTACCAATACCTGATAAGTGGTCTTATCATGCTTTTCCATTAAGCAAAGTTGTCTTTATTCAACTTGGGCACATCTCGTCTGTTCATCTTGTGATCTTGACTTAGGTCTTGAAACCTTCCTTCTTAGCACACAAGCTTTGATACTAATTGTTAGTAATAACTGAGAGGAGGGGGTGAATCAATGGCCTCAAAAATTTATCCTTTAATCACTAACCATCAATCAAATAAATCTTAGATTATTAAGTACCTAAAAGATGCATGCCTTGAAATACTTATAATAATTAATTGTCTATCAGTTTTCCTTGTCTGTCCTTATTCTCCTTGATAACTGATAATTAGTAAAACTATTTACCGATACTCAGTAAATATGAAGAGTATACCAATCAATCCAGAAATGCAAATGTGAAATGTAAAACAGTAAAGTAATAAACCATACACACATAACACATGGATTTTTAACATAGAAACCATGTTAAGGGAAAAAAACACTGGGATTGGTACCCCGAATTTTCACTCTTCTAAAGTGAGTCCTGTTAGGAGCCAACCATGTTAAAGGTTACAAACACATTGTTAAGTGTGACCTTATTAGAGGATTTTAATAATAGAATGTCACTTGATATCTGGCATGTATATGCTACCAATATTGATCAACCTCTATGGGAACAATAGTTATCTGGCATATCTGGTGCTACATAACTGCATCAACCTCCTTCTTAGATTGTGTGTCGGTATCGAGCACTCAATTCTATCTTCATGACAATATTTTTGGAAATCTATTAGGATATACCTCAATTATAGAAGACTGTTAAGTCCTACTCTGTTAAGAGACTTGATGCTTCAATGGTTAAACAGAATTACAATGACTTGTTTCTAATGCAACTTGAATTGCAGATTTTCAGATCTATTTAAGTACAATACCTCTCTAATCAATGTATCAATTCAATTCCTTGTGCTCCACACTTTCTTCTTTGTGATGTTGTTCTTCACTATTTGTCGGTGTCTGCAGAATTCTTTAGCTCTTCTTCGGCTTGATTGATTAGGACTATATGAAGTTATCCTTCATTAGTTTCTCTTCAGTATCATCTTTCTATTCACTCCCCTTCCCATCTATGTGATTGCAGAAATGAATTATGCTTGTCTCTTATATAGACATGATATTCCTTAATTGTTGATTCTTGATTCTTGATTCTTGGTGTGAAAAACAATCCAGCCAATCTGATTTAAATCATAACTCCCAATTTATCTCATAGTTATCTTCTTGCCAACTATACAAATCTTCTTTAAATCAATTACTTAACTTTGGTCGAATAAAACAAATAAAATAACCAATTAAGTCTATCCTTAAGCTCTACCAACTAGATATTTTTTCATTTTCTAAACTCTCTGTTCTGTTGATCAACTCTATAGTTAGTCGTCGGTGATAACTGCCAGTTCTGTCGGTGTGACTCCAGTCAACTTTGGGATCTTCATCTGTCGGACATCATTGGATTTTTCTTCATCCGGTAACTCTATTTTCAGCTCGTTGGGCATCCTGTGATTTTTCTTCATCGAGCAATGCTATCTTCTGCTCATCGGGTATCACTATGACTTTTGTTCTTTGCCTTTACTGATGGTGTGCACTCCGTCAGTGTTGTTTGTCACTTAGTGAATATTTGACTTTTATGCATTGTTGAAAGCATAACCTTTGTTCCATTGATTCTCTAAAGTATTTAGCATTATGTACATGACTATACAGATGATATCAAGTTGACATCAATGACAATACAAACCATTAACTGATTTAATTCCTTGTATTATCTTCAACTCAACATTATCAAACATTCAATCAGTTACATGTCATCAGTTTAACAACTCAAGAAAAAGATCACAAGATGAATAGATGAGATGTGCCCAAGTTGAATAAAGACAACTTTGCATCATGGAAAAGTAGAATAAGACTCCACATATCAGGTATTGGTAATGATGTTACTCAACACCTTGATACTGAATATTTGTTGCCTACAGGACCTCACACTCTTGAGAAATTAAGAGAAAAACATCAACATAATTGCATGATGATAGAACTTGCCTCATCACTCTCCGATCTGAGTTTGAAGATGTCAAAACCTACACCTATGCAAAGATAATGTGGGATAAGTTGAAGCTGGTGCATGGAGGAGATGTTAATGTACTAAGAGCCAAGGCCAAAATCCTAAGAGCGAGGTTTGATGACCTAAGGATGAAAGAAGGAGAAAATATCACTCAGTATAGCTGCAGAATCAAAGAGGTAGTCAATGTTATCCAAGGAGTTGGAGGTGTACTTGAAGAGGAGACAGTGGTAATTAAAATATTAAAAACCTTACTACAAGTATATGCTATTAGATTTTCTGCTATTCAATAAATGACAGAAGTTGAAAACAATATAGTTACTCTAGATAGTCTAATTGGTAGACTGATTTCATTTGAGATGAATAACTTTGATAATAGTGTCTTACCATCTATATAATCTGCATTCAAATATTCTTTTAAAATAAGTAATTCAATATATAGACATGCTATTAGAAATGATATTGAAAGTGATAATGAGGATCAAGGACTTGATGAGATTGAAGCACTAATGGAAACAAGATTAAAGAGAGGCAAAGGTAGATACAAAGGTAAATTACCACTTGTATGTTTCAATTGAAAAGAGGTTGAACACTTTTTTGCAACATGTCCAAAAAGAAGAAAAGATGATAGAATTAATGATAGATCATATGAGAAGAAGTTTGATAGAGTTGATAACAGACATTACTAAAGTAATCAACAATCTGAAAAAAGAGATACCTAAGACTACAAGGACAAAGGGAAGAAAGATTGTTATCTAGCTAATAATAGGGCTGGTGACACTGACACAAAATCAGAAGAAGACATTGAGATGGTATTTTTAGCCATGAAGGATGATTTAGATGAAGAAGAAGAAAGGTATGTAGAAATTGCACTCATATCTAAGGTCAGTAAGAATGATGTCTGGATCATAGATAGTGGTTGCACTCACCATATGACCAGTGATAAGCAAAAGTTTGAAACTTTTTAGTACTATAATGGTGGTTCAGTAAGAATGGGTAATGACACACCTTGTCCAGTTGAAGGTAAAGGAACCATAATGTTTAATAACCTGATCAAATGTGAAAATGCTTACTAGGTAAAAGGATTGAATTATAATCGGTCAAGTGTTTCATGGGTGAACAATACAGGTCACTGAGTAGCATTCGAGAATAAGAAGGCAAATATATTCAATGAATAAAGAAGGTTGATCATAACTGGTGAGAAGACAAAAGGTAACCTTTTCTATCTTGATGACACTAACACCACTTGTTTAATGGATAGAAAGGAAGACATATGGTTGTGGCACAAAATATTGTGTCATGTGAATTTTGATAACATGATAAAGATAAGAAATAAAATGAATGTCAGAGGCTTACCAAGTATGAAAAATCCTGAGCATATCAGGTGCAAGAAATATCAAAAGGTAAGATGAAAAAGTCTAGTTTCAAGAGTAAAATCCATACATCTAATGCAATTCTAGAATTAGTCCATACTGATCTATGTGGACCCATGAGGGAAAATAGTTACTAAGGAGATAGGTATTTCATTCTCTTTGTAGATGATTATTCTAGAATGATGACAGTTATGTTCTTAAAAGATAAATCAGAAGCATTCAAGATGTTTAAATGGTATAAGGCTATGGTAGAAAAAAAAAGTGAAAATAAATTGAAATGCTTAAGGTCAGATAGAGGAGGGGAATTTATTTTAGATGACTTCACTAAATATTGCAATGATCATGGAATTAAAAGATATATTTCTACACCAAGAACACCACAGCAAAATGGAATTGGTGAAAGGAGAAACAAATCAATAGTTGACTATGCAAGAACATTGATGATTGAGCTAAGCATCACTCAAAATTTCTGGAGGGACGTTTCCAGTATTGTTGTCTACACATTGAATAGAGTACAATGAAGAAGGAAAAAAACAAGACACCCTATGAGCTATGGTATGGTCACACACCCAATTTGAGTTACTTTAGAATCTTTGGCAGTCAATGTTATATTTTGAAAGATGGTAGAAATGGAAATCTTGACTCCAAAAGTGAAGAAGGTATCTTTCTAGGGTATTCAACCAAGAGCAAGGCTTATAAGTTCCTTAACAAGTCATCTAACAAAATTAATGAAAGTGAAAATGTGAAAATTGATGAATTTACAGAAATAAATCATAAGTAAAGCATAAAATAGCGAGAGGACTACAATTGGTTTCTTTATATAGAACCTGACACTCTACCCGAGCAATAGTGTATCACTCCTAAGAAACTAAATATTGTACCTTAGCATCAGGCTGCAATTACCAAAAAATAGGAAAATCCTCAAGATGATATACCAAGCAATGGAGATTAGAATGAAGGTCAAGAAGATGACCAGAATGATGGACAAAGAGCTAAACCAAAATTTGCCAAGTATGTCAGAAGACATCATCCACAAAATCAAATCATAGGAGACAAGAAGGCTAGAATGAGAATAAGAAGTAAGTCACTAAACTCCAGATGTTTACTTAGTTATTTTGAGCCAAAATCTGCTAATACTGCACTTGAGAATGAATAATGGGTTAGTGCTATGAATGAAGAAATAGAACGGATTGAGAAGAATAGTACATGGACACTAGTACCGAGACCATATGACAAGAATGTCACTAGTACCAAATGGATATTTAGAAACAAGTTAAATGATAATGGAGAAGTCACAAGAAATAAAGCAAGATTAGTATGCAAGGGGTATGCAAAAGAAGAAGGTACTAATTATGGTGAAACCTTTGTACCCGTTGCTAGACTAGAAGGAGTCAGAATATTACTTTCTTTTGCTGCATTCAAAGGATTCAAGGTATACCATATGGATGTCAAATCTGCATTCCTAAATGCAATACTGGAAGAAGAGGTATACATTGAACAACCATAAGGGTTTGTTGATCCAGACAAGAGGAACATGGCATGTAGAATACATAAATCCTTGTATGGATTGAAACAAGAACCTAGAGCCTGGTATGAAAGACTTCACTCCTATCTCATTAGAATTAAATTTGTAAGAACAAGTGAAAAATATCAATTTTTACTTAAAAGAAGATATCAATGGTAATATTCTGATTGCTGAAATATTTGTTGATGATATTATTTTTTGAGGAAATGAAATGTTATGTAAATCCTTTGCTAATGAAATGAGAAAAGAATTTAAAATGTCTATATTTGGGGAGATCAAATTCTTTCTTCATCTACAAATTCTTCAACAAGATGCAGGCATATATATCACTTAGTCCAAATATATCAAGGAAGTGCTAAAGATATTCAAAATGAAAGATTCCAAACTAGTTGGAACACCTATGGCTACCGGATGTAAGTTGACAAAAAAAGACAAATTAAATGAGGTAAATCAAAGCTTGTATAGATCAATGATTGGAAAACTAATGTATGTTGTTCATACCAGACCACATATAACACATGCAGTTGGAATAGTTGTAATATTCTCTGTTAATCCCAAAGAATCAACTATGACTACTGTCAAGATAATTTTGAGATATCTAAAGAACATTGAGGACTATGGCTTATGGTATAAAAGAGAAAGAAAATTTGAACTACAAGTCTATAAAAATATTGATTGGGGTGGAAACATTGATGACCGAAAGAGCACAACTGGAGGAGCATTCTTCATGGGTGAAAGACTTGTCACATGGATCATCAAGAAGCAAGGATATGTCTCTCAGTCTACTGCAGAAGTAGGGTATGTGGCTACTGCTATGAATTGCTCAAATATTGCATGGATCAAAAAATTGCTAGAAGGTATGAATATGAAGATTCTTGAACCAGTGATTATATATTGTGATAATACCAGTATAATTAACATTTCTAAGAATCCAGTCATGCATGTTAAGACTAAGCATATTGCTATTAAATATTACTATTTGAGAGAACAAGTGCTAGCAAAAGAAGTGATACTGGAATATGTTCAATCAAAGGAACAATTAGATAATATATTCACCAATCCATTACCGAAGGATACATTTGATTACTTGAGACAAAGACTAGGGGTACAACCCTTGTCTATCGGTCAGTAAGCTGACTAGGATGTTGCATCAGCCTATACACAAATAGAAGATCATTCATGTTGATGCAAACACCAACATGAAAAGCAACAGATACATTTATACACAACAAGGTACAAATTTACTGATGGATAGGAAAATTCAAGGAATATATTATATAAATGGATGGAAGATAATATAGAAGAATTTTTGGCATTTTTTTCAGAGAGAGAGAGAGAGAGAGAATCTCATTATCAAAAGGGAGAGATTATCTCATTATCAGGAATTATGAGGGAGAGAGATTCTCATTATTATCAGGAAAAGAATAGATCATTATCCATGAAGAGAAGTTCCTAAGAATCAAAAGGAAGAGTTAATCAATATCTAAGGGAGAGATTGATTACATATGAAATATACATCTAAGGGAGAGAAGTAACAAAAAGAGAGAGTACATACTAAGGAAGAGATGACTCATTGTTGTCAAAGGAAAAAGAGATTATCAAGAAGAGGAATAGTCAAGGCAAAGCACATATCAAAACAAAGACAGAAAATACTACATCTATCCAGTGAAGGGATTGAAGATTGAAGAATTCACTCAACAAGAAACAAATCTTAAGTTATATGAGCATACCGAGAACCAGACATTTGTAATAGTTACAATAGGAAAGGTTGATGAAACTATTATATTTCATATGGTATTAGTAATAATATAGTATGATAATGTAGTGTGTTTCCATCAATGCCAAAGGGAGAGATTGATGACATGTAACTGATTGAATGTTTGAAGATGTTAAGTTGATCACTAAAATATAGAAAGATAATGAAAGACATTAAATCAGTTAATGGGTTGTATTATCATTGATGTCAACTTTCTATAATCTAATCGGTTATAATCAAAGTGTCAAAGAATTCAAAGAATCATAGAAAGAAAGATTATGCTTTCAGTAAAGCATAAAAGACAAGCATTCACTAATTGACTACAAACACCGATGGCTAGATGAACTAGGTAGACAGAGATCACTGAAAGTTAAGTCATTGTGATGCACAAACAAAGAAATGATCATGCATTACTAGAGAGAAGAATCACAACTATAACCAATGGCCAGATCTACAGTGTTAACTGACAAGCAGAACTTTGCAGTAAATTATGAAGGACAGACAAGCCCGGTGGACATACAACCCTAATGGAGAAGCCTGAGGAGAAATGGAGTGTTGACCAAAGCTATCAAAGAGTTAAAACACAAAACTTAACTGAAGTTCATAAACAAAAAAATATCTAGCTGGAAGATCTAAATATAGACTTAACTAGTAGTTATCATTGTTTTAACTGACAAGATAAAGCCAGAGATAAGTAAAGGATTTAAAGTTGTTTTGTCTAGTTGGCAAGAATATTTATATTAGATAAAACAAGATTTTTTCTTTAAATTAGGATTGGCTAAGATTGTGGATCACACCAAGATCAAGAAAATCAAGAACCTAGAAATGGTGATATCATGTCTATAAAGAGACAACTTAATTCATTATGAATTAAGGGGATTGAATGAAAAAGAGGATGTTGAAGAGAAAATGATGAAGAAAAACTCCATACAGCCCTGATTAATCAAGCTGAATAAAGAGCTATATATTTCTGTAGACACTGAGCAATAGAGCACAGCATCACTAAGAAGAAACAAAAGTGGAGCAAAGGTATCGCAAAGATATATTGATCAGATTGGTTATTATGAGCTTATAATAGATTTGAAAATCTGCAAGTATAAGTTGTATATGTGAATAGATCATATTGTTTTAGTTTAACCATTGATTCAAAAATTCTCTTAACCAAGTGGGATTGAAAGATCCTTTCTATATTGAGATACATCCCAAGGAGTATCAAAAATTTTGATCATCAAGATAGCATGAGATGCCAAATTCCATTTGAAAAACTAGAAGAGTTTGGACAAGGAAGGTAGCATAGAAATGCCTGATATCAAGTGAGAAACTAATCTTTTAAATCCTCTAACAAGGTCACACCTAACAGTGTGTTTTTAACCTTTAACAGGGTTGGCTCTTCACTGATCTCACTTCAGAAGAGTGAAAATTTTGGGTTAGCAATCCCAAGTGGTTTTTCTCTTAACAGGGTTTCCACGTTAAAAATACATGTGTCAATATGTTTATGAGTCACTACTTTAGTTTTATTCATTACACATAACTAATATAGATTGATCGATATAGACTAAGCCATTTACTATTTTTCGGTAAATTGAAAGACTGTTATTCGGTAAACATAAAGAATAAGGTTTAAAGGATAACTTTGAATAGTAGTTATTTGGTAAGTATAGTTGAAGGCATACATCTTGTATGACTAAAAATAACTAGAGGCTTAATATTGTGGTACTAAGTTTTTGGGTTGATTAATTGGAATATTCTTGAGGCCACTGATTCACCCCCCCTGTTAGTTATTACTAATAGTGTATAGGTGAGATAATTATGGAATGAAAAATTAAAACACTTCCTTTTTAAATGTGTCCAATTAGGTCTATTAGGCCTAGTGAAGAAGTTGAGGGTAAGTACTCTAAATCCCATGACCAATTCTAATGCTTTGGGGTCTTTTTTGTTGGCCATTAAGAGTATCCAAAAGTGTAGAAACAACAATAAAAACTTGGGATCATTTGAAATTGTAGTCAAAAACCTCTTTGGAAAAGGCTACAAGGCTTAGGACCCCTCAAAGAAGGAACTACACTCTAAAACCTAAGGTTGAAGGATTTTTCTATTGGATCATGTCTCTAGAGGTCCAAATTGACAATATGTGTAATAGTTTCACCCCATCCAGTCAGTAAGAAAATTTGTCATACCTTTGGCACATTTTCCCTTTAGGGTCACTTAGGTGCCAAATAGAGTACCATAACTTGCATAGAGTTGGTTCAAGGATCTTCAAAGTACTTTAAGAAAGTTAATATGGGAAGGTTGAAAGGATGTTGTAACACTTGAAAGAAACTCAAAGGTGTGAACCCTTGACTAGATCCTTTGGCCCTTGTTAGAGAAAGTCTAGGATGGGCTTCATGTGAGAAGTTATATTTAAGAAAGGGTAAAGTTTCCAATCTTTTGGAGGATTAGAACTTATCATTCAGGGGCTCTGCATCAAACCACCTAGAAAAGGCTATAAGGGATTCTAGGGTATTCATAGATCTTGGGGTTGTAAGGATTTGGGAATCAATTGGTTGGGTGATTCCATGTCCCCTAGGCCTAAGTAAGGTGTTTCAACCATTGGGAAAGATTATTGAAGTCAGTGGTGAAGGTTTCTCTATTTTGGTTCAATTTAGGGAAAAGATCCCTAAAACCCAAATTGAAGAAAATTTGAATCTAGAATTCAAAGGAAAAAGGAGAGTTGGAAGAGTGGGAAGGTGATTTTGAAAGTTTATATTCAACCTATTGAGAAGTTCCAAGGGGAGATTTGGTGAAGTGGCCAAATTTCAAAAATTGAGACTTGGGCCCATCTAAGTGGCTTCTTGTAGTGAAACTCTTCATCAGGTGCTATCAGAGCCACAAAAATAGCCTTGGGAAAGACTAAAGGATGAGAGATAAGAAAAAATTAAAGTATGATGTGGAGATCCCTTTGAGGATAACTAATGTAGAATTGGAAAAGATAGTCAGGGAGAAAGCAGTGAGGTGTAAGAAGATGGAAGAATAAATTGAAAGGTTGAAGAGAATCTGAATAGGAAAGCACAATGAAGGCCATCCTGATTCTAAAGAAGAAGAAGAGGAGGTACAACAACATGAGAGATTGGGGATACCCAGGGATCAAAGACCATTTCTAGAAGCCCTTGAAAGGGTTGGGAGAAAAGATCATAAAGAAAATATAGCTATGTTTCTTGGGAAGATGAACCCAGAAGAATGCATGGATTGGATAGAGGCTTTGGAAAATCACTTTGAGTGTGATGATATTCTAGAAAATCAGAAATTCAATATTGCTAAATCAAAGATGAAAGGGACTGCTTTGAGTTGGTGCAATTTTATACAAAATTAAAGGGTTGAAGAAGAGAAGACTCCTATTTTTTTATGGCAAAGAATCTTACTAGAGATCAAGAAACAATTTGTTCCAAAATACTATGAAGTTATGCTCCACAAAAAGTTGCAGAATTTGAGACAAAAAGATCTTGATGTGAGTGGATACAGTGAAGAATTTCATAAGATGACCCTAAAAGCCAAAGTCCTTGAGAATGAAAAATAGAAGCTTGAAATGTATCTCAATGGGCTTAATTATGGTATATAAGATGAATTGAGTATGTTCAATCCTGAATTAGTGCACAAGTGTTTTCAAATGACTCTTAGAATTGAGGAAAATCAAGGAAGGGAGATCAAAACAATAGAGGAGGAAGAGACAATAAATTTAGAGGAAGGGGTAGATTCCAAGGGATAGGATCATCACCAAGACCTCAAGGAGAACCAACCCATCAAGAACTAGAAAGAGAACCCAATCCTAGAAGAAATTTCAGAGGTGGAAGAGGAAGTGACGCAGAGTAGACAACAAGAAGCCATAAAAGGACTCTAAAGGACAATGTATCCTTCAATACCCCAACTCCAAGAGGAAAAAGTACCCTACACATATCACAAGTGTAGGAATGGCTTGGATCTAGGTTATCACAACCCACTACCCATAGGGAAACCTACTCACTACGCTCCACCAAGCCTAGAACACCAATTCTCAATGATTGGCTATATTGCACTTATACCAAATTATCAAAAATACCCCATGAAATGACTCCAAGGACCAAGGGTGACCTACACTAAATGATGTGGCCTATTTAGGTCCCTAAGAAAATGATTCCATGATCCTATTCAACACATGCAACCTTTTGAACATAGTTGCTTTGGAAACCCTCCTATTGGCTTTTAGCCTTTTCTCGAAGGATTTTTTCTCTTAAAAAAAATACTTCCACATAACCCCATGAAACAATTAGGGATCTAGAAACCATTTATTTCCTAAGACATTATAATTAAGAACCCAAACATGAAGATGAAAGGAAAGAAGGATAATACACAAAAATGGTACTGTAATTAGGCCTAATTAGATCTACACTTACACTACAAGTATTCTTTCCTTGCATCTAATGCCAAAATAAATAGTTGGATCATGTGAGGTAATGTATAAGGGTCTCCTACACTAATTTTGGGGTCTTGATGAATCCCCAAACAGAAGTTAGGTAGACTATCCTAATTCAGTGAATGGTGCACACATGGACATGTACACCTAGAGCATCATGGCAAGCCCATCTCCCTATAATTTGACAAATATATCCTACATATTCTTAAATTACATTTAAAATTCTTTAATTCCACCAAGGGGAATTAGATTCCCATGGTGGAATTGAGGAGAAAATGCAATTACAAATGAAACCGTGATTTAGGGCCTACAATCCATGGTAGGAGGAGTAAAAATACGATAACTCTCAATGGACAGAGTATTAGACCATGAGACAAAGTGAAAAAGAAGGATAATACATGGGGCTACCTTAATCAATTATCCTTTCCCTCAAATGCTTCTGTACCTATCTATACAAACTGACTGTTCCTCAAGAATGTAGAAACATGGTTATTTTTATTGATTTAATGCCAAAAATTACATCAAATTTTCCTACCACCTGCCTATGAGGGATTTTGTAGACACTCCCAATGGTTAAATCTCATGTTTTAACTAACTATACATTTTGGAGTTGATTTACAAAGTTTGACAAAAAGTTGTCAATGTTGCTTGACAACCTTTTGAGCAATTTTGCAATATTTTGTGATTTTGCATATTAGGTGACCAAAATTTGTCCAAAAATTTATTTTGTGATCCCTAATGGATCAAAACATGAAAAAAATGAAAAAAACCTATAATTTAGGTTTTGGACAATCATTGACCAATAGTTGACCAAGGGCTTATAAACTGTCAATCTTGGAACTAGTTCTTACAAAAGAAGTCCAATGTGAAACCTTTTATTCTAACAAGATATAGAGGCCACTAGGACCTTTATGGAACCCTAAGTGCTAGGTTTCTCCTAAACCAAGAAGGTCTAGAGTAATAATTTCACATGTGTTCATGGGCAGTTGCTTCACCTGCAATCAGATTGGTCACCAATCCATTAGGTGTCCAGAAAAAGCAAGCACCGGGATTAGTAATCAAGGAGGACAAAGGAGGGTGCAACTTAATCAAGAAGAAGATTACCAAATAATGACATCATACCACACCACCTCTTCAATGCTTGCATCACTTGAACATGGAGAATGTATTATGTTCAAAAGAACCCTCTTAAAGATGCCCATCAAGAAGGAGCCACCACAAAGAAAATCTATCTTCAAGACCTCTTGTAAGGTAAGTGGCAAGTTGTGTAAAGTTATTGCTGATTTGGGATCTACTAAAAATTTGGATTCTATAGAAATGGTAGAAAATATTGGGTTGAAAATAATACCAAATCCTAACCCCTATAAAGTGTCATGGTTAAGTAAGGATCATTAGACCCTAGTTGATAAACAATGTTGGGTAGATTTTCAGATTGGGGAGTATAAGGATAAAGTTTTTTGTGAAGTTGTAACCATGGATGATTGTCATCTCCTATTAGGGAGGCCTTGGAAATATGGAACTAGTTCTCAACATGATGGAAAGAGCAACATATGCACCCTATTCAAGAATGGGATAAGTTTTAGAATGACACCTTTACCAACAACTCTTGCGATTCCCTAGGTATTTTATGAAGGTTCTTGAGGAAAACACACCTTTTTTCCATCATTGTAAAACCTAAAGAGGAGTCCCAAAGGAGACCAAAGAGTGGAGAACTAAGGAGAGATGTTGGTCCTAGGGAATTGCAAGAGTTGTTGGATAAGTATAAGGGCATAGTTGTAGACAGTAAGATAGAGTATTTGCCACTAAAATGGGGGATTAGCCATTGTATTGACCTCATCTATGGTTCTACACTACCTAATAAGGCTGATTATAAGTTAAACCCTTAAAAAAAATGTAGAAGTATCAAGACAAATTGAAGGATTTTTGGAGAAGGGCTTCATTAGGAAGAGTATCAATCCCTCTATTGTTCTAGTAGTTCTAGCACCTAAGAAAGAAGAAACATGGAAGTTGTGCACAGAATATAGATCCATCAATAGGATCACTATCTGTTATAGGTTCCCAATACCAAGAATGGAAGACTTAATATACTATTTGGGAGGGGCAAGGTGTTATTCTAAGATTGATTTGAAAAGTGGCTACCACCAAATCAAAATCAGAGAAGGAGATGAGAGGAAAACAAATTTTAAGACCAATGAAGGTTTATTTGAATGGGTTGTTATGCCTTTGGTGTTTCCAATGCACCAAGTACATTTATGAGGGTCATGAATGAGGTTCTTAAACCTTTCATTAATCATTTTTTTGTTGTATATCTAGATGATATTTTGATTTTCAATAAGAATGAACATGATCATATAATGTATTTGGATATGGTGTTAAAAAAGGTTGCATGAAGAGCAGTTGAGGATCAACTTGGAAAAGTGTGTGTGTTCTTGCAAGAATAACTTGTGTTTCTTGTCTTTGTCATCTCAAACGGTAACTTAAAGATATCTCCCTCCAAAGTAAAATCCATTTTGAATTGGCCAACTCTTAAATATGCAAGTGAACTAAATATTTTTCATGGACTTGCTAGTTTCTATAGGAAGATAATTAATAATTTTAGTGGGGTTAGTGCACCAATGATTGATACCATAAACAGAGGTAGAAAATGTCACTTTGTTTGGAATGATGATGCACAAAAATTCTTTGAATATTTGAAAAAAATGGTTTCACAACAACCTATACTAGTCCTTCCTGACTTCCATAAGATCTTTACAATTGAATGTGATGCAAGAAAGAGAGCCATTGGTGGTGTCTTGATACAAGAGGGGAAACATGTGGCATTATTTAGTGAGAAACTAAATGAGGAAAAGAAAAAGTATTATACTTATGATTTAGAAATGTATGCTATGATTAAATCCCTAAGAAAGTGGATAAATTACTTATTACCATAGGATTTTCTATTTATACTGAAAATCATGCTGAGTTTTATGAATAGATGAGAGAAGTTGAATCATAGGCACTTGAAATGGATGAAATATCTCCAAGATTTAACCTTCACCATGAAGAATAAGAAGGGGGTGGCTAGTGAAGTTTATGATGTTCTCAATAAGAGGAGCCTACTTGTTCAAGAAATTCAGTTGGAAAGTGTGGGAATTTCTCTTTAATGGATATGTACTTAGAGGATGAAGATTTTAAAGAAGCCTATCAAGTTTGTGTGAAGTGAGGGGATAGGTATCATACTGATTTTTTAGATTTTATGATTCAAGAAGGATTATTGTTTAAGGGTAGTCAACTTTGTATTCCTATGTGTTTAACGAGGGAGAATATCATTAAAGAAAATCACTATGGAAGTTTGATAGGACACTTTGGGAAAGACAAGACTTTTGATCTAGTTAAGAGGTTCTATTTATGGCCTAAGATGCAGTCAGATGTAAGGAATTTTGTGGAGAGTTGTTTGATATGTAAAAATTATAAATGGCATACCTCAAATGCAGGCTTGTATACACCACTTCCCATCCCTACTAAGCCTTTGGATTCTATCAGCGTGGACTTTGATTTAGGATTGCGCAGAACCAAGACTTGTTATGACACTTTGTATGTGGTTGTTGGAAGATTTTCCAAGATGGCTCACTGCATTCCTTACAAAACCATTCATGTTGCCTCTCGGATTGCAGGGTTTTTTTTCAAAGAAGTTTTTATACTCCATGTTTTTCCCTTGTTCATTATCTCAGACAGAGATCCAAAGTTTTTAGGACATTTTTTGAGAACACTTTGGAAGAAACTTGGTACAACTTTGTCACTGCCATTTGCTTACCATCTTCAATCAGATGGTCAAAATGAAGTCATCAATAGGTCTCTTGGTAATTTTCTAAGACGTCTCATACAAGAACATGGTGCTACATGGGATGATATATTGGCTCAAGCAGAAATTTCATACAATGATTTAGTGAACAGAAGCACTGGTTTAACCTCTTTCCAAATTGTGTATGGTAACCATCCTAGGGGTATTTTGGAACTTAGAGATGTGAAGGATTTAGCCAAGAGGAGTGCCCTAGTAGAAGATTCTATTGAAGTAATGAAGGAAATTCATGAACAATTACAAGCCAAGTTGAAACATACCCATACTAAATACAAGAAATGTGTAGATAAGAAGAGAAGGGATTTGCAGTTTGAGGTTGGAGATATAGTGATGATTCATCTCAAAAAGGAGAGGTTGCCTAAGGAAAAGTACACTAAATTGATGATGAAAAAATTGGGTCATTTCAAAATTAATTTACATCCTAGTGTTGGTTTTTCTCCTATATTAAATTTTGTTGAGTTATGTTCTTTTAAACGTATTGTTGGTGATGTATCTACTACAAGTAATCAAGATCAGAACTCAGAGAAGTTGTTGCAAGACTTACCCAAGAAAATTGTTCTAGAGATTGAGTCTATTATGGACATGAGAGTGAGTAAAAAAACTAGAAGGAGAAATTATTATGAGTTCTTGGTCAAGTGGAAATATCAACCCCTAAAATATTCTTCATGGATGACACCTAAAGCCATTGAGAAGATTGGAACCAAACTTGCAGACATACCAACTCAAGAGACTTGAGTTTCTTTTTCCATGAGGAGTATGGTGTAGGGAACACTCTACATGTTTTAGAGATATGATAGTTTTGTTTTGAACTAAAGGGATTAGATCCTTTGGATCATCCTAATTTAAATTCTTGGTCTACTTTGTAAGGTTAAGGGTCTTAAGGTGCATTATAAACCTTGAAGTCTTCTTAGACCATTAAGGCCATAAATATAGTTATTTAGGTGTTATTGGTTTTTTATGTTGATTTTAGTAATTTTTACCTTAGTCGAAGGTCCTTTTCTTCTTACATTCATTCCAAAGTCCTTTGGAGTCTTATTTTGTTGTCATTTTGGTAAAATTGTAAAAACTGTCAAATGTTGTAAAATTGCAAAAATGTTGCTCGAGCAACTTTTCAAAAGTTGCTTGAGACAATCCATTTGGAACACCAATGGTCACAAAATTTCCTAGAGTAGTTGGATCATTAAGATGGATTTATTTTAAGAAGTATAACAATTCCTTTCAAGGAAGAGAGACAAATTGTATGGGCTTGATGATTTTGGAGGAATATGAACAGTTTTTCCTGAGCATTTTGATCATGTATAGAATTGTACAGATTAATTAATCAAAGGAAGTGACAGAATTTTGTAATTTTTTGAGTCTAATTTCATTTACTATTGGTTTGGTCTAATTTAGAGTTGATTGGTAGAAGTTAGAAGCATTTGTGTAAAGACAGTTCAGAAACCCTCTTAGTTTGGGTTTGTACCAAAGATGGGGCCCTAACTTGAGATTTTACTAGTGTATCTTCACAACCACTTGGAAAATATGAACATTTATTTTATGATTCCAAAGGCTTGCATCTTCATTCTTCTATTTGTTGGTTTTCAGGTCAAGCCCTCAGCTAAATATCCCTATGTATTTAGCCAGTCGATTAAGAAAATGTGTGTGTAGATGAATGAATGGATTGGTGGGACTTGGTAAGTTGTTTATTTGGGGTATTTTGAGGTAGTGTAGCAATCCTAGATATTTTTATCAACTCTTTGAACCCACCCCTTAATACTTTCTATGCAAACCAAGCCTAATCTAGCCAATTAGGTCTATGTGTCTTGTGAGTGTTCAGAGGTGCTGGAGTAGAGTTGGTTTTTTCCACTTTGGGGTTTGTTGTAACTTCAAAATGGGTCCTCCAATATATGGTTTATTCACCTAGTCCAGTTTCAAAATCAAAATTTATCCTACGAAAACCACCTAGAAAAGCTACAAGGGATTATAGGACAATCATAGATCTTGGGGTTGAAAGGATTTTGGAATTGATTGGTTGTCTTATTCCATGTCCCCTAGGCCTAAGTAAGGTGTTTCAACCATTGGGAAAGATTTTTGAAACCACTGGTGAAGGTTTCTCTATTTTGGTTCAATTTAGGGAAAAGATCCCTAAAGACCAAATTGAAGACAAGTTGAATCTAGTATTCAAAGGACAAGGGAGAGTTGGAAGAGTGAGAAGGTGATTTGGAAAGTTGAAATTCAACATATTGAGAAGTTTAGACAGGGTAGATTTGGTGAAGTGACCAAATTTCACAAATTGAGACTTCGACCCATCTAAGTGTCTTCTTGCAGTGCAACTCTGCATCATGTTGTATTGCTTCCACATTTTTATTCATTATAGTTGTGTAAATTTTTAGAAAAAAAATCTTTAAACTTATCATCATGTTTTAGGTAGATTTCTCTTGATTTCTCTAGTGGGGTGTTACATGGTACAAGGCTAAGGAAAATCAGAAAAGGAGACATAATGAATTTTCAATTGGAGATGAAGTCATGATTCATTTGAGAAAGGATAGATTTAGAGTGGGAACATATAATAATTTTAAGATGAATAAGTTGGGAGCATACAAAATCCTGAAGAATCATGACTTAGGAAGTGCTTATGAAGTACAGTTGCCCAATGAACTCAATATTTTACTCATGTTTAATATTTTAGATTTGGTAGAATATCATGAAGGAATTATTGAAGATGAAATAATAGAAGCATAGTGGAATATTATAGTAGCTACTTCATCTACAAAGGGGATAGAAGACATCTTCTATATTCGTGTCATTAGAAGCACAAGAAAAAGGAAATATGAAGAGTACTTGGTCAAATGGAAAGGAAGGCTTGTTGAATATTCATCATGTCTATTAAAGGAAGAGGTTGATCACCTTGTTTTTTCTCTACACCCTTGAGATGTGACAAGATCACTTCTTGAATTATCCCATGTGTCTAATGAAGGAGCATCCAAGTTGTAAGATAAATCTTGCATCACCAAAAAAATATTGTCTAGTTTTTCCATAAGGGATAATTTGGGAAGAGTTATTATTTTTTAGCAACTTTACATTTTTTATAAGTCTTTTCTTTGAGCATGGATTATTCCAATTACTTTCCTAGCGGTGATAAAAAAAACAAAGCATGAAAGTTTGGGTTTTTAATTTTCACTTTGACTACCCGACATCATGCATTGTCATAAAATTACACTCTCTTCCCAACTTTCAAAGTGGTTCAAAGGTTGTATTTTCCCTCCTAATAATTAACAACAATAATTTTCATCAAGTCAAGCTCTTTGTCTTATTTTCCAAGTGGTTCACAAGTTTCACTTCTCCCCTGACTACCCGACTTTATACTTTTTTATAAATTTAGACCTCTGTTAGAACTCCATAATAGAAGAATGTGAGTTTAAGCTTATAATTGACTCATTGATGACATATATTGCTGGGTGGTGTGCATTATTTCAATATATAACTAAGGACAAAGAAAAATCACTTAGACAAGAATTTGTACCCTAGGCACCAAAATCAATTGTTTGACTTTCTAGAATATTATATGGCATTTATTGGTGTTTTTTAACAGGCCAAGTAACTAAGAGGGGGGTGAATTAGTTATTCATAAACAACATCAAATTATTTTAATAGATTAGTAGACACACAAACCATTCAAACAAATACAGATGTGCTAACATTTTTCTACTTGTAGGCACATAAACAATTCAAAAACTTATAACATATGTAAACATGTAAGCACAAAATCATCAACATATAAGGCACTAGAATTTATGTTGAAACCCAAAATGGGAAAAACCATGGAGAAGCTAATTCTCATGAAATGAACACCAGTTGTTAAGGTGAAACTGGTTAAGGTGATTTTTATGAGGACTCACTGTCAGTTTTCTCACTGTGGGTTGGCTCACTATTGGTCAAGCTAACTACCCTAAAATATGAATATGGATAACTTCCAATACAAAGAATGTTTACTGAATAAAATGTGAACTAATAGAATATCAAATTACTATGCATAAAATAATTCCAATTGATAGCACATAGATCACCATTAGAAATGATCGCATACAGACCCTCTTCCAACATACACAAAACTTTTGCAACACACTATATAAGACCTTCTTCATGTATCACTCAACTTATTTCACACCACTCACACTATATCACCTTTGGTTCTGTCTCCAACTTGCACACCTATTCATGCATTTAGCTTCTTATGTCACTTAGATATAAGAAAAGGTTTTCTTTATTTATACAACTATTTGATCAAACACATGTTGGCCACATCAAAAGAGTGTGTCGACCACAATACAAAAAGATATTACAATTGTATTCAATGCACTACCACCAAACCTAAATCTATGTCATACTTAAGATATCTTTACAACACTTTACCACAAGACCTAAACATAGGTCACACTTTAGATACATACACTTCATACTACTTTCACCAAAAAGATATGTAAATTTTGGAACCATCACAACTCAACAACCAGGACCATGTTTGGCTCAACAAAACTTTTGAACCAGCTAATAGATGAGATTGATCAAAGCTATCCAAAACAAAATATACCTTTTATATCAAAACCATCTCATGAATTGTAAGAAATTCTAGATATCAGAAACACCTAGAATAACATTGTAAGCACAAGAATCAACAGGTACCGACAAAAAACACCATGTAACTTCAAACATCAAAATTATATAAGTATACCAAAAGATGTAATTTTTAGGATTAAGTAATACTGAGAAGGGGGTAAAGCAATATTACAACACTTTAAAATTAAAATTATCAAATTCCAACTTAACCAGATAATTGCTAAAATGAAAATAACATAAATACAAACTACACAACTCATAATACCATGAATTTCTTCTCAAGAAAACCCTGGCCAAGGAAAAAAATTGGTGGGGATCGTACCCAAAAATATGCACTAAAAGTATTATGTCCCTGTTAGGAGACCTAGCCATGTCAGAAGCTAGGTATTACACTAGTAATTTTCCCTGTTAAAGGATAAAAAAACCCTGTTAGGGGTATATACTGAGATCACTGCTCATACAATCAAAAATATGTCTATGTTACAATGTTTTATAAAAATGAACATAAAAAACAATTTTCTATACTTAAGTAGTTCAATTTGTAGATTGCATCACCATCTATCTGATTCTAACATCACAATGCATACATTCAATCATTCGCACATCATCCATACTTCGGTTCTCAAAATATCTCCATATATACTTTATTACATACCCAGTCAGCTCCCAAATACATAAAAAAAAATGGAACCAACACTTATACAAAAAGTAAGTAAAAATTTGATGATCATACGCTACCTAAATATAGGTAATACACAATCTATAATGTCCCTCCAGCCCTGTCAAGTCCTGGTTATGCTCACTAGAAATTAGGAAGAGCTATATGTGAGAATGATCCTTCTTGAGATGGTTTCTTAAACCGAACCTCTTACAACTCACCATAACTTCATATTTTAATAGGGGAAATAATAAAATTTACATAAATATGTGCCTTTATATCTTCATGTGTGTCAATGATAGTTTAGGACCTTAATGCTAAAAGGATCACCTGATAGACTTATATGCTTATATGTGAGATGCTCATTATTAATGTTTAAAATTATCTTAGGTTAATTAATTA
>MU226024.1:231478-262033 GCA_018584345.1 Thuja plicata
TCCCAATCATTCTCCTGCTTGAAAAAGATCATCAATAGGAGCACATTATCCTTGCCAGGTTGGGATCTATAACCTACCCAAAATGAAAAGACTTTCAGATAACCCATCCGGCTTAAAGAAGGAAAGGTAGGGGAAGGGAAACCTGGAAAGAATTTCCTACCTAAGGGAGACCTAGACCTAGACTCAAACAAGACTAGACTTGACTATGACTTCAAAATCCTCCACTTTGATAGCATGAATACAAGATGAAAAGTGCGGCAACAAGGTGTATCTCAAGAATTGATAGCTTAGGAGTTATCCAATCTTCAGCATACCAAATATTCCCATGAGTCTCCCTTTCTCTATCTCCAACACACTCAACTTTTCCAATAGTCTGGACACTTAATTGTCTGACTCTAAGAAAGAGTGTGAGGAGGTCTCACAACTATGCATAAGCTTATCTACAGTCTTCCTGTCATTATCTATAATGTCCTTAATGTTCTGAAGGTGTCGAATAGGGTTTATACATTAATTGTATAACTTCCTTCCATGTGTCACACAACTCTTTGCTTTAGACATTGTTTTTTCCTGTATTCCCAAGTTCCATGAAATAGACTTGCATACTTTCTCTAACTTCTTTGCTAATTATTTATGTTATTCTTTTTATTATGTGATCTTCTTTAAGGACTCATAGTGACTTTCAAATTCATCCAATTCCTTGTTCAAGTTCTCTATAGTGTCCTTTCCCTGGAAAAGAAGAGGTATAGGTATGATTTTTTTGACGGTATCAACTTCCATGTCCAATACCCTTGAATTATTCTATATTTTATGCTTCAATCTCTCCTTATCTTTTACAAATGTGATGTAAGATAGCTTCATCAGTTCATCTTCATCCATACTCTCCACATCTGCACTCAATATTTTCTCTCCACTTGCCAAAAATAAGGTTGAAGAAACATGTGTCATTATTTCTTGTTTTACTTCAGCCTTGCTCTTTGGTTCCGTCACAACCTCAGCAATGTTTTCTTTCTCTTGACTCTTAGAGGACTCTTCCTCGGTATATTTTTCCTTATTTTTATCAATCTCGGGAACAATGTAAGTGTTTCCTTCAAAAGGATCATTCATATCTAGTTAGGTGTCCAAAATTGTACGCATACCAACAATAAATAAATTAGGTTTCTTTACTGTACTAACAAATTGGCTATTATCCTCTCCATCCTTAGGTGAATCAATGTTGATTATTGAAGGCTTTAAGGACCCTCCCCTGATGATAGTTTTAGGATTAGTATCCTTAGGTCTAGGAGGTGTAATTTTCTCAGGTTTATCTTCCATTAGAATTTTGTCTATTTCCTTGTGAGTATCCTCAATTACCTCATCATACTTTCTTTCCATTATCTTGATAAACCTGGACTTAGTTCTTAACAGGGATTTCAGTATATTCATAATTATTTTATGGCCATCATATGATATTACTGGTAATATTTTTTCAATAGATTTTACCCTAATTTGATAATCTTCTTGTAGTGATAATTGTTTCCTCACTTCAACTTTGTCATACAACTCTTGAGCAATACTTCTAGCCATCTCTAACAAATTCTTCATGAAAACTAACATGTTAATCACAATATATTCTATAAGGATTTGATCATTTTAATCATACCTATCATAAAATTTGCTTACTTGACTTGACTTTCCTTGGTCCTCAACTATTTTCTCCATCAGTCTCAAGTCAGGTTTCCAGAGTTGTCTGCTGACAAGTTTATCTTATGATTTCTTCTCTTCTTCTTCTATCTTCTTCTCTTCTTCCTTCTTTTCTAGATCTAACTTCTTTTCTTCATTTGTCCTTTGTTTCTTGGGTGGGGAACTTTGTTTAGAGGACCTTGTTCTCTTCATAGAGGTTTCTATAACCTTCATGGTCTATGATGTCTCCATAGGTACTTCTTCCATAGTAGAGGATGGAATATAATTTTTCTCAGTGTCTAGAGGTGGAAGAGCTGCATGGCCAGAGCTCACCACTCCAGATGCTCTTTTAGTCATCTTCCTTCTTATCTCATTTATCTCTACTTTAGTAATGTCATCTTTACCAGCTAGATTGTCTACAACATTTTCAATTTTATTTCTCATAGTTTTTCTTGTTTGTTCATCTCTGATCTTAGAGGATTTCTCCTCATATGTACCCCATATTTCCTTTAATGGATCTAACTAAAGATAGTATTGTAATATAAGAAAATCTAATATGAGAAAATGGATGGTTTATTAGAATGTAATATTAAATAATGATGTGGGGTAGTAATTGAATGTATTGTTGAGATAGTGGAGAAGGTAAGATTGTCCTCTTAATCCCAAATTTTATAAAGGGAAGATACGAATTGATTAACCCTAAAGAAAGGATAAATGCATAAATGAATCAACCTATTAAGGATAGGGATAAAGAGAAAAACCCTAAATTCTATTTTATAGAAGAGATTATGCAATAGATAAATAGAAATATTAAAACCTTAATTGAAATGAATTGAAGACAATTACTAGCCTCAAAATGCAATAGCTCTGAAGAATGTTTTTTTCGGGTGTTTGTATTGAGTTGTCAGAAATTCTGCAACCAGATCTGGAACAAAAATGTAGAGATAAATAAAACATAGAAATATTTTCTGAATCTAGCTTAGGTCCAATTTTGACCCAAAAATGAATGTCACCTTTGACCCAAAATGTCTGATTCTGACCCAGAAAGTATGATTCTAACCTACACAGTCTGACATAAAATCTATTTCTAGATCCTGAAAGTTTGTTAAAAAGGGTATCCAGATATGCACTCCAATTCATTGTTTCAAACCTATCACTGCAAGAAAAATGGGTTTTTTGTTGGGGGGAAGGGGTTTTCCTTGGTCAAACCCTGGTTTTGTAATTAACCTTATAATTGAATTGAAATTGCATAAGTAAACAAAGTAAATGAACAAATTCACCTTGCTTGTATAGAAACCCTTGTGGTGGATTCGAATCCTTGGATCCACAAGTATGTATGCTCCAAAAGAATGTAGAATGTAGAATGTGGGATGTAGGATATCTCAAATCAATCTCTTTTAGATCTTCAAAACCAATCTTGAATGGATCTTGGAATAGGAAGAGGCTTGGAGTAATGTAGATCGATAAATCTTCAACAAGAGGGCTCCATAGAGCTTGAATCCTTCAATGGCTACCAATGGATCTCCTTGATGAATTGAATGCTTGAATTTCTTTGAATTCTTGAATGCTTGAAACTAGATTATTTCTTCAATAGATCATGAATACAGTTTGGATGGATGAAATTGTTTCTTGCGTCTTAGATTTCATTTTTCAAGTCTTAGATGGTTATTATAGAAAATGAGAGGAGAAGGCTTCCTTATATACCAATCTAGGCCACAATCTTCTAGAGGGGCCTACATAAGAGAATTAAATTCCAATTAGACTTATATCCCTAGAAGTGGACCTATATTAAATATAATTTCAAGAGTCATTTCCCCAAAGACTGAAATAGTCGACCCAGAAGCAGGAATTAAATCTTTCCAAAGCCCGACATCCAGAAACCCCAGAAACTTGAAATCTAGATCCTGGGTCAGAATCAAGGTTGATTCTAACCTAGGTTATGGTCAAGGTTGACCTTGACCTAGAAATGTTGATTTTGACCTGGAGGTCAAAAATCTCAGGTTTGCAGTTTAGGATGCCAGAAATAGGCTGGAGAAAAGTGGGAAATGGAGCAGAATAGGGGGAAAAGATAGATCCAAGTTAGAGACTCATTCAACGCACTTGACATGACCCCAAACCACTTACTCAGAGAGCTAAACCAGTCTACAATGGAAGTGCTTCCATTTTCCGACTATACATTTAGCCCCCACTTTAGCAAGTGTATGGACTCGATGAAAACTCTTGGTAAATGAAGAAAAGATAATCCTATTGAAATCAAAGGGACAAAACAATCCTCAAGCTCCCAAGGAATTAATTTTTTGTCAACCTAAGATTATAATAAGAGAGACATCACCAATCAAAGAGAAAAAGAGAGAGGGTATGATTACCTCACCCAATCAGAACTTATGTCCCATTGTGAACCACACAAGGAAACAGTGCAACTAGAAAGATGAAGTTGAATCGCCTAGTGAATGTGGTTACTCACTAGTCAACCCATCAGGGATATTCGGTCTTAAGGAAACCTTCCATACTTAAGGGATCAAAACATTATAAATTGAAACTAGAGGGATCAAGATATTAGTACAAATTTAAACTATAGGGATCAAGAGATCCTATAAGGTAAAAATCCATGCTTTAAGGATTAGTCTTTAATCCATAAAGGGAAAAAGTTTTAAGTTTGAAAATATTTTGAAAGTGCGTGTGTGCAAAAAGTGAGTAGAGCATATGTCCCCATGTTAAAGTCTTTGCTAACACTTTAACAGGAGAAATGGATTTAACAGAAATATAAACAACTCTTATGATTACATTTCCATTACGAGATGCTCCCAAATGAAGACAAATCAAGGAAAATACCAAATAAACATACAAAGAACACATAAGGGATCTACCTACTATGGGGAAAGTATGATCATAAGATAATATATATGTATGATATTAAAGCAAATGAATTGAAATCATTCCCCAAAGAAAGTAAAACTACAATCAATGGAGGAATGAAAATGCAAGAGTTACGAAGAAGAGTCTTTTTGGACCACAACATGGAGACCAAAAAGAATCAGTGCTACCATGTCGCAAATCCAAGAAGACTAAAAAAGGAAAAAATTTACAAATGATAGCACTAGTACAACATAACATGAAAACAACATATATAATAATAGAGATACATATAGAGGAATTGTACAACAGGATTGATTCCTTTATCACCTTGCAACAACAAAGTAACAAGGGTCATATAAAAGAATCTAAAAAACATTTAGCAAACATATTATGGGAAAAGCACAATACAAAAAGAAAACACAAAAAAGGCTACCATGAAAGAAAAACTAATCAAGCGCATCTCCTACTCTCCCTATCTAGTTTATATCTTTTAGAGAAGGTGGGAAACTCACAAGAGGGACTATATCCAACACAGTAGGAATAATAGCCAGTTCGAAACAAGGATCCTCTTTAGAATCATGATGTTCGAGACTGGGTGTACTTATCAATTGAGTTGAACTCATATGAGGTAAATCAATATCAATATCGATGGTCTCATATTCATCACTAGGATTGATAGGATCATCAATAGTATTTTCTTATAAAGATTAATTAAAATAGGATCTAAGATGTGAATAGAATCATCATAATCATTCATCTTAATATCATTATGAATATTAACTTCCTCCAACACATCAGGCATAGGCTGGTCAAAAGAAGGTAAATAATTTGGAAGAATAGAGGAATGGGCCCTAGCATTAGCCCTACACTTCTTACAACATTCATTAGCAGATCAGTTACGCTTCACTTTGTTTGACACATGTTGAGAACTAGGAGGAACAACAACTGGTTCTTTCATAGGCTAGAGAGGAGGATTCTTAGTAGGCTGAGAAGAAACTCTAGGAGGTTGAGTAATAGAGATAGAAGTAATGTATAAAGGAGGTATGGTAATGTATAAAGGAGGTATGGAAGGAGTGGGCAAAAGACCATAGTTAAGATCTATCTGAGGCACACTTAACTTGACAATATTGCAATGATTATAGGCTTGATACAAAAAAAAATGGTTATCAAGGTAAGGAGGACATGAATTAGGTAATGAAGGCCAAAATAAATCAAGAGTAGCACAATCTCTAGGCCTAGAAGGTTGATACAAACTGTGATTAATCATTTTCATTTTTCCATTGTGAATGAACTTAATACACTTATGAATAGGAGAAGTAATGAATTACATGGAATTTAACCAAGGCAAACCAAATTTGAATTGAAACTAATCAGAAGTAGGAACGATAATGAAGGTAGTCTACAACTTTACCACAAAGTTCAACATGCAAGTTAATAGAACCAAGTGAAGGATAGAGAAAACCATTCATTAGATGTATCATAACAATCATGTTGTAGGTTTTTCATAAAAAGGTTTTCCTCGTTAATGAAATTTATTAAAGATGTGGGATCAACAAGATAACCACACATAGGTATCTTATCAATCCTAGAATAAAAATAAAGGGGACCATCGGGAGCCTTGATAGTCTTAGAATCATCAAAGGTCATTGAGAGTTCCCTAGGTCATTTATCCCTAGTTTGTTTCTGAGGTTTAGGTGGAACTTGAAGTTGAGGTTGAGATTGAGGAACTTGAATAGGAGGTTGAGATTGAGGTTGGGGTGGAGAGATAGGTCAAGAAAAAAAAACATGATCCACATGGTTAACAATATGATTGAGATCATCCATCTTTGAATCATAAACAATATCCAAAGAAGATGGCTAAATAATGGTATTAGTATCATGTGTAGGCAAAGGATTTGTATAAATTTGAAGGTTTTGATTAGGAGGAGAAATAGATTTGTTCCCACTACCATTAAAATTATCAACAGATAATGCATTAGAATCAATTAAGTCTTAAACCTTATGCTTTAGAGAATAACACTTCTCAGTATCATGACCATGCTAACGATGATATTGACAAAAAGCTTTAGGATCAAAGGATTTTGATGCCATCATAGTAGGGAGAAGAGGTTGAATAGGAGGAAAGGTAATAATATTAGCACTTAATAACCTACTCATAATATTATATAAAGATTCAGAGATAGGAGTAAATGTACAATTCATACAGAAAGCAGTGGATGCAGAAGTGGCATTGTTGGATGAAAAAACAACTTGATCAATGACTACATTCGCCTGTTTATTTATCTTGACATAATTTTTAGGTTTCTAAAACTTATTAGGATTACGAGCGGCATCACTCTTATCAACAGGAATAGGATCCATTGGAGTTTTTCTCTCAAATTGACTCACTTGTAATTGATAATGATGAAGTGTTGCATAAAGTTGTTGAAAAGAGGTAAATTCAGTAAGCAGAATCTTATCTCTAATATCCTTTTGTAAATTAGAAATAAACATATGTTGAATATCAATAGCAGGAATAGGATAAGAAATCTGAGCATACAAATGCTTAAATCTACCAATAAAATCAGTCAATTTTTCCTTAGTGTTTTGTTTATAATGCATTAAATCAGTTAAGGAAACTTGCGGACCAATGTTATTTTGAAATTGTTGGATAAAAGTATTAGTAAGTTTAGGAAAAGAATCAATAGAGTAAGGAGGTAAAGAACAATACCATTATAAGGCCTTATCACAAAAAGTTCTAGCAAACAACTTTCCTAAAATCCTATGGTCATGAGCATAATCACTAAAAAGGATTTGAAATGTTTTAACATGAGTGATAGGATCTCCCTTACCATTGTAATTCTCAAGATGAGGCATATTGGCTTGCTAAGGGACAATAGCATGAATAATTTCTAAGGATAAAGGACTACCCATGTCACATGTAGGAATGCTAAACATGGATTGAGTTAAGGATGCAAGATGTTGTTGTAAAGATGACAGAGTTTGAGCCAAACTAATGATTGTGGAATCATTAGAAGAAATAGGTTGCATAGAAACATTAGGAAAACTAGGGAAAGTGTAGGAAGTAGCAGGAAGGGAAGACACAACTAGTGGAACACTTTGAACCACATTTGGAAGAGGATTGGAATAAGAAAAATGAATGCTATGGTAAGAAGGTTGTGAGGTAGGTAGAGACATTGGTGGAACACTCACAAGAATAGATGTAATTGGAAGTGATGTATTCATCAAAGGAGGAGTGTAAATAGGAATGCTAGGTAAAGGGATGGAAGAAGGTTCCCCACTAGTGACAGGAGGATTGAATCCTAGATCTTGAACCTCTTGAGATAAAGGTTTAACATTAAAATGCACAAGATGAGTGATACCATGCAAGAGATTAACACCTTGATCACTATCATGAAGGAATTTCTTAAGAGCCTCTATAGCTTGGATATAATCTTGATTATTGTTTTCTTGAATAAGCCAATTTCTCATTTTATGAAGTTTGGTTGAAAGTTTTCGGACTTGTTCAGGAGGAACTCTTAAAGCATCATCCTCATCATGAGAAGAGTGAAAAGAGTTATGATACATAGAAGGATTAGAATCATGAGTGGTCAAATTTTCATCCAGGATCCTAAAGAAAGGAGAGGAAGACTTAGGATCAAAGGAACCCATAATTCTATGTCTTCTTCTAACCAGGATACTATAGGTAGGACTAGAAGTAGTAAAGCTCATGCACCAATGCAATGAAAATGAACTAATTTAGGAAAAAAAAGATTTTGATTTTAATTTTTGAATTGTAAATGCAAGAACATGAAAGAAAGCTAATCTAATATGCATACAAGATCTAACATAAAAATGTAAATATAACACCAAAAAGAATGAGTTGTCTATCGTGGGTTCACCCAAATGTAATATAAGAAAATGGATGGTTTATTAGAATGTAAGATTAAATAATGAAGTGGGGTAGTAACTGAAAGTATTGTTGAGATAGTGGAGAAGGTAAGATTGTCCTCTTAATCCCAAATTTCATAAAGGGAAGATTCAAATTGATTAACCCTAAAGAAAGGATCAATGCATAAATGAATCAACCTATTAAGGATAGGGATAAAGAGAAAAACCCTAAATTCTTTTTTATAGAAGAGAGTATGTAATAGATTTAGAAAGATTAAAACCTTAATTAAAATGAATTGAAGACAAGTACTAACCTCAAAATGCAACAGATCTAAAGAATGTTTTTTTTAGGTGTCTGTACTAAGTTTTCAAGAATTCTACAACTGGATCTAGAACAGATATGTAAAGATGAAGAAAACCTAGAAATATTTTCCGAATCTGGCTCAAGACCAATTTTGACCCAAATATGAATGTCACCTTTGGCCCAAAATGTCCAATTTTGACCCAAAAAGTTTGATTTTGATCTGCACAATTTGACAGAAAATCTATTTCCAGATCCTGAAATTTTGTCGAAAAGGGTATCCAGATCCGCACTCCAATTCACTATTCTGAACCTATCCTTGCAAGAAAAATGGTTTGTTTGTTGGCGGGGAAGTGGTTTTCCTTTTTCAAACCCTATTTTTTTAATTATCCTTATAATTGAATTGAAATTGCATAAGTAAACAAAGTAAATGAACAAATTCAACTTGCTTGTATAGAAACCCTTGTGGTGGATTCAAATCCTTGGATCCACAAGTATGTATGCTCCAAAAGAATGTAGAATGTAGAGTGTAGGATGTAGGATGTCTCAAATAAATTGCTTTTAGATCTTCAAGAAAAATCTTGAATGGATCTTGGAATAGGAAGAGGTTTGGAGGAATGTGGATGGAGAAATCTTCAACAAGAGGGCTCCATAGAGCTTGAATCCTTCAATAGCTACCAATGGATCTCCTTGATGAATTGAATGCTTGAATGTATTTGAATGCTTGAGAGTAGATTCTTTCTTCCATAGATCATGCATAGACTTTGGATGGATGAAATTGCTTCTTGCGTCTTAGCTTTCCTTTTTCAATTCTTAGATATGGTTATTAGACAAAATGAGAAGAGAAGGCTTCCTTATATACCAATCTAGGGAAAAATATTCTAGAGAGGCTTGCATAGGAGAAATAAATTCCAATTAGACATATATCCCTATAATTAGACCTATATTAAATATAATTTCAAGATTTGTTGCCCCAAAGACCGAAACAACCAACTTGGAAGTGGGAATTATATCTTTCCAAAGCCTGACATCTGGAAACCCTAGAAACTTGAAATCTAGACCCTAGGTCAGAATTGAGGTTAATCTTGACCTAGGTCAGGGTCAATTTTGACCTTGACCTAGGTTAGGGTCAAGGTTGACCTTGACCCAGAAAGGTCAATTTTGACCCTAAGGTCAAAAATTTCAAGTTTGCAGTTTAGGATGCCAGAACTAGGTCAAAGAAAAGTGGGAAATGGGGGAGAATAGGGGGAGAAGCCATATCCAAGTCAGAGACCCATTCAAGGCACTTGACATGACCCCAAAACACTTACTCAGAGGGCTAAACTAGTCTACAATGGAAGTGCTTTGATTTTTTGACTATACAAGTACATTCTTAACCTTCATAGTTAATACTTCTTTACTCACTTCAAACCCCATAGGGTAACACCACTTCATCCTCGGGTCAACTACCTCAAAAAAAACACAATCAGTTTCAACAATGAAATAGATTGTCTCCTTATAATTTTCTACCATTTCTTCTGGTATCCTCATTCTCTATTTCATCTCTCTCTGTAGGATTTTAATCATTGCAAATATTTCTCCATCTACCCATGTGCTATCATGTCTTCTGTAGCTATTTGATACTTGTATACCACTGGGTTCATTATATTTCCAATATCTATGGTGCATACTTGGGGACTTATGCATAATGTGTATATACATATGTATCAAAATTGATCCAAAACTGAATGCCTTAGTCCTATCTGTATATATTTGTTTCACATTCTCCATGAACTATTATACAAGAACTTCGTATATGTTATACTTGAGATTCTCCTTTACCATCTTATATGCCATCATTATAGCACCAACAAAAATTGAGTTAGGTCAGCTGATATAATGAAGTTTGTATCCAATAATTGTCATAAAAAGTCTAACATCTTGCTGGAAGATGTCAACCATTGTCATTGCTCGCTTATCCCATTTTGATTGGGTTAAGGTTTCCCCTGCTTCTTGGTGTTCTTCTCTACAATGGGGATGACTTCAAATTTATCTAGACCAGTAATTTCATGGATCAACTCGCTGCAAATATTCACATGTAGCTCACCAATCCAAATGAATTGGTCATGTACTATGCTCAACAAGATTTTGATCCATTCGTCTTCATCAAACTCATGCAATTCTATCATTTTTATTATGTTGAGATTCTCAAGATGAGAAAAATCATCCTTCCACTTTCCATTCTCTTTAATCATATCCTTCATTTCCTTGAAGATCTCAAAATCACCTAAGGATTCATACTTGCAATGGATATAATCCCTAATATCCTCTATGTGAAGAACTCCATAGGGCGTTTGAGAAAATACACCTTTCAAATCATCCTCAATGGATTTGCAAGGATGTCACTTAAACTTCTATCAAGGTATTTCAGAAACATCAAATATCATTGATGTATCCATATTCATAAGTTCATGAGTGATCTAAATACCTTTTGATTCTTGATTCTATGAATTTTTGCTTCGTCCAATCACTCAATACTCTGGCTTCTTTGATCTTCTTGCTCAAATATTTGTTCTTCTTCAACTCTTCTCTTTGAATTATGATTAGATAAGTTCTTTTGTTTTTCTGTATATTTTGTTGTGTAAAGAAATGATACAGTTCCCCATAAACTCATCTCTACAAATGATCCAGTCAACTAACAATCTGGCAATCACATGATATGGGTTGTAAAGCTATGAAATCACATATACATGTTCCATAACATTTATACATACTCTCCCTAATCTCACAAGAGCTTATTCTTCATAATCAGGGCCTAGATAGATTTTTGATGTCTCTTTCAAATTCTCCCCTTAAGGCCATGCTTGGTCATCTAGGATGATGTAGCAATATTAGCATTAGGAGAAGACTCAGTAGTATCTATTGACTCTCCCTGAACCTTTTCCTCACTTGGTTCTTTTACCTTCCATACCTTTTCACTGTTCATATCTCCTTCTTTCCTAAAATGAGTTTTGAATTTATCCATGCAATCATTAAGACTCTTACCAATATCTCAAATATTCTTCTTTACAACAATAGGTGGAGGTACACTTGATCTATTCTTAGTTACATTGTATCTACAAAACTTCACTATGTGTCCTGGATTATTAGATTTGTAGCATGTAGGAGCTGGTATGTTCTGATTAATCTATAACTTACAATAATTTTTCATGTGCCCAAAGTTATTTCACTTATAACATGTGATCTTGGTTTTTTTTCCTTTTCTAAAGTAATATTTATTGGTTCTTGATTGATCAGGTTTCCTCCATTCTGTCTTCTTGTGTTTGTATTCATTACAATTGAAAAATAACCAGAAAAGGGTTTGTAAGTAATTTTACCTCTGTAGTGTCTCTTCATGTGTCCAAGTTTTGTCTCATCCAAAGCATCTACCTCTGAACGGTCTTCTCTGACTTATAGGTTCTTCATGATTAGGTATTTCTTCATCAGTATTTACTTCATATTTTTTGTCCTGAGTCTTTGAACTTTCAGCTTCATTAAAGCCAACTCCATTCATGTCTCCTTTAGGTTTTTGTCTATCTCTCTACTCATCAATTTTATCACTGCTCATATGAATTTTTCAATATGTTTCTTAGCCTCAACAAGTTCTCCCTTTATGATCTAATTGTATTTCTCTAATTCTACATATTTGTTCTTATAGTCATCAATGTCAATCTGCATTTTTCCTATCTGAATATTAGCACCTTTTAAGGTTTCTTCAATTTTGTTTCTTTCATATTTTACCTGTTGAATCTCTTTAGCCATTTGAAAAGTAGTTCATGATCAAGATTCAAAGTATATTTCTCTTGTTCAAGTTTTTTTATCTGATCTGATGTATCACTGTGTAAATCCTCTTTTATCTTATCCATAATATCTTGCCTTTGATTTCTGGAAAGTTCAAGATTTTTTTCTAGTTTCTTGGTGAAACCCTCTGCTCTTCATAATTTGAATTTCAAATCATCATTATATACTTTTTTCTTTATCAAGGTCTTCAAGTGTTGCTTCAAATGTTTCTTCCAAACTATCTAAATTTATCATGATCTCCCTTAAGCTATTAGGATTTCTCTCCAAGGGCAAACATCTCTGATACCAATTATTAGTATTAAGTAATAATCATAGGGGGGTGACTCAGTATTATAGCACTTTAAACTTAAACTTATCAAATTCCAACTTAACTAGATAATTTTTGAAATGACAAGAACATACACACAAAGTACACAGCTAATAACACCATGAATTTGTTCTTGAGGAAACCCTGGCCAAGGGAAAACTCCGGTGGGGATGGTCACACAAATATGCACTAAAAGTATTGTATCCATGTTAGGATACCTAGCCTTGGTAGGACCTGAGTATTAAAAACTATATTTCCCTCTTAAAGGAATAAAAAACCCTGTTAGGGGTATACACTAAGCTCACTGCTCATACAATCAAAAATATGTCTCTGTTTACAATTTATTTTTATCAAAAATGAACATTAAAAAGAATATCATATGCTTAAGTGATTCTAGTTGTAGTTTGCATCACCATCTATTTGATTCTAACATCACAATGCATCCATTCATTCATTCACACAAAATCCATACTTTGCTTCTCAAAATCTCTCCATATATATACTTTATTATATACACAGTTGGCTCCCAAATACATCACAAAATGGAACCAACACTTATACAAAAATTAAGTACAAAGTCGGAGATCATACACTACCAAAATATAGGTAATACATAATCCAAATCCAACATAGAAATTTTGTATTTCATGTTACACTCCCTCAATCATCGCAACCATTCAATTGCTTTGTCTTGTTGTATCATTGTCTTTGCATGACTTCAAACATCTGTATCTTTCATCTCTAAAATCCAAAACTCAAGCAACCTTGAATGAAGGTCTAACACACCCAAAAATAGCTTCCTCTAACCTTGCATGTCTTCATTCAACATATAAAGTGTTCGCTGCCCAAAATTGTACTCTTTTACCTTGCAAAAAGATTTATGGACTTGGTCATTTTTACAAGCCTTAACTCCAAAACTATGTTTCACTCCAAGTGATCATTCATAAATGATGTGTTTCCATAAATCACAACTTAACATGTTCCTAAACACTCTTGAATGAGCCACTTTCCAACAATAATTCATAATTAGAATCAAGTACACTTGTCAATGAGCACCAAAACTTTGTGTACTAAACCTCTTCCACATATATAACTGAAACTACTCATACTTTAAAAATAACATACCACTAACCACAATTGTCCAACTGATACCTCCAACAACCAACCGATACCCCCAGGTAGTCAATATGAATTTTTTGACAATAATGAAAACAATGCCAGCATCTCAATAAATCTAATAGGTGTATGTGATAAAACCTACCTGTCAAACACAATCACTCAAACATGCAAACAACAAATATTAGTCATTAGGAATCACAAATAAGTTAGCATATTCAAATGAAAGCTTGAAACAAATGGGTTTACACCACAACCTCCTATGAGCCAAACAAGTGCACCCACGCCTTGTTGATTTCTCTTAGAGATATTTGTGGGTGTGTTCTCCCAACACAATATTAAAAATCCCACTAGATTGATGAATGAAAGCTAAATGAATACTAATGGATAATGAAGAGCTCAAGAACAAGTATGAGGAACTTGTTTCAAGCCTTCACCAAATGTGGATGAAGATGAAAATACTACACTAGGATGATATGAAATATCAAAGAAAACTAAGATTCATTCACCATGATTACCTAAGATGTGATTTCTATATTTTCTAAGAAAATGAACATGTAAATGCACTATAAAATTCTAGCACTAAACTAGCATGATAATAATACATAAATGAGAGATGATTTTCTCTTGACGTTGGCCTATATTTATAGATTTTTTGGAGGAGAGAGAGTGGGCTTGGATGAGGTGAAGCTCATGCAGCATCCACATAGGTGCCACATGAGGGACACATAAGCCATGCAATAGGCCCACTTTGCTCACACATGTGTGAGCAAATTTTGATGTGATGGGTCAAGGTGTACTTAAAGTACACATGTGAAGGATCTTGTAAGAGGTGTAAGAACTTTAGTTCAATGAAACACTTTTAGAAAGTGTAATAAGGTGTCATCATGGGTGTAAGAAACCTTGTTGGCACAAAATTAGGATTATTTGGAAAAGTCAATTTTTTGAAATTTGCTCACACATGTGTGAGCAAATAATTAGGACTAATTTGTGTAGGAATCAAGAAACTAGCCTAATTAACCTCAGTTAATTAGTCAGTAGATCTATTTGGTGAGAGTGATGTCAGGTAGGGTAGGATCTAGGTTCAAATTAGCTTAATCCAAATTAAATTTAGATTAATTAGAGTTTAGTAGAATTAAGTCATGTGGAGGAATAAATAAATTAAAAATTTATTTAAAAGAGATTAATGGGGGTAATATATATAAATAAGATTTAATACATTAAAGAGAATAGTATTTAGATTAAATTTAAAGACTAAGGAAAGTGAATTGTATTTAATTAAATAAATAGAAGAAGATAAAAATTATAATTAATTAATTATAATGTTATGGGAATATTAATTAAATCAATATAAGGACAATTTTAGACTTCTACATTTTGCCCCTCTTTGATGCAGCATCAAAACTGGTGTTGCGTCAAAGAAAATAAAATAAGATGCCCCAGAAAGGTTAGGAAAACCTAAGGCAACGAGAGTGGAGGAGTGTGCCCCCTCAAGAAAATAATAGGAAAATAATAAAATTTAATAAAATTTTCTCGAAAAAGGTAGGAAAAGAGCGAAAGAAGACCAATTGCATGGCATGTCCAAATGAAATAAAGGAAAAATGGGGACCATGGTGAGGAACGGGGAGAAGGATGGAAGAAACAAGCCCTAAGGGGCAGTTAATAGTCCACCAGGGCCCAAAGAGATGTCACTTTCACTCACAAAGAGAAAAAAAGATAGAAGAAGAGAAGAGGGATGATAGCAGAGTGAGAGCGTACGCAGCTTGGGGAGCAGGTTAGGATCCATCAGTGATGTGCAGACGCTGGATCACCAGTGAGTAGTCGAAGGCCTCCTTATCCATTATGCATTTAATATTTTTCAATGCATTTATGGTGCCTTAAATGCGCTCCAAAATGGCCCGCAGTGTAGACGACGGTCGCTTGACCACTGTCTACACAGATGGTGATCAACAGGTCATCATCTTCATAGATGACCGATCAACGATCGATGTCTGCACAGATAGATATCACTTCATCTTTGTTTGTGAGGGAAGAGGGGGGGAAAGGATGGTGGAGACAGTGGAGTGAGAACTCTGCCATCTGCGTGGGAAAGAGGCAGTAGCCTAAATCATCATCTCTACAGATCAGCGTCTGAGAAGAACCATCATCTATGAGGGTGAATCAATGTCTCTACCGATTGACCCGGAAATAGAAGAAAAATGAAGAAAGAAGAAAGAGGGGAGGGTCTAGGAGCATTTTTCGATGCCCAAGATTAGGCTAGGGGCATTTTTAGATGCCCCAAAATTGTATTTGATATCTGACATGAGCTTGGTGGATGCAAGAGGATACTCTTACCTTCTAGGTGAGGGAGTACTTTCCAGCGACCATGGTTCTAGAGCATGAGCTGACTATTGTAGAGTGGGGGATTATGACACTATGTGGGCTGGAGCATGTACACCTCTGGCCTCATTTGAGAGTGCATAATGTGCTTATGTCAGCACTGATCCAGAGGTGGCATAGCACCACTTTGAGCTTTCACTTCCCTACAGGGGAAGCCACAATCACCCTTCACAATGTGTGGAGGATCTACAGAGTGTTGATTCGGGGGGCTGATACCCGAGTACTGCTTTAAGGGGTTAGAGATGTATATGGAGATGACTTTTGAGAGGAGATATGCCGACCTATAGACTTCACAAAAATGGATGTCATGGGTGGGAGCGATGGCACTATAGCCACAGTTGTGGTAGGTGGCCCTTTATCTAGCTGGAGTTATTGGGGGATGCCTAATTCCTGATCATGCAAGCAAGGGATTCTCTTTTGGCTAGGCTCGAGTGTTGAGAAGCATCATGGAGGATGGAGATTAGTATTGCTGGGGGTATACGATCCTTGGGCAGTTGTATTATGATTTGCACATGTGTGCCTACTGTAAGGGTAAGGCAATAGGACTGGGATGCACGTTGCTACTTGTATGGGCATGGGAGTATATTATGGTCGTACGAACAATCCTGACCCGAGAGACCAAAGGTCTTTTATGAGCCATTTGGATGCAGATATAGGACACCCATTAGCTACAAGTCTACAGACTAGTTGGGATACTGGCGCCAGACTATAGATGAGATGAGAGATATTCAATGGGCACCCTATGCAGGGTGTGAAGCATGGGGACACTAGGTCCCACAGTACGATGGATATGTCAAGGATAAGTTTTATGACTCAAATTATCTTAAATTTGTTCAGATACACTGTTGGATTATTGGGTGGACCTCATACATGATTTATAGGTATATGCCATCTAGAGTACAAAGGCAGATGGGTTAGATGTAGGAGGTCATGCCAGATGAGTTCCCACATCCTTTGGTTACACAAGAGGTTGGGAGTATTTGGGGGATGGGAGTGGATATCTAGATAGCACAAGGATCATAGATGGGGATGACTAAGGTGCCATGGATTTGGGCATAAGAGTCACTATAGGATGCAAGAGTTGTCCTAGCATATGCACAGTGGTGGCCAGTACACAAGCAAGTGAGACTAACAATGTCAGGAGTAGTGCAGGCGGATGAGAAGCTAGCACAGGGAGGAGATGGAGGAGGGAAAGATGGGGATGATGATAATGAAGATGGAGGGGATAGAGGAGGGGCCAAAGGGAGGAGAGTTTGGCCTAGGTTTGCAGTGCAAAGGAGGCAAGGATAGGTAGAGATACCTATAAGGAGGCAGCCACCAATGGTCCCAGGCATACAGGGACAGGATCAGGGATAGGGACATGATTAGGGATAGGGGCCACTAGTACAGGGACAGGAGCCTTAGGGGTCACTAGGATAGGGACCACCAATTAGGTGCATAGCCCAGGACATACACAATATAGTGGTGGTGGAGTGGGATAGTCTACACATTGAACTTGGCAGGGTACAAGGATTGTTAGCAACATATCAAGCGACTAAGGTGAGTGCACAAGAAGAGATCTAGCGGCTATAGGGTTTACTGGCTACTACATAGGCCACAGTTGGTAGCTTTCAAAAAGAGCTAACCAAAGTACAGGGGGAGCTAGCAATAGAGACAGCTCGATGGGATAGTGCTTAGAGGGAACTAGATCTTTTACAGGCCCAAGTGGACAGTGGGGAGTTTTCTATGGGGGAGATGGAGAGGAGCTAGCAGCCATGTCAATGTAGATAGAAGCTTTGATAGCAGTGCAAGACTCTATGTGGATCTGAGTAGAGACTTATAGATTAGAGAGAGATATAGCTCGTGATACATGTACTGCAATAGGGTTGGGTCAAGTGCTAGCAGATGCATTTACAACATAGAGGGAGGATGGCAGGTGAGGTTAGGAGGCCTTGTTCTACATGACATTATATCAAAGAGTCATGCCAGAGGCAGAGCAAGATCCCCCTTATATAGAGAGATCGATATCCCATATTATAGGTTAGGATTCATAGGGATCAATGGGGTTACCACCACATTCGAGAAAAGGTGCAGGGCCATCATAGACACCACCATGATTCTTCTCAGACCATTTTGATACACATTTTTGTATGATTTATGAGACACTTGATGTTTGACAGACATTTTGAGATATATACATGGACTTTATGGACTTTATTTATGATGCTAAATGATGTGATGTTTATGTTAGAATACTTTAGGGATAACTAAGAGGGGGGGTGAATCAGTTATCAGCAACTTTAAATCTTTATCTTAAACTTATTAATCCAGATTGATACAAAGTAAATGCACATACATATAACACATTACACAACACATCAATTTGGTTACGGGGAAACCAAATGGTAAAATCCCCAGTGGGAATTAGTACCCAGAAAGAACTATACTGTTTGTAGTGATCCCTGTTAAAAGATCTTCCAACCCTATTAGGAGTTGTACATTACAATGCAGTAGTATAGTGACTTGGTTAAGGGTTAGACCCTGTTAGGAGTCTTTTACAATAACCCTATTAGGGGTGGAGGACTCACTATCCAAGTGGTGAAGGCTACAACCTTCTGGTTATTTGATACACACTATAACAACAAGGTGAACTGCTGTTTGTGACACTGCTTATCTGATCAGTTCCTTTTGTGCGCCAATGCTTTAACCTCTTATAAAGAACTAAAAAAATCTTCTCTGTATTCTGAAAGCTTTAACTTCAATATCTATATTATCAACATATGATTAATATAGCTTTGCTGCTTTAGCACTCTACTTTACTTTTCTAATCTATGGCTTTCACAACTCTTCTTATTACAAATGACCTTCTATAAGTACATACACCAAGTATGAGATCATGGGACCTGTAGGACAACTCTTATTAACATCCTTGTCAGCTCTACTAAGCGCGCAATCATAATTACAACAGTGCAAGTACTAACTGAATAGACGCATTGCTTCACTAAGTCGGCTTCATCAATTTAACCATAACTTTGTAATATTCTTGAAATATGTTTGGCGCATTTAGATTAATATCAAAAACTCATAACTCATCATGAATATACACACGCATATCCTGAAGATAGGCACAACTTGATCAACACATTATATACATCAGCCTTAAACTGTTATTCCTCCAGAACTGTAACTGTCAATAATAGAATTACATATCTTTACTAAAACTTCATATCTGGGTCTGCGTGTATGAACATAGCATAGTAAACATGTCAACAACATGTATCTATCCACACTAGTCTTCATGTCATCATATGGATAAGTACATATAGAAGTACTATTGTGTATTATATGTTGTCATCAATGACAAACATACAATCAATCAATTGTTCAGAATCAAATCTCCAACAATCTCCCCCTTTGGCATTGATGGAAACATATGATAAAAACAAATTTTTTTCAAGGTGTCTTCTTTCTTTTACAATCTTCTCAATATCCTCATCAAAGATTTATCTACACTGCTACAGTTACTTAAACTGTGTATACTCCCCCAAAGTATAAGCTCCTTGTATGTGCTCCTTGTTTAGCTCTTTGTTTGTGTTCCTTGTTTTTAGTACATAATCCCCCATTGACAACAATGGAAAAGGGTGCCATAAACCATTTTGTACAGGTACTACTCCAGAAGTAGAGTAGTCAATCATTCATCAGTCACACAGGACTGGTGTACTTGCTACTTTTTCTAATCAGACTTAAGAGAGGGAATGACTCCCAACTTCTCCCTTAGATACTCAAAAGTATCCTTTGCTAAAGGCTTCATGAAAATGTCTACTAACTAATCTTTTGTGCTTACATAATCCAATGTCACTTCCTTGTCTGCAACTTTTTCTCTCAAAAAATGATACTTAATCTCTATGTGTTTTGTCTTTGCGTGCATCACAGGGTTCTTAGACATGTTAATAGTACTGGTGTTGTCACAATGAATAACAACAAGATAGTCAACCTGAATACCTAACTCTTTAACCATCTTCTTGATCCAAACAATTGTTGTACAATTCAGTGCTGCTGCAACATATTCTACCTCTGTCGTTGACTGAGAATTACAATTTTGCTTTTTGCTTGTCCAAGATAGCAACCTTTCTCCAAGAAATACTGCTCCTCCTGAAGTGCTCTTCTTGTCATCAATACAACCTGCCTAATCTGCATCAGTATACACATGAAGTTGTGTATTCTCTGATTTAGGATACCATGAACCATAGTCTATAGTTCCCTTAAGATATCTAAATATCCTTTTGATTTCCATTAGGAGATTATGCTTGGGTTCAGCTACAAATCTTCCAACAATGCCAACTACATTAGGTATGTCAGGTCTTGATTGAGTTAGATAAATTAGCTTTCCAATCATATATTTGTACAATGTTTTATCAACTGCTATGGAGTCATCATCTTTTGAAAGTTTACTTCCTGTGATCATAGGAGTGCATACTAGCTTGCAATCCTCCATCTCAAAGGTTTTCAATATTTCCTTTACATATTTTGACTGATTAATGAATATTCCTTTATCTATCTGTTTTACATTTAATCCAAAAAATTATTTTATAGGACCAATCATACTCATTTCAAATTCATTCTGCATTTCTTTTGCAAATGCTATACTAAGCTTGTCATTACCTCCAAATATAATTTCATCAACAAATATGGCAACTAATAGTAATCCATCAGGTGTTTCTCTTATGAACAAGTTGCAATCTGCTGCTCCTTTCTTGAATCCAATCTTGGTGAGATAACCATCTAGTCTCTCATACCATGCTCTTGGGGCCTGTTTCAGTCCATAAAGTGCTTTCTATAGACTGCATACCATGTTTGTTCTATCTGAAAGGTTAAATCCTTTAGGCTATTCTATGTAGACTTCTTCTTTTAAGTCACCACTCAAAAAGGATGATTTGACGTCCATTTGATAAACTTTAAAGTCTTTTAGTGTTGCATATGCCAAAAATAATTTTATGGCTTCCAATCTGCTCATAGGGGCAAATGTATTAGTGTAGTCTATTCCTTATCTCTGTGCATATCCTTTACATACTAATCTTGCTTTGTTTCTTATTACTGTACCTTCTTCATTCATTTTGTTTCTGAAAATCCACTTTGTTCCAATTACATTTTTATCACTTGGTCTAGGAGCCAATTCCCATGTGTCATTCTTGATTATCTGATGTAGTTCTTCTTTCATTGCATTTTTCCAATCAGAATCATTACAAGCATCTTCAACACTTAATGGTTCAATCTATGAGAGTAAACATACCTCTTCATCCACTGTTAGATTCTTTGCTTTTAATCTAGTCAAAACACTGCTACTCTGATCTCCAATGATATCATTTTTAGAGTGGTATCTGGATGTAAACTTAGAAACCTTAGGTGTGAAATCTTCCTCTATAATCTATGGTTCTTCATTGCATGAATCAGGGTCATTGCATGAGACATCAATACAATCAAACATTTCTTCAATAATAGTATCTTTACTATTAGGTCTGGGCTCTTCTTCAATCAAAGGTGTTGTTGGTTGTATTCCAGGTTTTACTTTCTTTTTCCTCGGTTCTGTGGTCTTCCTTCTCCAGGTTTTCATGTTTTCATGTCTTTCAGCCTAAAACCTGTGAAAATATTCATAAGTCTTAAACCCTAGCTCTCATTCAATGTTCAAAGTTGAAGAAAACCCTAAGGCATTGAATCGCTTATGTTTCTCAGTTACTTTTTGTTCCACTTAAGTCATGAGCTCTATTGCAATCGCATAGTCGCACAACTTAAAATAGCATATTCCTTTTTATCCCTGATTTAGCAATTAGCCTGTGTCCTGTAGTCTCATGCAGTAACCGAATATTCCCTGTTCTTTTCTAGACTTTGCGATTTGCTTTATGTCGTGTTATCACTGAATCATTTGAACAGAGCCATAATATAATCAGTGGGCCCGCAGGTCAGTCGAGTGATCGAAAGATGTTTTCCATAGTTAAGAATTTATTAAGAGACATCGCAATTACCTTTTGTCACATAATCGCTAAATGAGTTTAATGTGAAGTGTGATGCAAAGCCTTCAGTCGCACAGTCTCCAAAAAAGAGGCCAGTTAAGTTGAAACTGCTGAGACTTAGCGACTAACCTCTTACGGTTTTGGATAAAGCACAGTCGGGTTGTCGCCAGATAACTTAGTTTGCAAATTAGAAGAAGACATCTGTGAGGAGGTGAGTGGATTCCAGAATGATTTCTTAAAGGTATAAGTGTGTTTAGTGACTACGAGACTACTTAAGGGTAACTGTTAAGTCACAGGGTCTCAAAATGTTTTAAAGGTATGATAAGTCATTTGGCGATTAAGCGACAATCGTCAGATGAAGTTATGTAAGGATCATACGGTAGTTTCCAAGTCTGAGAATAAAAGACCCTAAGGAGAAAAGTCCTCGCGACTCAGTGGATAAGGGTATGTCGCGAGGTCGTAAGATGATTTTAAGGACAGAATTCTTTGTCGCGGTGTCTCATCAAGTTTTTGGCAATCAACATTTTCATTTGGTGATCAGGCGACTAAGGGTTGTCATGCAGTCTGGTGGAGAAAAGATAACATTGGGGGACTAAGATATAACTGCGAAAGATAACACTAACTGTTAGTCACATAGTTTGAGAAAGGAACGTGGGTTAGTGATAACCACTAGTGACATAGATTTTCCTTGTGTCACGTGGTCGCCAAATATGATTCTGGTTAGTAAAGATAAGGAAGGTGCACAGTCACTAGGTCTCTAGATAAATCATGGGTTAAGGATTGGGATCAGAAACAGAGAAAATGAATGCAGTCGCCTTGTTGCTTGATGTTGATTTTTGTAAAAAAGTGCTAGTATTAAATATGTTAGTATGAATTATTCAGCGGCCAATCAGATTTCCATATTTTGATTACTGTGCAGAAAAAGGGTAGCTGAGATGTATGAAAAAAGGCCAATCCCAGCATGACATGTCAGCTCATTCAAATTTTATAAGGTTTAGCCTAGGATTAAGTTTTACAAATTTGATTTTCCTATCACACTCAGGAAACTACGGCTAGGTTTTCAATTATGTTCACAGTATGTGGAATTTAAGACAGAATTGATGTTCTAAGAATCATCAGCAATGTACTTCGAATGGTTATTATAAGGAGACAATTGCTTGTTCATTTACATTCACCTTACTTTCAGAGTTTCTAAGCTGAAAGAGTTCAGTTGCCAAAACAGAGTAAATTCAAAAGTTTGCAGAGTTCTCTGAGAATTAAGAGTTCATTGTTTCCAGAATTGTGTGCAAGATAGTTTGTGAAGTCTCTGTGATAGATTTGTTTCAATACCAGTAACAAAGAGGAGAATTCAAACACTGAAAACATGAGCAGAGCAGTGAGTGTAGCTTCGACCAGCGGAGAAAGTGAGAGGGTGGAGGACGAGGCAAAGGGAAAAGTGAACTATTCAGATGAATTCCTCCGTCTCCTTCCTGGTTCAACACAAAATAAGAAGGTTAATTCTAATGTCCTCATTGATGAATATAAAGATATTCGAGATGCCGTAACTCCAGGAATAATAGGTTTTTCTCTCTTTAACTATTTTTATAAGAATTCTGATAAGGCCATCCCAGTATCAAACCCTTGGACCTGTGGTTTAGCCAGGTTACTTGTTCCTGATGTCTTCCTAGATGTAGACTTGTTCTTAGACCTATCCAATCACTATGATGTTTTATCTAATACCATCAGGGGGGATGATGGAACTGCCCTATTAATTTTGAATAGAAATTCATTCATGCAAGCATTCAGCTTATACAACACCATGTCTACCAGAATTGACATGACAAAGCAAAAACAAAGGTACACTTTGAAGCCTAGGATTGCTAGGAGCCAATTGCTAAAACATATGTTAAAATAAGTAAGAAAGTATTTAGATCCTATGTCTGGGGACAGCCCATATTATTACAAGGATCTACACTTTTATATCAAGTATGCTGCATATGCCCTGTGTAGAGTGTTGGGAATAGATGGTGATGCAGAGAAGATTGATGTACGGATTCTGATGATGGTGTTGGACCTACAAGAGGTCCACTCTAATACCACTTATGATTATATTCAACACATCATAGATGAAATGCATGAGGGTTTCATTGCAACCCAGAAGAGAATGAAGAACCCAAAGGAGAAGGAGCCCAAGTTTTTACATTACTCAGTTCTTATGCATCTCCTTTTGCATTTCAATTTTGTCATTATGGATGTTAATAATTTAACCCCTCAGAGATTCTATCAATCAGGACCAAATCCTATCCAATTTTGGGTGAGGGTTTGGAATTACAATTCTAGGGAGTGTGACTATTGTGCCTTTCAGAATTGGATTGTGTATCCAATAGTACAGAGTTTGGGGACAAGCAGAAAAAGAATCCCATTAAAGGTTATACAACTGCTTAGGCCCTATGATTATACAGATAGCTGGCTTGGAAAGAATAATTGGGGTGACTTCTTTATGGAAGAAAATTACACAGTCATTAGGGTATATGGGTGTATCCACCCACCTCATCTATTACAATATTATGTACCAGCAAGGGTGGCAGAAATGGAGTTTATATGGCAGCTTTTGTTGACAGAAAACAAGCATTTTGCACCACATAAGAAGGGGACTTTGACCCCTAGGCAGTTTAAGATTTCTAACTTCACAATTGGCAAAGGTGCCATTGATACAGTAGGTCAATGGTTAGAAAGATACAGGATGGGGGTAGCCCCTTATAGATACATTGACCTAGAGGGTTTTATGGCAGGGGTAAGGAGATTGTATACTCCTACAATCCCCAATACAAATGTCCACTGTGAGTGTATAAAGGAAGATGCAACAAGGAATCTCTTGGATGAAGATGATATTCATACAAGAAGACTGAGGATTCAAGAATTGCTAAAACTGGGAAAGCAAATAAAGAGAAATGGGTTGGATTTTGGGGGTTTTTACCCTGACCTCCCATATTTTGATAGTATCAAAGCCATGATAGACAACTATTATGTGTTTATAGAGCAACTAGATACAATTCTTGACAAGAAATGTGCTCAGACACCTGATCATTCAGAGTCAGAATACAATAGTAGTAGTGACAATGATTATGCACGTCCTACTATGCATGCTTCATCATAGCAAGATATTGCTAAAATACCACAGTTGCGGGGAGAAGAGGGTCATATTATAGATTTGACAGTTGCTACCCAACCAAATGATGTAGAGGAACCTGCTGCAAAGAGGCAGAAACTAGAGATATGTCAGCCTTCAACTGAAGGGCAGAATAAGAAGAAAGATAAGGCTAAGGCCTTAGTACCTAGAAATAGGTTATATGATCATAACCTAAGAAAGGAAATAAGGGAAGGAAAGAAACAGTAGGCTGACTTGGATGATGAGGTTGAGATGCCCCTTAAGGCATGTATTGATGAGAGATTGATTCATCAGCAATAGTTTTTGAATGATGATAATTTTGTAAAAACTGAGGAGTTTAAAGACTTCCTGACATGGTACAAGAAAGAAAAAATTAGAGCAGGGCTAACAGTTGATGACAAGGAAACCATAACTAATGAGGCATTAATGGCTCTGCAAAATTATGATCCTGAAAATGAGGATATTTCACCAGAGGATGCCAGGAAATTGGTATCAGGAAGTGGAATACTATTGGCTGAGGGTTGGGATTAAGCATCCGCCTTCATAATTGATCAAATAAGGAAATAGCCAGATCTCAAGATGGATAGTGAAGTCCAAATAGGTTATGTAATAAAAGGATTTGGGTATAGCCCAAAGTCTCAAGCCTTTGCAATGTGGAGCCTGTGCCCTAAAGACCAAAAACCCCAAGTGGTGAACATTCAGGAGAATATGGTGGGCAATCAGATGGTCTGGACAATGCAAAATACAGGGGATTTAGAGATATCCCAAATCATGACACATTGGGCTCACTTAAATGAAGACAAGACTAAACAATTGTCTGAAAGGTGTAGCACATTGGTGGAAGAGACTAGTGCATTGGCAAAGGATAGAGAAATGTGTCGAGTGAAACTTTATTAGAGAGATCAAATGATAAAGAAATTGATGGAAGAATTGGAAACAAAGCCTGAGGTAATGTATGTGCCACAGTCCCTACAAATTGAAGATAAAGCAAAATCTAAGGAAAAGGCTGAGGAAGAGAAAGGAAATGAGATTGCTTTACGAGCATTGAAGGGTGTGTTGCAACACAGAATTGACATCTTAAAAGATAAAGTTGATGTTATACTCAATGCTTATGACAAGTTGCCAGCTTTGCACACTGAGGTAATGGGGTATTTGGATATCCTCAACCCCTATTTTACTAAGTGGTCTACTAGGGTGCAGTTATTTGAGAAGCTAGCATCATTGCAATCCCTAAGATCAAATTTTCCAGAGATAGTGACTGAAGTTGAAGATGAGATCAAAAGGGTTAATATTGCTCTCTCATTCTTTAAGGGAAAATTGAACCAAATTGAGGTGAAGTTAAGCCTCTTTTCTGATGATTTTAATAGATTCATACCTTCCTTAAGAGGAGATGATGATCAAGTGAAGGCCATAGATGCCTGGAGGGGTGAGTTTGACAAAAAAATTCCTAGTAATAAGGCATTTATTTCAGGAACTGATATCGATGTAGAAGGGTTCAATAAGATATTGGACAAAGCTTTCAAAGTAGAAACTGACATCAATAAATTTATAGTAGATATCAAAAATATCACCGATGCGAGATGGGACAGGCAAAAGGTCCAAATACAGAATACTCAGGACTTCAAGTGGCCATCAGATGATGAAATGAAAGCATGGGAGGTGATGACTACACCCAAGAGGAAGAAGCCAGCAGTAGAAGAAGAAATTTTGGACAATGAGTCAGGATGACTACTTGGTACCTCACCATATAAGATAAAGAGGACAGTTATTGCAAAAGGAGAATGTAGGTAAATCTAAAAGCACAATCATCCAGACTCGACATAACTGCTGCCATCTACTATGTAAACTATCAGATCAAGTCGCTAGATCGGGAGAAGAACAAAGAATATCTGTTTCTATCTTTTCGACTTGGTCATTCTACCTCTTCTTCTCTCTCTTTCTTTTTGTCTCTTCTATAGTTTTAGGGTTAGGTTTTCTGAGACCATCCAAAGCTTGTAGCATCCTTTTAAAAAGGATTCCAAGATGGTTGAAGACCTATATATAGAAGAGAGTTGTATTTTAAAGGGAGGATGAAAATTAATGTAAAGAATAAGTCTTTCTAAATATGTGCCTGTGTTCTTTCAAGCTTCAAATCTTTTTCTTATGTATGAAAGAAGGATTACATCAATAAAATACGGTGAAATTTTACTCTTCTCTATTGTTGTCTCTTTATTTCCTGTGTATGCTTTGTTATGTTTAAGATTGTAAGGTAGTCTGAAGTATTTTGGTTACAAGGTGACTATCTAATTACTTGCGAGTTTCTTTCATGTAAAGAACTAAGTTTTGTGAGTAGTTTCAGGAAGCATATCATTATTTAAGGATTTGATATAGTATTTTAGATGTAACCAGATAATTTGTAAGGAAACTTATCCTAATTGCATGTAAGTTGTAAGGCAGCTTACAGTGTTTTGTTTATGTGAGACTTCAAGATTTTGACTCTGTAACCCAAAGGATTGGCACTGATCTAGACCTGGGTCTGATAATCTATCATCATCTAAGTTTCAAAACATTCAAAACTATTCTAAACACACTTGTCATTAAAATATATGAGCTGAACTCATTAAGGACCTATGTCAGCAGGACAGTGTCCACTTTGTTGATTCTTTAGAGAGTGAATCAATTACGTTATCCCTCCTAAAATCAAAAGGAAGAAGGATGCAAATCATTGACTCATTGTCTTATGTTCTCAAAACCATAGCATGGCTTATAGTGCTCTATTTCAAATTAGTTATTGCAATCTCTAAATTGTTCTATAAGTTGTTATAGTGAGGTTTTTGGTTCATACCCAGTGAATGAAACAATCCACCAAATACATAGACTGAGATATCAATAATCTTCAAAAGGTAAAACTTGCCTGAGTCTGTGGAGCTCAAAAATGAAGAAGGATCTTATCCAATCCTTAGAAATTAGTCTTTCTCTTGCCTAAAAGAGGTTGCAACTGAGTATACAAGGTATACTGTCATCATTAGGTAAGTGTTGCAAGAAAAAGAGCTAACATGTGCATAATCATAGTACCTCTCTTGAATCATAAACTTCTCATCAATCTTAACATGTGTGCATTCAATTATCTTCTTTAATCTCAAATTGAAACATCTGTAAGCTTTGCTTTTTGTAGAGTAACTGAGAAAAATACCTTCATCACTTCTAGCATCAAACTTTCCAATACTATCATCTCTCTTGATCTAGCACTTGCTGCCAAATTTTCTAAAGTATTTTACTGTAGGTACATTACCAAACCAAATTTCATAGGGTGTCTTGTCCATGACTGGTCTCAATTGGGTTCTATTGATAGTATATATTGTTGTGTTCACTGCATCTCTCCAATAGGTGTGCACAACTTTTCCTTCAATCATCATGGTGCGTGTTGTATCTAGTATAATCTTGTTCCTCCTTTCTGCAATTCCATTTTGCTGAGGTGTTCTAGGGGTACTCAACTGCCTTTTTATTCCATGTTCTTCACAGTAGTCATAAAACTTGTCAGAGGTGAATTCTCCTCCTCTATCTAATCTTAAACATTTCAGTTTTAGTCCAGATTCATTCTCAACCCTAGCTTTGAATATTTTGAACTTATCAAAGGCTTTTGACGTTTCTTTTAAGAATGCAACCCACATCATCCTATAAAAATCAACAACAAACAAAATAAAGTACCTTTCACCATAGTATGATCTTGTTTGAGTGGGACCGCATAAATCTGTATGCACTAAGTCCAACTTGTTTTTAGCTTAGGTCTGCTTGCTTCTGAATGAACTCCTTACATGTTTACCCATAACACATTCCCTACATATTGTGTCAATTGGTCTTGCAATGCTTGGTAGGTCTCTAACTACCTTGACATTACTGATCTTTACTATATTGTAAAAATTGATATGACATAGTCTCTTGTGCCATAACCAACTGTCATCTACTTTTGCAACAAAACAACTTACATCTGAATTGAGCTGAAAAACATTACCTTTTGTTTTAGAGCTTGATGCAATCATGTCTCCATCCTTGTTGCTAATAATGCACTTGTTGTCTTTGAACTCCAAATGATAACCTTTATCAAGTATCTTTCCAACACTCAGTAGATTATGGTGCAAACCATCAACATATAGAACATCATCTATCTTATTATTTCCATCCAAGGTGATGGAACCTCTGCCTATGATAGGTTTAGGAGTGTTATCTCCAAATCTAACCATACCACCTTTGTATTTGTCTAGATTAACGAATCTATCTTTGTCACCTGTCACGTGGTGTGAGCATCCACTGTCAATGATCCAATTAGTTCTGACATCTTCTTTGGAAATTAAGGCTAATTCTTGTTCTTCTTCTTTATCTGCAATGTCCATTTCTTCAAGAAACCTTTCTGTGTCTTTAAGGGCAATGAATCCAATTTCATCTTCTCCTGAATCTTCATCAGTTACACCTTCTTTAGCATGGTAACATTCCTTCCTATATTTAGGTTTGTAATCAGATCTAAACTTCTTAACTCTTATGGGACACTTAGATGCAAAGTGACCAATCTTATTGCATGAAAAACACTTGAATGGAAGTTGTCCTTCATACTTTCCCTTTCCTTTCGTTTCTCTTTTAGCAATCATGGCAATTATTTATTCTAGCTCTTCATCAGTTTCTTCATTCTCATTATGAATAGAGATGTGTGAGGATTTCTTACCATGGATTGAAGCTTTGAAGGCTGTTTCATTCTTAGGTTCAGTCTTCAATCTTGATATCTCAAATGCAGAGATTTCGCTAATCAAAGTCTCTCTCTTGAAGTTTTTTGAGAATTGCATAGTTTCCTCAAGAATGCTGATCTTGTTTTCATAGTCTGATGTCAAAGTAGTTAACAACTTATCCATTATATCTTCTAATAAAATTTCTCCTCCATTGTTTCTGATTCCAGATACTACTTCATTTATCCTCTGATTATAAGCTCTAATTTTCTCTTTAGGTAACATCTCAAGGTTGTTGTATTTCTTCTTCCATGTCTTTCTGCGTGCATTCTTTGCTTGAACATCTCCTTCAAACATGTCTTCTAAATACTTCCATATGGTATATGCTTTGTCAATCTTCTTGATTTCAAAAAATTCAC